>SJYA01002275.1:397378-458328 GCA_006410615.1 Neotragus moschatus | reverse complement strand
TTTTTTTTTTTTTTTTTTTCAGTAGAAGGGCTGCCAGGTTTTATCTGAACCGCAAATGAGCACAATCCTGAAATGTTAAGAGTCAGTCACACTAGCTCTCTGTTGAACCTCTTTTTTCCCCTTCACACTAGAAAACCCATTCCACAGCTCTAGAATCTCTGGCAGCAGAAAGAAGGTTTAGTGCAAGACTGTGAGGTTAGTAGAGGTCAGGGCTAAGTAACTAACACATGGGATCAGAGAGAAATGCATTTTTGCTTCAGTTGGTTGGCGGTGTCATGGAAAGTTTCCTGGAATGGGTGCTGATGAAGCTGGGCTGTAATGAGCCATAAGGTTTGAGAGGCTGGAAGCGATGGAGGGAGAAGGATAGGATCCCAAATTCCCTTCTGGGACCCCCCTTGTCCTCATCACTCCACACACCCCCAAGGAGGGCTCATTTCAGTTGTCTAGCATCAGAGTCACCTGAGTCCAGACACCAGCTTGGCTGCAGAATCTCCTTTTCCTTCTCCCCTTTGAAGGCAATACAGTCTGTTTCTGTGATGCCAACCATTGCTGGCAACCCTTTGTCCCCTCTGTTGAATTATTCATCCTGTGAGATGAATTATTAATTTCCAATTTTGTACAGCAAATGCCAGACAAACAGGTAGAAATGGAGTTGGGACCCTGGGCATGGAGCCACAGACCTCCCCAGGTCCCCTGAAGCACAGGCCACCAGGGGCAAGAAATTATGCAGGAATCTGCAAGGGGCTTGCCCTGGAACGCATCTGACCAAGGGTGAAGCTGGTACAAGCTCACGGTACCCTCGGAAGTGGCTGGGCCCCGCTCGCCTCTGGCTCTCAGGCCCCTCGAACTCCAGTGTCTTCCCTGTGGCGATCCTGACAGGCTCCCGGGCTGGGCTGCACTGCGCGTCTACGGTGGGCCCGGCTGCATTTGATTTGATTCTGAGTCTAGCACCTAGGTGGCCCTCGGTTAATCAAGCAGGATTTCTCAACCTCAGCCCTGCTGACATTTTGGCCCAGAGACCTCTCTGTTGCGGACTCTTGTGTGCACGTTGTAGGCTATGGCGCAGCATTCCTGGCCACTGCCCACTAGATGCCAGTGCATATCTCCCCCTGCNGTGGCCCTCGGTTAATCAAGCAGGATTTCTCAACCTCAGCCCTGCTGACATTTTGGCCCAGAGACCTCTCTGTTGCGGACTCTTGTGTGCACGTTGTAGGCTATGGCGCAGCATTCCTGGCCACTGCCCACTAGATGCCAGTGCATATCTCCCCCTGCCCCCAGCTATGGCAACTAAAGAGTCTCTAGTCATTAAGCGTCCCCTGGGGGGCAAAGCTGCTCCCACTAAAATGCCACTGCTTTAAGTTAGAGCTTTTACTTGAGTCCTTTTTTAAAAATTTACTCAGTGGGGATCCTGATAATAGTTACCAGGATGAAATATGGCGGTCAAACGAGATGACAGGTGTGAAGCCTCCACTTGTTCAGGGTGTCTCCACCCTGGGACTTTACTGTTTCAAGAGCCGACAGTTCTCTTTCATGCCTGAGTCTGGGTCTCGGTTGAGTGCCTCCCAGCCGGCTCAGTCAGTAAAGAGTCTGCCTGCAATGCAGGAGACGCAGGTTTGATCCCTGGGTTGGGAAAATCCCCAGGAGACAGAAATGGCAACTCCCTCCAGTCTTCTTGCCTGAGCGGTTTCACAGACAGAAGAGCCTGGTGGGCTACAGTCCAGGGGGTCACCGCGTCGGACACGACTGAAGTGACTAAACCACCACCATCGCTGGGTCTCAGGACTGTGTCCAGCTGCAGGGAACGGAACATCCACCTCAACCAGACTCGAACAGTGAAGAGGAGTGACTGGTTCCTATAACTGGAATCCCAGAAGGAGGCTGATTTTCAGGTTCGGTTGATTCCACAGCTCACCCGTGTCCTCCTTCTCAGGGACCAGTTCTGTCTGGCTTTTTGCTCTGCCATGGGCTGTGAGGACTTCTTCTGATATGGGTTCACCTTTGGACCCTAGGAAGACTTGCAGCAGTCATCAGCATCACGGCCCTTTTTTTTTTTTTCAATCGGCAAAACCACGTGGCCTGTGGGATCTTAGTTGCCCTCTTAAGAATCAAACCCATGACCCCTGCAGTGGAAGCTCAGAGTCCCAAACACTGGACTGCCAGAGGAGTCCCAGGCCTTCTTATACACTGCCCATCCGAAAGGACACATCTGTTTCTGCATTCCAAACCAGAGTCCTGAGATCCAGCCTGGCCGGGCCACTTAGGTCACAAGCATATTCTGAAATTGGCATCTTCATCCAGTAGACTGTGTGTGCTGGTTGGTATAAGCTCATCACGTCCCATGCCGGAAACTTGGAATGGAATCACCTTTTCTAGTATTAATATATGGCTGTGGAGATATCCAAATAAAGAAATGAAGATCTTGTAGCAACCGGATCCAGGGAACCTTCCAGAACCGGTCATTCTAGTGGACAGGGGAACAGCTTAGCTGATTGGTTGGATCTGGGACTTGGCCATCCCTTGGAGTTGAGGGCACGCGGAGGGAGGGGAAGTCAGTCTCACCCAACTACAGGGACTGAAATTGGGAGAAGCTTGGTTTCCTAATGCCCAAAGAGGGGTGCAACAACTAGGTTAGAAATGGATGCTAGGCAGGCAAGAATGAAAGATGTCCATTGCATGAGTTCAAGAGAGGGCCATGGGGGTGGACAGGGGCATGTTAGAATGTCTACAGAGTGTATCAGACACATCTGTGTACCACTTCAGTTACACAGAGCTCACGCTTTTTAAAAATACTTAGTTAATTTTTGGCTGTGCTGGGTCTTAATTGCTGCACGTGACTTTCTCTAGTTGCAGCGAGCAGGGGCTACTCTCTATTTGTAGTGTGCGGGCTTCTCACTGTGGTGGCTTCTCTTGTCATGGAGCACAGGCTCTAGGTGCTTCGGGCTTCAGTAGCTGAGATGCACAGAGTCGCTCCTAGGCACGTGGAATCTTCCGAGACCAAGGATCAAACCAGTGTCTCCTGCACAGGCAGGCGGATTCCACCAGTGAAGTCCCAGATCCGACCTTTTATTCCAACTCGTGCTAGGTAGTCTCGGGTGAGAGGTCACAATGCCCCACCTCTCCCTGTGCCGCCAGGGACGGGTTACCTGTCAGGCCCAGGACTCACCCCGTGTAACCAGGAAGTATGGAATGTTAGTGTTTGCGAGGCAATCTTTGACCAATGGGACTCAGAGCTGATGATCAGATACTTCCCCCTTTATTCCTCAGAGGGATTGCTTCCCAGATATATTTCCTAAGGCGTCTCTGACGATCCCAAGGAGTCATGAATCACCCACCTCAGGTTTACCCGTGGCCCACCTCCCCCTGGCTCCTGCTCCTTGCCTGTCCTTCTCTCCTGCTCCCTGGGGCCACATCCTAAATAAACTTTCCATACAGAAGCCTTTATAGCAGACTCTATCTTGGGGGATCCCAGGATAAAGATTTTAGTTAGTCTGAGATGTAGCTGTAAGTCTTTATACTTTTTTAGACAGCGTGTGATAACGAAAGCCAAGTTTTTGTATCTTTAAGTTGGCCTTCCATCTGTTGATCGGGGGCTGTGCTCAGAGGACACTGCTCTCGAGGCTGAAAGTCAAGCCTCTTGAGACCTAGTGAGTTCCAGGCCTTCCTTGGCAGGAGCCTGTGGTCCGCCAGCTGCTGTGCCCTGGGTGAGCAGGCAGGTGCAGGAGCTACCCAGGATGAACCCCTGCCCAGAGAAGCTGTCAGGGTCTGACTGCAGGCTTCAGAACTTGATCAAGATGTCATCAGCCAAACTGGGAAGGCTGCCCTGCTTCCAGCTGCACCCTGTGATTCTGACGGACATGCACTCAGCTCCACTGGGGACTGAGTACTCAGTTGAGGCGGCCTGGCAGTGACAAGACGTAGAGGAGCCTTTGCAGAGATAGCGAGAGGGACCCGGGGAAGGGGCTGTCTCCTTTCCTCCAGCAGCCTGCCTGCTGTACCCCCTGGCTACAGACAACATGCCACAGTGGGTCTCTGCTCCCGGCTCCCTGGGCCCGGTTTCCTCCCCTGATGCCCGCTGACACTCTCCGACTCTGTTGGGATGGATTCCTCATTCCCCCACCCTTCTGGCCACCACCCACACACCTATTGTGCAACCCGCATGGCGAGACCCTCAGCCACCCCTCCAGGGCTCAAACCTTGCTCTTGGTTGTCAAAAAGGCCCGTAGGCCCCATATGACTTGCTTTTTGACAAGTCTTCTAGCTCCCCGATCAAAACCCAGAGCAATGCCGGCAGGGCACAGAGGCAGCCCAGTTTATCCACATCTGGCGATATCTCAGTTTATAGTGAAGTGTACCAGGGGACTTGGGGCCAGGGCTGAATAGTTACAGGTTAGCCCCCATCTGACTGTGTCACTCCTTGGCTTCTCTCTCTCTCTCTCTTTTTTTTTGGCTGCATTGCAAGACTTGTGAGATCCTAGTTCTCCAAGCAAAGCAGGGATCGAACTGGCCGCAGCAGTGAGAGCACGGAATCCTAACTACTGGACCGCCAGGGAAGTCCCTTGGCTTCGTATTTTTCAGACGCTTCCCCTGGCAGCTCAAGGACCCCCGTGGAAAATTCAAGCTTCTTCACCCTTGTCTCACTGTGTCCCATGGCCCGTCACCACTGAGACTCTTGCCGCTCCATGATGCTCCCACGCCTATGCTCCAGCTGGCCCCTGCTTCTGTTTCCCTATTACCTGGCTTACTTTAAATCATCTTTCAGGTGTCAGCTGAAGGTCGTCTCCTCCAGGAAGCTTTCCTTACTTGCCCAAACCTAGTGAGAGAGGTAAGCTCACAAGTTGCCTAAAATAAACCTTAGCACATTGCCGGGTTCCCATTTGTTTACGGGTTTGTTCTTGCAGCAGGTGATAAATTCCTAGATATTAAAGACCATTTCTAGTTCATCCCTGTTCACTCCCTCAGGGCAAAGCACTGTGCCTGGCACAGAGAAGGTGCTCGGTAAGTATTTGTTAAATAAATATTATGAGACTTCAAAGTGTCTAATAAATTTGAATCTAGAGTTTATTCAGAGGGAATGAAGCCTCGGGTCTCATGTAATATCTAAAAGGAGAAAACCAATTCATGTATTAATATGAGATATTAATAATATTGTCAAGCACTGTTAATATGTCACATATATTTGTATAGATGAATATTTTTAATAGATGAATATTAAAAAAACCATACAGCTGCAAAAATTTTATTTTATTTTATTTTTTTTTTGAGCTCATAGAAGCAGGTCAGATTTTATTTCCATTCAAATAGCACTGGAGGGACTTCCCTGGTGGTCCAGTGGCTAAAGAATCCCCCTTCTGATGCAGCAGACACGGGTTCCATCCGCCACAACGTCTGAGCCTGGGCGAAAAATTTTAAAATAATGTTAAAAACAGAAAAATAAATATGCAACAAACCTAACAATATAAGCATTGTATATTTTTCTCCAATCTATGCCTTTGGGCAAGTATACTTTCCCCAGTCACGGAGCATGCTATTTCTGCCTTTTCACTAAGCATTACAGCATCAACATTTTTTCATCTCGGAATCACTGCCTTTGAAGCAAAAAGAAACTTTAGAAATGGTCCCATCCATCTGCTTCACTTCCAGAGACAGGAACCGAGGTCCAGAGTGGTGACTGACTCAAAGTCACCCAAGGAGATGACAATTCTAGTTACTAAACTTCCTGACAAGTGACATCACCTTCCTGTCCAACAGCCTTTGAGACTTGTTTAGGTGCTTTCTCTACTTCTGGATCGGAACTGGAAAACACTTTGAAATGAGGCTTCTGAAGCATGGACAGATCTTAGCTGGACTAGCATGCCGTCACTTTTCAGAATCTAGTGATATATAGGGACTCCCTTGGTGGCTCAGTGGTGAAGAATCCGCCTGCTGATGCAGGAGACACGGGTTTGATCCCTGGTCCAGGAAGATCCCACATGCCGTGGAGAAACGAAGCCTGCGCNACTTGCTTTTTGACAAGTCTTCTAGCTCCCCGATCAAAACCCAGAGCAATGCCGGCAGGGCACAGAGGCAGCCCAGTTTATCCACATCTGGCGATATCTCAGTTTATAGTGAAGTGTACCAGGGGACTTGGGGCCAGGGCTGAATAGTTACAGGTTAGCCCCCATCTGACTGTGTCACTCCTTGGCTTCTCTCTCTCTCTCTCTTTTTTTTTGGCTGCATTGCAAGACTTGTGAGATCCTAGTTCTCCAAGCAAAGCAGGGATCGAACTGGCCGCAGCAGTGAGAGCACGGAATCCTAACTACTGGACCGCCAGGGAAGTCCCTTGGCTTCGTATTTTTCAGATGCTTCCCCTGGCAGCTCAAGGACCCCCGTGGAAAATTCAAGCTTCTTCACCCTTGTCTCACTGTGTCCCATGGCCCGTCACCACTGAGACTCTTGCCGCTCCATGATGCTCCCACGCCTATGCTCCAGCTGGCCCCTGCTTCTGTTTCCCTATTACCTGGCTTACTTTAAATCATCTTTCAGGTGTCAGCTGAAGGTCGTCTCCTCCAGGAAGCTTTCCTTACTTGCCCAAACCTAGTGAGAGAGGTAAGCTCACAAGTTGCCTAAAATAAACCTTAGCACATTGCCGGGTTCCCATTTGTTTACGGGTTTGTTCTTGCAGCAGGTGATAAATTCCTAGATATTAAAGACCATTTCTAGTTCATCCCTGTTCACTCCCTCAGGGCAAAGCACTGTGCCTGGCACAGAGAAGGTGCTCGGTAAGTATTTGTTAAATAAATATTATGAGACTTCAAAGTGTCTAATAAATTTGAATCTAGAGTTTATTCAGAGGGAATGAAGCCTCGGGTCTCATGTAATATCTAAAAGGAGAAAACCAATTCATGTATTAATATGAGATATTAATAATATTGTCAAGCACTGTTAATATGTCACATATATTTGTATAGATGAATATTTTTAATAGATGAATATTAAAAAAACCATACAGCTGCAAAAATTTTATTTTATTTTATTTTTTTTTTGAGCTCATAGAAGCAGGTCAGATTTTATTTCCATTCAAATAGCACTGGAGGGACTTCCCTGGTGGTCCAGTGGCTAAAGAATCCCCCTTCTGATGCAGCAGACACGGGTTCCATCCGCCACAACGTCTGAGCCTGGGCGAAAAATTTTAAAATAATGTTAAAAACAGAAAAATAAATATGCAACAAACCTAACAATATAAGCATTGTATATTTTTCTCCAATCTATGCCTTTGGGCAAGTATACTTTCCCCAGTCATGGAGCATGCTATTTCTGCCTTTTCACTAAGCATTACAGCATCAACATTTTTTCATCTCGGAATCACTGCCTTTGAAGCAAAAAGAAACTTTAGAAATGGTCCCATCCATCTGCTTCACTTCCAGAGACAGGAACCGAGGTCCAGAGTGGTGACTGACTCAAAGTCACCCAAGGAGATGACAATTCTAGTTACTAAACTTCCTGACAAGTGACATCACCTTCCTGTCCAACAGCCTTTGAGACTTGTTTAGGTGCTTTCTCTACTTCTGGATCGGAACTGGAAAACACTTTGAAATGAGGCTTCTGAAGCATGGACAGATCTTAGCTGGACTAGCATGCCATCACTTTTCAGAATCTAGTGATATATAGGGACTCCCTTGGTGGCTCAGTGGTGAAGAATCCGCCTGCTGATGCAGGAGACACGGGTTTGATCCCTGGTCCAGGAAGATCCCACATGCCGTGGAGAAACGAAGCCTGCGCGTCACAACCATTGGGCTTGTGCTCTAGAGCCCTGGAACTGAAGCTGCTGAGCCCTCGCCCCACAGCTACTGAAGCTCTTGCGCCCTTCGAGACAGGACTCCACAACAAGAGAAACCACTGCAACGAGAAGCGCACACGTCACGACTGGAGAGTAGGCCCTTCTCGCCGCAACTAGAAAGTCCGCACGGCAGCAAAGACCCAGCACGGCCAATAAAGAAATAAAAAAAAAAGAAGAAAAAGAAATAAATAAAATTTCAAACAGAATTCAGTGACATATAAAATTTTATACTTATACTGGGACTGTCTCACACACTGGTGAGTAAGTTGATTAGAGCACCCACTTTGGAAAACTTGCTGGGAATATCTCTCCAAAGCCAAACATTCCATTACCCTAGGACAAAAACTCTTCTCCTCCATGTTTTAGTTGTTGTTTGGCCAAGTCGTGTCTGACTCTTTGCAACTTTGTAGCCCACCACGCTCCTTTGTCCACGGGATTTCCCAGGCAAGAATAGTGGAGTGGGTTGCCATTTCCTTCTCCAGGGGATCTTCCTGAAACAGGGATTGAACCCAGAGCTCCTGCATTGGCAGGCGGATTCTTTACTGCTGAGCCACCAGGGGAGCCCATATACTCCCATAGATATAAATGCTTAGGTCCACCAAACAACATGTACAAGAAGGTTCATAGTAGCCAAAAACCGGACACAGGGACTTACTTGGTGTTCAAGTGGCTAAGATGCCAGGCTCCCAATGCCTGGGTTCAGTACCTAGTCAGGGAACTATACCCCACATTTTAACCACACTCTTCTTTACCTTCGTGTTTTACAGATCAAATACATTTATTTTCTTTTCTAAGTAGTTTTTTTTTGGCTCTTCCTGCGTGGCATGGAGGATGTCAGTTCCCCCCGCCAGGATTAAACCTGTAAGACTTGCAGTAGAAGCTCAGAGTCCTAACCACTGGACTGCCAGCGAATGGCTTTAAGTCCTCCCTGCCACACCCCCCCGCACCCCGCACTTCATTTTCTTAAGTATCATTGAATCTGTCCTGTTCTTCCACTGGGCACTGAGAGGGCATCTCCATAGCCTCTTACTATGCACGCCTTGTTGAATCTAAGATCTGAGAGGCCTCGAATTCTTAATTTTGTTCTCATCTCTATTTCTATCCCTGGTGACCGACCCATGGCCAGACCTCTAATTTATAACTCTGGGTTTACCTGTTTGGAAAATGGGTTGAATAATTAATGCCTCCTTCACCAGGGTGTTGAAGTTTAATTACTGTTTGCAACATTGCTCAAGATGTCGGGATGAAAGGCAGTTTTAAAAGTCCATGTTATTGACATTAGTAATAAAGCTGAGGAATTTTTTTGTGAGTTTTCAAGGTTGTCATAACTGGGAAAAGGGGGAGGGGGGAAGGTTGATTTTATGTGGAAAAACCTTGTTCAAAAAACAGCCACAGATCCTGGTTGGTATAAATAGCAAGAACATCCTGTACCTCAAAGGGCTTTGCAAATTTCACATTCTTCCATGCCCCTAAAAAGATAGAACCCACACTTCCAAAACTGAAAACAAAGAGTTACCTGAGGTTTTAAGGCAGGATATTCAGAAGCCAGTTTTTCTATTCTCTGTACTCTTCACAATTTATAAGAAGAGTGTAGTTAAAGAACAGGATTCTTCATTTTTACCCTCAATTTGTCACTTTTCATTTTGCATTCTGATCACATTTCTACCGACATAGCCGTTAACAAGGATTTTTAGAAACCTGCTATTTTTGTGAGCACTTTATAAGGGGAGGTTAGGANCTATGCTACCAAACATCTAAATCATTCATCAGCGTAGAGAAAGTACTCACATTTCCCCATTGGACCCTGGGGCATTACCTGTTTACAGCCCCCCACTCCACCGCAGTGGGCTTTTTAACCTTTCTGGGCCTCAGTTCCCTCATTTGTGAAATTAATGGGGTGGGGGAGCATAGGAGAGGCTTGCCAGGGAGACTTGGAGCTCTTGAATCCTTTCCAGCTGCAATTCTGTGATTCTCTGAAGCCATAATTAAACAAGGGGAAGCTGAATCCTTTAATCAGAGGACGGTTGGTAGGACTGGGAGGCTCCACAGAGAGGGTGACATGCTACTCTGTCATTTTCTGGATGAGAAAACTGAGGCCCTCCGGGTGGGGTCAGGTCAGACCGTGAGTCAGTGGCTCAGCTGGGTCAGGAGCCCAGGCCTCCGACTTCCTGTTGCAGCAGGCCTTCCCAGCACTGCACTGCTGGGAGGAGGACTGGAGGCACACCAATGCACCTGCTCATTTATTTAACTCCCGCCATAATTCATTTTCCATATGACATCACCCACACGGTAAGGTATGGTGGCAGGTCTGCCCTCGTTAAAAACCCTATCACTATTTCAGTGTTTCCCAACAACTAGTCATTTGAGTGCTATCCTCATGAATTTTTGACATCATCAGATTTGATTAACATATATGTCACATTTTTCTTTCTTTTTCTCCTTCAGTATTTATTTATTTGGCTTTGCCAGGTCTTCCCTCACTGGCTCAGTAGTTGAGGCATGAGGGCTCAGTTGCCTCTCGTGGCATGTGAGACCTGAATTCCCTGACCAGGGACTGAACCTGAGTCCCTTGCATTGCAAGGTAGATTCTTATCCACAGGACCACCAGGAATGTCCCTACATTTTTCTTTAAAAATCAGTTCCTCGCTTTATATAAATAAACTTACCCTCATCCTAAGCAAAGATAACCTGTTATACTGAGTTTGATCTGCTATGTTTTCCACATATATATTAAACATAACTATTTAAGTTAAAAAATTCAAGTACCGACTAAAGATATCTTTGCAGTTGAGAAATTCCAATGAAAATGGCAGTGGTTCTCAACCTTGTTGGTTTCCTTAAAAATTATTGAGGACCCTGGGGCTTCCCTGATGGTCCAGTGGCTAAGACTCTGTGCTCCCAATGCAGGGGTCCTGGGTTTGATTCCTGGTCTAGGGAACTAGATCCCATACGTGGCAACTACAGATTGAGCATTCTGTATGCCACAGCTAAGACCTGGCACAGCCAAATAAATAAATAATNGCTTCCCTGATGGTCCAGTGGCTAAGACTCTGTGCTCCCAATGCAGGGGTCCTGGGTTTGATTCCTGGTCTAGGGAACTAGATCCCATACGTGGCAACTACAGATTGAGCATTCTGTATGCCACAGCTAAGACCTGGCACAGCCAAATAAATAAATAATATTTTAAAAAATTACTTAGGACCTTGAATAGCTTTAGTTGTGGTTATGTCTACTGATATTTACCTTGTTAAGAATTAAAACAAGATATTAAATTACTTGTCATTTATTAAAAGATACATGACTTAAAAATAATATTACAAACCCAAGACGTGGTAATATAAATTACATCTTTTCATCAAAAACTACTGTGTTCCAGAATGAAAAATTGAGTGAGGAGAGTGGCATTGCTTTACACATTTGCAGGTCTTATTAAGGTTTGACTTAAGAGAGGAATTCTATATTCTCCTACCTGCTTGTACATTCAGTCCATGTCAATTTGTTTTTGTTGAAATACATGAAGACTGTCCAGTCTCATACAGTTCAGACGGTTGTGGATATTCTTTTTTTGATACTGGACTAAAACTTGAGAAGAGGTAGTTTCTTCAAGTTTAGTTGCATAAATTCATTTGGATGAAACTTTTATACTCAGTCACACTAAACTCTATTGGTTTGTCCTGTACTTCGGATAGATCTTTTATTCATGCATGATTGGGTAACATTATGCATTGGTCATTTGGAAGATATTGGGTCCCTGGGTTATGCAGCTCTTCCAAGTGTAGGCACAGTTTATTATGCAACATCAAAAGTTCAGTTTTGTTAATATTACTGCCCATCTAAGCAGAAAAGACATTAGGACATCAAGTACATGGTGGGACATTCAAGTTTTCCAAAATTCCAGTGAAGCTGCAGTTTTATCACTGACAACAAATATCATCAACTATTTTACTTAACGGGACAAACCCATTTCATACATTTTTGAGAAAACGTTTGCCAAATATCTAAGTCTGAATAACTGTATTTCCCATGTTTGACCATTCCTTTCACATAAAATGAAAGTCACTCAGCTGTGTCTGACTCTTTGTGACCCCGTGGACTATATAGTCCACGGAATTCTCCAGGCCAGAATACTGGAGTGGATAGCCATTCCCTTCTCCACGAGATCATCTCAACCCAGGGATTGAATCCAGGTCTCGTGCATTGCAGGTAGATTCTTTACCAGCTGAGCCATCAGGGAAGCACAAGAATACTGGAATGGGTAGCCTATCCCTTCTCCAGTGGATCTTACCAACCCAGGAATTGAACTGTGGTCTCCTGCATTGCAAGTGGATTCAGAACTACTAGGGAAGCCAGCCTTTCACCTAAAGTAAAAGTAATTTGCTTTTTAAAAAATCTTCCTTTTTTCCCCTTAAAAAAGAGGCTAGATCAGTGCAACTTGTTGCAGAAGTGCTTTCCATCGAGACAACCATTCTACTTCTGCAGCTAGCAAAAGTGCTTTATGTGTGGGAATTAACAGCTTAAGAGGTATGGAGTCTCATTTTAGAGTGATGTAAAGTGTTTCAGAACTGAATCGTGGTGGCAGCTGCACAATATTATGAATGTACTAAATGCCACTAAACTGTTCACTTTAAAATGTTTTTTTGTTACATGAATTTCACCTCAAAAATAAAAATGGAAAAAGGTGCTTTGTGCATAATTTTTATTCATCATAATGTTAAAAAGACTTGTAGTCAAAGGTCTAGAGTTAATAATATTGAAGTTTTGTTTTTGTGCTTTTTTAAACTGCTTTGTCAAGGACATTGTTAAGTGAAATAGGTATTTTATTTACCATCAGTGTTTACCAGTTCACCACCAGTACATTCATGAAAAATATGATGGCAACCAGTATAAATGGCGTCACTATCTTAAATTGTGCCAGCAATTTTACCACCTGTGGTTTTGCACCATCAGTGCATATGTCAACATGGTAAAAAGGTAAGTGAGTTCTTAGCTTTATTATGAAAAAAGTTTTAACTCATCTGGGTCCCCAAACAAGTTTCAGGGCTCCTGAGAACCCATGGACCACACTTGGAGAACCACTGGTCTATGCTGAATTAGAGTTGAGCTGACCTAACTCCAGCACTAAGGGTGTAGTATGGTGCCTGGGAAATCCTTGAAGATGTTGAATCACAGAAATTTGGGTTCAATTCTAGTTTCTATTTGATCCTGAGCAGGTAGCTCCTCAAAATCTGAAAGCTGCAGCTACCTCTGTCTGCTAGCTGGGTGTGGAAGCCAATGAGATGCTGAAGGGTTATGAGAGTTTGGAGATAATCTTCTCAAAGCGCTCACTGAAGGGGAAGTGACTTTTATCATTAAGCAGCAGGACCTAGCGTTGGGAAGGCTACATTTTAGGGGGTTGAGGGATTTCTGCTTTCCAGGGACCCTGTGTGACCCCGGGAAGCCTCCATCAATCAATCTTTCCATCTGTTCTTAGACTACTTCAAAAGAGTCACTGAGCAGCTGGAAGAACATTTTCAGCTTTAAAGATAGCAGCGGGGAAAAGAGGCTGAAAGGGTTGCAGGAGGAGGGGAGGAAGGTCAGGTCGGGTAGCAAGGGCCCCCTCACATGAGAAATAGGCCAGTGAAAAGCTGTGACTGAGCCTGGATCGACTTTCTCTTTTTTTTAATTACCTCACAAAGTATTGTCAGCTGAAGCCCACAGTAAATCCCACCCATTTGTTTGGCTTTTCATAAGTTACAAAGTTTTCAGTTATTACTTTAAAGAATCCTTACACACCACCAAGTGAGGTAAGCAAAGTGATGATTGGGAACCCCATGGAGCTGATGAGAAAACAAGGCAGAGAAAAAGGAAGCTAGAAACAAGTATACAGATACACCGAAATTCAAATGTAAGTCCTTAGACTCAGATCAGTTTCCTTTCTATTGTTTCTTCTTAGGCTCTACTCTCTGAGGTGTTTTTTCGAGGCCACACAGCAGTTTTCTCTTTTTCATTTGGAGACAATTTACTAAGGCCTGCTGCCTTAACAGTAAGAAGGTGGGTGGTAGTGGGAATGAGGTGAAGAATGGAGTTTAAAAGCACACTCTAAAATCAAATCGTCGGAGTTCAAGTCCTGATTTATACCTCCTCATGTTTAAAAAGGGAGCATAACAAGACCTGGTCACAGCTCTGCTAAGATCACATTATATCTACATGTTAAGCATTTGTAGAGCATGAGCACGTCTTAAGGTTCAATCCGTGAGAATGAGGACACGCAAATAGTGACTCAAAGTGCACAAATTTCTCCTACGTCCTATAGACTAGTTGAGGATTCCTTGCTGCTGCTGCTACTGCTGCTAAGTCGCTTCAGTCGTGTCCGACTCTGTGCGACCTCATAGAAGGCAGCCCACCAGGTTCCCCCGTCCCTGGGATTCTCCAGGCAAGAACACTGGAGTGGGTTGCCATTTCCTTCTCCAATGCATGAAAGTGAAAAGTGAAAAGGAAGTCGCTCAGTCATGTCCGACTCTTGGCGGACATGGACTTAGTGCCCATGGACTGAAGCACGCCAGGTGGCACACGGCGATACTCTTGCCTAAAAACTGGTCCACGTGCTACGCCAAACGTTGGCCCTCTACTTTCGGATTCTTGGTGACTGTGAGAGTAGCTGAGTGAATGCTAACACTCTATTGGCTGAATATCTGCCACGAGCTACCTCATGGGGAGCTAGCCAGCCTATGGGTGGGCCGTCCTGGAGTCAGGTGCTAGTTTCCATCCAATAAGAGACCACCAGCTATAGAACTCGAACATTCAGTCTTGCCCTGAGCGGAGGCCTAGGTAGCAAAACATATGCTCCCAAGGAATGAACTTGACGGGAACCTCATTTTATTGGACAACGGGAGAGACAGGTGGGAAAAGCAGTTTTTTGTTTGTTCATTAGTTCTTTGTATTTACTATTTCCTCTCTCATTCCTTAAAGGCTATATAGTCATATAACAGGAAAGGGAAAACTGGATAGCAGAAATATAAGTAAAGTTGCAGAGTTGAGGCAGGAGGAAAAGTCACTGTTAATACATGGATTTGAGGGGCCAACAGTAGACCACCATTGAACTTCACAATTAGCAATGGGTTTTCTGAAAGCCGAGGTAAAAAGATACAGGATCATCTGCCTAATACTAATGATCAGAAATGAAGGGCACCTGTGTCTGTGAGTCTTGTAGGCAGAGAATATCCTGCTATATCAGTAACAAAGGATATTGTGACCGTCTAGCCATCAACAATTGGCAGCTGCCTCCCCCAAGCTGCACCTTGATGAGATTCAGGGTGCAAAATCTACAATACTAGCGCCAAAAGTTATGGTGCGTTTTGAAGGAATGATTTCAATGAGCCCAGATGGCTTGCAACTTCCCATACGTAAAAAGTGCTAAATTCATTAACTTGAGATGTCTGCTTTTTTCTTAACAGTGATCTTACCATGTTCTGACTACCTGATTTTTGATGTAAAAATTCCTGTATATTCGGCTCCTCCCTTACCTCTTTAGAACAGTCCCTCAGAACTATCAGAGGTTGACTCTCTTGCTTAAGTCCTCCATATGTTGGCCAAATGAAACATAATTTTCAGTTTTTAGGTTGTGCAATTTTTTTTCTTGTTTTAGCTGACAGAGTAAAGCAAAGCCTTTCCTAACTTTGAACTCTAATGTAATTTCTTACCTGGGATTTTATTTCAGGCAATGATGCCTCAAAGTTGGCAGTACACCTTGGTGGGGAGAGGAGTTTTTGTTATCAGTAGGATTAGATTTGCTTTTTAAAAAATTTTTAGTGTATCTTATCCTACACTGCAATTTCCTCAGCTGTGAAATGGTGATGATAACAGTATCTACCCATTTAACCTGTGAAGATTAAATTGGATGTGTTGTATTGAAATTAGCTATTAATCAAGAAAATTTCCCGCTATTTGTCATGAGCAGTTGTAGGTGCTGGGGATAAAGTGATGAACAAAGCAAAGAAGACCCTTATCTTCAAATAGCTTTTACTTAATGGGATAGAAAGACAACAAACAAACAAAAAAGATAAATAATTGCCGAGTGCTGTGGAAAAAAGCGATACAACAGATGCAAGGATAGAATTCATTTGACTGATTCAGCCATTTTCCGGAAAAGTCAAAACGTTAAAGTGCTAATCTTACAGGTGAATCTGTTAGGGCCTGAGGGAACTCGGTCCTGGTCTGTAGATTTGTTCTACAAGCTATTGTGCTTGGACAGGACTGAGCGACTGAACTGAACTCGTTACAAATTTTTGTTTTTTGTGCTTGTTTGAAAAGACTTCTTTTACCTGAGCTTTGGTGGAAACTGTGAAATTGTATTCTGAGTAGAACCTTGAGCACGCTATATTTACTTGCATTACATTAAATTAGTTTTATTCTAAGCACAATTACAGGTGAAAGATACTACCATTGTTCGAGCATTGTCTAGCCCCTGGCCGTAGAGCTAGGAAAAGATGCCTCGCCCAANTAGTTTGGTGGTTAACTAATTAGATACCAGTTGTCAGAAATAGTGCGGACTGCCTGAAATGCTTATTCCAGGCCTCACGGGGGGGGGGGGGGCTGGTGAATTAAAATCTCTGAGCCTTACACAGCTCCCTGAGTGATTATAGTCAGCTAGGTTTGTGAATGTCTGCTTTGAGTCACCTCTGGTATTCCAAAGGATTTCCAGTAATTACAATTCCTGAGAGTGTTTTTAATTGTGTATACAATTTGAGAGGTATGGAAAAGAGGGGAGCCTGAGCATCTCTTAAAATACGATGGATTTATGTACGGGAAGCAGATCGATTGCCAAAAATTATTTGTGCACATCTTCAGGGACATGCTTCGTAAAATTAGAGAGATAATGAGCAATCCAGAGGACAGAAGCAGAGAGGGAGAGGCAGAAAGGCTGCTTGTGGGCCACAAGGAGCTCCGCTGAAGCTGCTTTCCTGCATCACTGTTGCCCCTAAACTGTCTGATTCAGGTTTCTAGTAAAGTGGGGGTAGGGCAGGTGAAATAGCAGTCATTTGAGACTAGGGTTGTGAACCAGGAAGGTTTGCTGTGGATTGTGAAAAGTTCTTGAAATATGCCTAAGGCCATGAGGAGTGGCAAAGTCAGTTCTAAAGTCTAAGGTAGTTCTGGTTAACACTTTCAGTTGGTAAAGTGGAGTGCTGAGTTACCAAAGGAAGTATTCATAGTTCAGAGGGGGTGTGGTAAGGTTTGTTACAAGTTTGGAAGAGTTGGAAGAAAATGTTACAGTTGTAGAGAGCAGTGAAGGAGTTGGGTCAACATCCTGTTAAATCGTAGTGTAGTACTGTTAGAGAAGCACACCCAGCTGTCCACTACAAGAGCTGAAGGCCTTGTATGTTTTGTTTTTTGGTGTCTGGAGTAGTTAGCATAGTTCTCTGCATATACTATGCCCTCAGGTATTTGTTGAGTAAGTGAATAGTATTGAGGTGGGAAAAAGAACAGTTTTGGTGCTTGAGAACAGTGTTTGTTATTAAAAGCTATTTGATAATTTGCATTGAGTTAGAGTCAGATTTTTAGTCCTTGTGGTTTGCCTAAGAGATTCTGTTTTCTAAAGACTGTCATTGGACCCTATCCTGTCCCTAGTTTTGGGGTCTTAAATTGGCCTTGGTTTTTTATTTTTTAGATTGTGTTGTTGACTGTTGCTGGGAATGTCACTTCTGTAGACCTCCATTTTCTTATTCGTAAAATTAAAAGGTTTGTAATTATTGATTTAGAAACTAAATCTAAACCTAAATCAATAGTTTCTCCAGCCTGATTTTGCAAATCTTTATTAATTTGTAATTATTTAGTATTAATCTCATAGGTAGATGAACCTTCATTTTTGGATTCTGCTTTTGACTTATGGATTATAGACATTGTCCAAAAGTGCTCTGGAAATTGCAAGCATGTTGCAAGTATTATGCAGAAACAACATGCTTAGGTGTTGTAATTCACTTAGTGTTGAAATGAAAACGGATTTCACATAGGGAACTTAATGAGTGTGAAGCCACAAGATTAAGAATGGTTTGGTGCAAGTTTGTGTAATTTCTGTGGTCATTTGTTTCTTACAGACCACCCAATTCTGTAATTTTCTATGCTGAATTTATATGTAGTTTTATAATCAGTGAAACTTAAAATATGAGATCAAATCCATACCCAATTGAACCAGGATTCCCAATTTTAGAAGCTACCAGAATTGCTAGCGTTGTTATTTTTCATTTTAATTTTGTGCTTTTATCTTCACTTTGGCATCTAAACCTTAACATAACTTTCAAGTTCATATCAGACATTTAAAGTGAAAACCGTTGTAGCATGACAGTGGATGACTAGTCAGTCCTGAGTTCAAGTCTGGTTTGTGCTTCTCATTAGCTGTGTTTCTGGCAAACCACATAAGCCTTCTGAGCTTCAGGCTCCTCATTAGTAAAAGGAAGAGGAGCAACTTCTCTGTGTATTTCAGTGTGTCAGTGAGGATGCAATGGAATGGTGTACATGAAAAGCAGTCTAAAAGTGTCAGTGGATGATGCTGGAGTGCTTCTGCATTAGAATCCTGTTTCCTGGAAGAGTTGACTTGTGGAGCAGTGGTAAATCTGGTGTCTGCTGTCAAGTGCCGGCTTTAGTAATTTCACTGGTAAAGCAACAGAAAAGATTTCTGTGCTGTACTCTTGCTTGGAGAAACCTTTTAGCAGCACTTGCATCCAGTCTGCCAGTAGGAATAGTCAGTGTTTCAAGAAACTTTGGAGGGATCCGAGATGTCTTAAATTTGTGCCAAGGTTTACAGGCTACCCACTCCAGTATTCCTGGGCTTACCTTGTGGCTCAGCTGATAAAAAAAAAAAACTGCCTGCCATGCTGGAGACCTGAGTTCGATCCCTGGGTTGGGAAGATCCCCTGGAGAAGGGAAAGGCTACCCATTCCAGTATTCTGGCTTGGAGAATTCTATGGATGGTATAGTCCATGAGGTCAGAAAGAGTCGGACATGACTGAGCGACTTTCAAGTCACTTCACTTGCCTTTAGAGTAGATTTGCTGGATTTCACCCATTTTATTATGTTGGCGTGGTGGTGGAAAGTGATAGGATCAGGGAGTTTGGCACATTCTGTGTAATGTTTTAGGGCTGTGTTTTCTAAATGGCAACATAATGAAATCAATGTGATTTCTAAAAGTGAGCACATAGAAAATGGTAGAATTACTGATTTGGGAAACTTATTATATGTTACTTCTGTTACTATATGTGTACTGTTGCCACATAAAATGTAATTTTATAATTAGTCCCCCCACTCCCCACCCGGCTCTGTGCAACTTTTGGGATCTTAGTTTCCAGACCAGGGATTGAACCGGACCCCTGCAATGAAAGCGCAGAATCCTAATCATTGGATCGCCAGGAAATTCCCAAATGTATTTTTTCTTGAGTTGTAAAACTTGGAAGCAGTTGCTTAGGGACACGGTACCTGAGCTTTGCAGTTAGGATTACTATAAAAATAGTGAGACATAAATGAAATCACAAGAAAATTATGAAGTTTGGTTAAATTTAAAGCTGTTTTGTTAAGGGTGAAATACTGTGTGTGTGTGTGTGTGCGCGCGCGCGCGCGCGCGCGTGTGTTTGCGCGTGCACACACAGTTACATCCGACTCTGCGGCCCTCTGGGCTGTAGCCCACCAGGCTCCTTGGTGGGATTTTTCCAGGCAAGAATAGTGAAGTGGGTTGCTGTTTCCTCCTCCAGGGGATCTTCCTGACCCAGGGATCAAATCCACATCTCCCGCTTGGCAGGTGAATTCTTTACCACTAAGCCACCTGCAAATCCACAAAATACCTCATAGCTTTGTTATAAATTGTTGACTTAATGAACATAGTTAAGACATAAACTTAGGCTAATATTATAACTCCTTTCCCTTAAATGGACTGTCTGGTGACTACAAAGATGTTGTCTCCTGGTGCGGATCACTGCATCCAGCATCATGCTGGTTATGTCCAGACCTGGATCTGTTACATGCCTGTTTGTCTCTTCATGTAATATTTAGAATGATTTTATTATGAGAGATAGTAGGAAGCTTTCCTGATTTCATTTATGTTCTAATTTATTTTCTTTAGCTAATGGTTCTGTAATTTAGTTGCAGAAGATACATAAATTTATTTCTCTGAAATATTCATAGACTGATCATCTGGCAAATGTAAGGAGTTATAAGTATATTGGTAAATCCTAACATTTGAAAGAATTGGTAGAAAGACAGGAGGGTTTACTTGAAATAGGGTCACTCTTATTTTTTTGTTCACGCCTATCATGTTTCTATAAGATAAAACAAATTTGTAATTGTAAAGTATTTAGACTGATTCCACAAACCACATGGGGCAAAGTAGTGTGTTTATAAAGTTTTAGAAGTCTACAGGGCAATAATAAGGAGTTTTAATTTAATTTCAGTTTAAATTTCAAAATGAAGTTTTTATTTCTGATTATGAAAGCTACAGTACATATTTGTGTGTGTGTGTGTGAAACCTACAAAAAAAAATGGAGATAATGTAGGAGAATGAAGGTAAGTAGAGCTGATCCCTCACCCCATTTAGATGTAATGTTTGGTGTTTTTCTTTTTTTACTTATCTACTGAAATATTTAAAGAAGAGCAACTTCCCATGTCAAGTTGATGTTCCCTTAATGGATATTTAGTGTTCTGTGATATGGGTGCAGCATAGTTTACAGCAATTCCCTGTTAATGGACATTTCAATTTTCCCTCATAAAATCATAAAACAGAGCTGTGATAAACTCCTTTGGATTTTTTTTTTTTTTTTTTGGCTGCACCAGATGGCTTGAAGAGTCTTAGTTCCCTGACTAGGGGTCAAACCCGTGTTCCCTGCAGTGGAAATGAGTAGCCCTAACCACTGTATTGCCAGGGAAGTCTCTCGTTTGAGCTTTTAAAAATACAATTATGCTGCTGTTTTCTCAGGCTAAATTTCTAAAAGTGGGCTTACCTGGCAAAGGGTTGATTTTTAAATGTCAATATACTCAGGGTATCCTCTAAATAGCGTGCTATTTTAAAGTCTCGGCAACAGTAATATCATTGTCCGATTCCAAATATTCTTTCTAGTGATTTACTACCTTTTAGCTTGCCTGGAAAATCCATGGACAGCGGAGCCTGGTGGGCTGTTGTCCATGGGGTCGCTAAGAGTCGGACACGACTGAACGACTTTCACTTTTCACTTTTCACTTTCATGCATTGGAAAAAGAAATGGCTACCCACTCCAGTGTTCTTGCCTGGAGAATCCCAGGGACAGGGAAGCCTGCTGGGCTGCCGTCTGTCTATGGGGTCGCACAGAGTCAGACACGACTGAAGCGACTGAGCAGCAGCAGCAGCTTGTTTGGAATTTAAAATAGTTTGGAAATACCT
Organism: Neotragus moschatus; assembly: GCA_006410615.1. Taxonomy (NCBI): domain Eukaryota; kingdom Metazoa; phylum Chordata; class Mammalia; order Artiodactyla; family Bovidae; genus Neotragus; species Neotragus moschatus. The sequence continues at coordinate 437,137 of SJYA01002275.1, read as the reverse complement.
TTCCTTTGTTCTTTTTTCATCACCAGCCCTTACCCTCTACAGCTTAGCTGTGGAAGGGGCAGGTGAAAATGGAAGGGCAATGAGAGAGACTGCTTAAAAATTATTGAGCGTTAATCCTCAATCCTTAACTATTTAGTTTACAAATAATATGTATAGTAACTGGTTATTGTGTCTTATAAAATATAGAGAAAACAATTAACAAGGATGAGAATTAAAGTTCAGATATCTTTCTTCTTTACTACAGCGGAGCATCTTGGGTGCTCCTTGGGAGTACTGTGTTCTACTTTGGATGTAACTGCTTTAGACACTTAACATGTAATGTTGGGCTTTTACAGTTGACTATTTCAGAGCTTTTCCACTAGTTCTGCAGGTGGTTCGGCCTAGTTGGTTCAGGATAGTCTTCAGAGTGTCCCATGCTATTGAGAGCCATGTCTGCAATAAGGGCAAACATGAACCTTGCCCATAAAGCGCCAGTTGAGGCACTTGTCTTTGTCTTTGTTGAGGTCCTTGATTTGAAAAGGGCCAATCATGGGATAGGAAGCAGTCTAAATAAGTAGCCTACTTCTCTTAGAGATAAAGAACCGATGCTGTGTAGAGTATATTTTTAAAAGTCTCTGCAACCCACTCCAGTACTCTTGCCTGGAAAATCCTAGGGACAGAGGAGCATGGTGGGCTGCCGTCTGTGGGGTCGCACAGAGTCAGACACAACTGAAGCGACTTAGCAGCAGCAGCTGCTTTGTGGAAAGCAGTTTGGTTGTAAGATTTTTGTTTTCTAAGAGCTTAGGTCTTGGAGACTGAAAAAGATGAATAATTGCTATGTACTAGCTTTCCTTTGCTTGCAAAATACCACAATTAACCTGTCACTCTTTAACTCCATTTGGAAGAGCCTGAGTCAATAACTTAAAAATGCTTTCTTGGGCCAAAACTTTCTCTGAGTCCTGGATTAGAAGGTGACTTTTTTCTTAAAGTTTGAATATGTTCCTGTCTTTTAAAATTTTAACTTTATTTTATGTTGGAATATAGCCTATTAACAATATTGTGGTGGTTTCAGGTGCATAGCCAAGTGACCCAGCCGTTCATATGCGCACACCCATTCTCAGCCAGACTCCCCTCTTGTCCAGGCTGCCCTGTGACACTGGGCAGAATTCTTTGTGCTTAAGTTCATAAGTTACTTTTGATTTGCCCCTCTCCTCCCTGCTGCTTAGTTACAAGATCTGGAAATGATGCTTTTACCCTACAAAAATGAGTCTCCCTCTCTTCCTATCATGGGGAGTTTAATTTCAGTAATTTTATATGGATGGGTCATTATCGGAGAAAGATGATATCGAAGTCTTCAAGATTGTGAAAAGGGCAACTTGTGATCATTTTTTGCTAGTTAGAAGTTTTTTTTTTCCAGTTAAAAGATAATTTATATTGAAGGTGATTGCTATATATAGTATTTTGGGGAAAAGGCCAGGTATTCCTTTTTACCTTAGGTAGCATGATTTATAAGCATGGTGTCTGTTGTCACAGACATCTTAGATCCTCATAAGGGTTTGAGAGCATTATTTAATCACGGGTATTGTGACTCCTTTGAGGCCACATGCCTCAAAGGAGTGTTTGACATCGTGTTTAAAGACTGTAAGCCTGAAGAAGTAGGTGGTGTGTAGTCACTAACTCATGTCCGACTCTTTTGCGACCCTATGGACTGTAGCCTGCTAGGCTCTTCTGTCCGTGGGATTTTCCAGACAAAAATACTGGAGTGGGTTGCCGCTTCCTCCTCTGGGGGATCTTCCCCACCCAGGGATGGAACCCTCGTCTCCCGCATTGGCAGGTGGATTCTTTACAACTGAGCCACCCAGGAAGCCTGCAGAAGTAGGTACTGATGGCTGTTCTCCTTCACTCCTCAGCACTGAATGTACTGCCTGGTATAAAGGAAGCTGTCAACCTTAGGGACTGTTTAAACTCTTACCTGTATACTTACACATGTGAATAAACTATAGTCTTGTGAAACCACATCATTTTTTTTTTAATTTTAATTTTTTTTCATCTCAGGTATACATGAGTTCCCAATCTTAAACAAGTCTTGATGTAATTCCTTTCATTGTGCGGGTTCCTCCTACTGGCAAGACTCGTGTGTGTGTGTGTGTGTGTGTGTGTGTGTGTGTATGTATGTATCTGTATTTATATAGTAGCTTGCTTTTTAAAAAGGAAACATACTCAGTTTCGGGGTGTATAATGGTTCTTCAAACATGGACTGCAGGGTTTGCCATAGCATGAATGAAACGGAGCAAATATAATTGCTGTCACTTATCTTATTCTCTCCAGTTCCCTGTACCTGTGGTTTTGGTTTATTCCGAAAAGGCTGAAAAAAATTAGTCTTCTGAAGAAGCTAGTATTTTATTTCCCCTTTGATCCACTGAACTTAAAATCATGTTTCGTAAGTGAACTAATATACTTTCATACATAAGAGAGACTATAAAGACAAGAATGGAAATACTAATAGTGATTAATTTCTGGCTGGAATAGTGACCATTTTCTGCCTCATATTCTTCTGTAGTTTTCCAGTTTTCTGTAATGAACATGTGTTACTTTTTTTATTACTCTTATAATTAGGGAAAACCTGCTATTTTAAAATACATTTTAATGTCCTTAGTCAGATATGACTGAGCGACTTCACTTTCACTTTTCACTTTTATGCATTGGAGAAGGAAATGGCAACCCACGCCAGTGTTCTTGCCTGGAGAATCCCAGGGACGGGGGAGCCTGGTGGGCTGCCATCTATGGGGTTGCACAGTCGGACACGACTGAAGTGACGTAGTAGTAGTAGTTTTCATTGGCTGGCTTATGAAGATCTAAATCATAGTCAGCATTAAAAAAAAAAATGGGTTGTGGACTTCCTTAGTGGTCCAGAGGTTGAGACTCCACACTTCCACTGAAGGGGGTATGGTGAGGAAGTTCTGCATGCCATGGGGTGTAGCCTCCCCCCCCAAAAAAAAAGAACATTAATTGACTCCAGTTCCTAAGAGTGGCAGCTGTAGGAAGCAGTATGGGAAAATGGGGCAGGCAAGCTGATTTGAACTTTCTTACTATAAATTCCGCTGTGACACTGAGACAGTCTGGGCTTTGCTCACAGTTAAACACAAGACCTCCACCTGATATTTCCCTTCCTAATGAGCTGATGGAGAATTATGAATGAGATCTTGAAAAGTCAGATACTGTAAACTGAAACACAGGACTCTGCCAGAATTCCTAGTTTTCCTGCTGACTTGCCATGTGGAGTAAGAGCTGTAGCCATGTGTGTATTTAAAAATGGGGAAAAAAAAAATCAAATAGGATTATAGCAGCTCAGATGTGATACTGATTTTGCACATGTAATTTGAATTGGAAGATACTTAGATAAATGACTATTGACAGTTGGGGTTTTGGTGTTAATGTGTATAGCTGGGGGTTGAGCCACTGTAAGTTTATTTACTCATTCATTTGTTGATACTCTAGGAAGATCTATGTAATATATCCAGAGTTTAAGTGATTAGGTAAAGTCTATCAGCTTTTGCTGTTTATTGAATATTACAGCAACTTCAATGTTTGTGTAGATAGATGATATATCATTCAGAATGTTAGATTTCTGGGGTAGAACATTATTAACTGTCTGCTCTTACTTTATTCTTTAAAAAATAAGATTAAAGTTCAAGGGCAATGAAGATAATAAAGGTAGGTACTAATATAAATTTGTAGGCTTTTTTAGTTTAAAATTTTATACTAAAGATATATAGGTTTATTAAAAAAACAACTTGTAGAAGTTGATTAAGCCTATTTTTCTGTTCCCAAATCCCACAATCTTGGCTTTCTTTTTTTAAAAGAAAATTTAAATATTTCAAAAATTCAGAATATGGAGAATAATTTAACAGACACCATGTGCCTAATTTAAAAGATTTAGATTTAATAGATGTTGATATCTTATAAAATTTGCCTCAAAGAGGTATTTGTTTGTTTTTAAAAAGCAAAATATTACATAGTTGGAGTCCTTCCTGCATTCATCTTAAATCCTATTTCCATTATCCAGAGGTGGTTTTTCCATTCTAGGCCATGCTGTGCTGTTCTATTCTTCCTACAGATGTCTGTGTGTGTTTGACATGTAGTAGTATTGCGTTTCAAATGCATGTAGTGCCTTAGTGTATATATTCTGCTGTTTGAAAAAACTTGAAATTTATCTGTTAATATATGTATGTTTGCTTAATAGCTATGTAGTACTCAGTTGTATGAATAGGATGCAGTTTTAGTCCCATATTGTTTGTTTTCGATTAATATATAGATCTTAAAATTTGCTTTTAATATGATCAAGCTGTACATGGCTGATCTACAGTGTTTTTCTCAGTGTTTTTATAAACATCTTACCCTATCGCAAAATATTTACCTGTTTTTAAGGACTGTAGTTTTTTTAAACTTGTAGACACAGGATCGTTATTTATCCAGTCCTTTACTGATGGACATCTAGGGATTTTTTTTTGGGGGGGGGGATACTTTTTCCCTGTATTACAAAAAGTGCTGTCTCTGATGGATATTCTTGCACTTTGTACTTTTGAACAGCTGTAGGGTAATTTGTATAGAAATAATTCTGCAGAGTAAATTTTGGGGGACTAGAACTGCAGCTGCATGCAATAAATATTGATGCTAAACCAGTATGTGTATTTGTAACTTTCTTAGGCCTGGTCTGTTCACGTAGGTTCGTTCAAAATTGGGTGCTGTGTAAGAGGTGCTAAGCTGGGTAGTTTTGCCGTATAAAACAGCTAACATGTTAAATTTGCATAGTAGGAACTAGGAGGAGTTCAAGCTTTCCTTAGGTAAGGCACGTAGAGCTATGTTTGGGAAATAGTTTTAGTTTTGCTAGCACAGAATAGAAGATTCAAAAATAAGTTTGTAAAGTGCTAAAAATTGAAATAAAATGTTAAAGTACTTGAAATTTCTTTTACTCTCTGTACTGAGCCCTTGCAGGGAAGAGATGTCTTGTGGCAGTGTGAGTAATTGGGAACAGGCAAAGATTGGAAAGCAGTGAAAAATCTGTCCTGTACTCAGAATTAGGTAGTAAGGACCTGAATTAAGGTGGTGGCAGGGTGGTGATGTAGCTTGCTAATTTAAGCATTCTTAGTTGACAGCCTGAAGGAAATGCACAAATACTTGTGAATTGGTTGAATGGGAAGTTTAGTGGCAGGGACTCAGCGTTGGTGGGTTTTGGTCCTCAGAGAATATTGATGGTACAAAAATTAGAACTGGGAGGGGGAGTTTGGAAAAGGACTGAAATGAAACCCTTCACACATTTAACGTTGAGACCAGGGAATATACAAGTAAAAATGTCTCACAGGAGCTCGGAGATAAAGAATTTGAGCCAGGAAGAAAGGTAGGTCTTATCTGGATGAGATCTTGAACCTAGAAGAACCAAAGATTGAGATCACATTTAGGGGAGTGGGAGAAGATCAAATTTTTAAAAAGTTGTTAAAATTAGGTTAATGAGGCATAGTGGAGGCCAAGGAGAAGAAATTTTCAATTGAGTGATAATTAAATTTGAGTGAAATGGGAAATAAGTTAGTGATCCATACTACTCATCTATCATCATTTTCTAATGCATTTTTTAAAATTTCTCCTCTCCACCCCATGGCCTTTAAAAAATTTATTTGGCTGTGTTGGGTCCCAGATGCAGCATGTGGGATCTAGTTCCCTTACCAGGCATTGAACCCTGGTGCCCTGCATTGGTAGCATAGAGTCTCAGCCACTGAACCACCAGGGAAGTCCCCGTTTTCTTAGGATATGCATTCAGGATATTGAAAGAGACGGGGAGTGTGACACGAGACAGCATGTGTGAAACGTGTTGTTCAGTAAACTTTCTCCGATTCCTTCTGACGTTTGGTAACTGCTGTTCAGTACATATTGAGCCTTGAAATTTGACTAGTTGGAACAAGGAGCTAAATTGAACATTTTAATTAAATTTAAATAGCCATGTGGTTAGTGACTACATGATGGACAACACTGCTTATGGACTCTTAAAATGAGACAGTGATGCAGATTAGCAGAAGAGGGAGATCTCAGGATAAAATAGAAGCATTTACTTATCTAAAACTTTTGTTGCAGTACCATCAAATTTGCATTGGAATTAAGTATTTTGGTGCAGACAAAAGGTTTGCATTTTCTGTATTTATTGTTGGCTATAGTTGACAACTTTTTTTATATAAAAGAGCAAAATTATTTTTAAGAGACTTAGAGTCTGCAATTTCTTCATGATGTCCCTTCCCTTTTTTTCTTCTGTCTTGCTTTTTAAAGGTTATAATTCAATTTTATGGATGAAAGGATATTTATTGAGATATTTTGGATTTCTGTTTTCTCCTATTAAAGTAACTGAAAAGTTTCTTAGAACTCTCATTAGGGGGAGAGAGTACTAGTTATCCTTTAAATAAACCAATACCTTAGATATTTTATGGCTTGAGAATTGGTTTGCTTTCACAATGATTGATTTAAATTGAATGTTTGATGGCAGTGAGAGAACCTTTTTTACTCCATGCTGTTCTGTGCTCAGTTGAGCCTGACTCTTTGCAACCCTGTGGACTGTAGCCTGCCAGGCTCCCCTGTCCATGGGATTTTCCACCAAGAATGCTTGAGTGGGCTGTCATTTTGCCCTCCAGGAGATCTTCCTCACTCAAAGATGGAACCTGTGTCTCTTGCATCTCCTGCATTGGTAGGCAGATTCTTTACTGTTGTATCACCTGGGAAGCCTAAATGCACTTCATCTGCAAGAAGAAAAATTAAGTGGAATATGGAAGAACCCATTCGCAAGGCAGCGCTAACTGTGTGATTCCATTTTTATAAAGTTACCAAAAAAACTCCTGAGAGATGGCAACAGAAGTCAGAATAAGGGTTATCTTTGGTAGTGAGCACAGGGAGACTGTGGGGTTGCTAGTTATGTTCTGTATCTTGATCTGGGTGGTAATTTCATGGTTTGCTTTATGAGAATCATTAAGTTGTGTACTTAGGATGTATATACTTTTTTTGTATGTATGTAACACTTCAGTTTTAAAACTTTTACCGCCTCACATAATTTTAGTGAATATAATTTTTTTTAGCTTCTTAAATTTTCTTCTACCTCTTTTCATACATGAATACACTTAATGAAGAAACCTATTTTCTTTTCAAATTACAATGTTAAACGTGTGGAAGGGTGCATAAAACAAATGTGTAGCTTAAATGAGTATACTGGAGGGACTTCCCTGATGATCCAGTGGTTAAGACTCCAGGCTTCCACTGCAGGGGGCAGAGGTTCAATCCCTGGTCTGGGAACTAAGATCCTGTGTGCCTTCCTGCATGCTGTGTTGTGGGGCCAAAAAGTACATTGGAGGGTTTTGTTTTGTTTTTTTTTGAGTGTGTCATACCTATGTCTGTAAGAAAGGGAGGACTTGATAGAAGGCTAGAATGTTTGAAGAGTCCCCTAAAGTTTTGGGGACTCTCAGAATACCAGATCTGTACCTTGGCGCTGTCTTCACTTTGCTATCTCTTTGGGCAAGTTACTTGACTTAATTTGGGCCTCAGATTTTTCCGTACAGTAGGGATAATACCTAACCTTTGCAAGGTGACTGGTGCAATTGAGGTAAAATTATAGGAACATAGAATAATATTATTAGGTGTTTAGGCCATTGAATTTTGGCCTCTGATGTCACAGAACAGAATTGCAATATGAAAAGAAAATGATTTGTACAGGACAGTGATCAAGATCATTCATTTAGATTGGCTTAAAAATTTCTGAGACTTCTAAGTATGCCAGAGACTATTCTAAGCAATTTGTATATATTAAGTCATTTAATTGTCTGGGATTATTCCCAGCATGTGTGTGTGCTAAGTCTTTTCAGTTGTGTCGGACTCTTCGCGACGCCATAGACTCTAGCCTGCCAGGCGGCTCTGTCCATGGAATTTTCCAGGCAAGAATACTGGAGTGGGTTGCCGTGCCCTCCTCCAGGGGATCTTCCCGACCCAGAGGTTGAACCTGAGCCTTTGCTGCATTGACTGGGGGGTTCTTCACCACTGATGCTACCCGGGAAGCCCCAATTATTACATTTAGTTATAATTATTCCAGTTTTACTGACTAGGAAATCAAGGCAAAATGGGATTAAGTAACTTGAGAAGTAGTTGAGTTCTTTGCTGTATTGCCCAGTTAAGTGAAAGCTCTTAAAGATTTTAGGCAAATGTTAAGCTCTTTTGATAATCTTTTGTGGGTTTTGTGAATTAAAATTTTGGGTTTTTGAACCAAAATTAGAAAAGGCATCTTATTTGTTGTAATTGTCATGATTATGGGAAAGATTGATGTTAATATTTACTGTTTGAATTTTATTCCCTCCTTGACAAAGCTCATTTTCTTCTTAAAATGCCTAGGATGTAAACACTAGATGATAGCTTTCTTTTAAAAATGGATTTGTTTTTTAATCCTACGTCAGTTTGTTTCTGCCTGCAGATACTGTTTAGATTTGTAGGCAAAGTGTTTCTGGAAGGGAGCTGTCAGGCTCGGTGGCAGCTCTAACAAGGTTTAGTGTTTTGCTTCGGTGGTGGTTTCGGTATCTGGTCCCTGGTTTTCGGAACGATAATACAGATTCTGTCACATCTGTGGTTTGAAAAAATTTAAACCATTTTTTTTAGTATAATAAAATTTAAAGTATCTGTATACAGTAAAAGTCACCCTTTTTGAGTACTGTTCTGCAAGTTTTGGAAACACATGTGATCAGAACTCAAGATGTAGAAGAGTTCCATCGTCTTAAAATTTTCCTCCGAGTCGTTCAGTCAGGAGGACTCCCACTTCTTGTCTTTGACAGCTCCTGATGTGTTTTGTCACTATAGTTTTGTTTCCCGGAGTTTCATATAAATGGAATCATGCCGTATGTAACTTTTTGAGGTTGGCTGCTTTTATTTAACATAATGCACTTGGAGACATTAATAGTTTGTGTATCAGGGGTTACTTTTTATTGCTGAAGCCTCCCATTGTATGGATGTATCCCAGTTTTTATGTTCATGTTCCAAGATCATTCAGGTTGTTTGCAGTTTTTATGACTATACACAGAGCTGGTATAAACATATTCACACACATGTATGTGTGTGCCCGTATTAATGTGTTTTCTCATGGTTTTAAAAAAAAAACCTGGTGCCTAGAGGTTTTTTAACTTTACTATGGAACCTTAAAAAGCTTGTAATATTCACAGAATTTTGTTATTTTCTTATTAAATCCCTCCCAAAGTTTCACTCTTAGAATGAGAGTAATTTGTTACATAAATAATCTTACAGTGTAAACTGTAAATAGTATTTTTTAAATTAAGGAAATAGGCACATGTACTTAATCAGTGGGTATATTTACTTATCAGACTCCTTAGTGCATAATTTTTTTTTAAGTTTATTTTTAATTGGAGGATAATTGCTTTACGGTGTTGTGTTAACTTTCTGCTGTACAGCAGTGTGAATCAGCCATAGGTATACCCATGTCCTCTCCCTCTGAAACATCCCTCCCACCTCCAACACACTGCATAATTTCATATTTTGTTTTTAGTAGCTTTTAAATTGTGAGCCTTTGACTTTCTTCTGTTCCTCTAGCTAGCAGGAGGAGGGTTATATAATTGGTTGTGAAAACCCTTAAGGAGAACAGGCTTAGCGCTGTAGACTCCCCCCAGATGACTGGAAACACTAACATCGGTGGCCTGTTTCATGTGAACATGTCTTGGAACTTACAGTTTATGGTTGATTAGCTACTTGAATTAAATTATCCTCTTTGTGTAGTGACTGACCTTTCTTTTTCTAGCGGTGTGAAGCCAAGAAAGAGAGACAAGACCTTTTTACCTTGGAAAAGCAGGCAATTTTTGCAAATTAATATTGAGGTTCCAATTCTGACCCTCCAGAGGACTACAGAGACCACAGGTGGTATGATTGAGCATAGTGTGTGTGTATTTCTTTTGATTAGTCTCAGAGTCTCAGTTTGAGCCTTTCAGAGACTGACTGAGGTGCTTGGTATACAGAGCTACAGAGCTGCTTTCAGCAATGTACATTTCTTCTGAGTTAGAAACTGAATGTTGTGTTTAGAACCAAGACGTATTGCACTTCAAATGTGAACCTTTGGTTAAGGGGATATCTCACTTGCGGGCTATCATTTTCTAGCTATTGCCTGTGGAAATACCTACCTGGAGATGCCCAGTTTTGACAGTAATGGGGGTTGAAAGTAACCATGCCTCTTCTGTATGTGGTTGTTTGATAGAGGCAAGACTTAGGTTCTTTACTTTTCCTGAGACTGCAATATTGGTGATCCATGTGGAGAATTCCAGAATAGGGTTGCCAGAATTAGAAACATGGGAATATGGAGGTAGCAACTGTTATGGAATCAATATTACAAATAAAGTTTTAATTAGTTGTATTAGTTGCACACTGAATTTTCATTGCTACCTTGTGAAGTAGTCAGAGCAGGTGATACTATTAACTCTCACTTAACAGGTGAATAAATTGTGTGTAAAAGCTGTCATTACTTGTCTGAGATTGCACTGCTAGCGAGTAGCTGAACTAGAACTTCAACCCAGATCCTCTGATACCAAGTTGGATGCTCTTTTCACTATTCCTGTTTAGTATGATGAATAAGAGCTCAGGTGTAGGTTTGAATCATGGTTCTACCACTAGTACTCTGTGATCTTAGACAAATTCCGTAACTTCTTGCTTCAGATTTCTCAATTTTAAAACAGGGATAACAGTATTCTTGGGGCTTTTGTTAGATTCAGCAAGTGCTTTTAACAGCTAGCACTCCATACAGGCCTGTTGGTGATTGTTGCTGCTGTTACTACAGTAATATCACTGCTTCTTTCCCTGAAAGCGTTATAACTATCCAGTACTTTATTTGGAGCTAGGAGCTTTTGCATTCCTGCTCCGTGGAAGTACTTCAGTTGCACTGCATACACCCTTCCCCCATTCCCAACAGTGTTTTACCTTCTCAAAACTAGAATTCCAAAAATTTATTAGTGAGTTCCTCTAAAAACGTACAAAAAGAGATTTTTCCCCTTAGAGATGTTGAGCCTGCAGAGAATTCCTGGGTATCTCAAACTTTAACTTGATAATTCTTCAGCTAGCTTACCTGATACAGAGAAAAATAATTTTTCCTTCAAGAGCATAAAAAAAATTTAAAATATACCCATTTGCATAACACCTACTTAAACCAAGTTACCAGGAGATTTTACAGGACATTTTTGGACACTTGCACTTAAGAGAATCTTTTAACATGATACTGTATAAACCTGCTTGGGTTATTCCTTCTTTTGCTGAGATATGTGAGTGGCTTGCTTGGATATGTATCTGTGTCCTTTCTTTGATAAATAAATACTTGAGGGAGCCTTTTGAAATGCAGTGTTTTGGCCACCGTTGCAACTCTACAGAAATATGGTTTCATGATAAAGTTAACAAAAAGCACATTGGCAGCAGTCCAGAAGCTGACTCACCAAGGAGTAATGATAGACCCTTTGAAGGGAATGGCCTATCCCAGGGTCCTATTTCAAAGCTTCATACTAGGATACCATCAGTGAAAGTCAGCCAAGAAATCAAGATGAGATCTTACTTGTATCTACTGGGAATAATGATAGGAAAGATTTCCATAGTAGGATGCAAGTAAGATTTTCCCCTAATGTCGAAAAACTTGGGGATGGACAACAAGGTGAGGATACAGAATGGTGGTGGCCTTTGGGGGGCTGGGGTGCTGTTTCCTTTTCTGGGACTGGGTGAGAATAGTCTTGTCATGACTAAGGGTTAGCTCACGCCCAGTGCTGGATCAGCTTTCTAGAGCTCAGGGAATAGACTTAGCTCAGTAGTAAGCACAAGTATCATGTTCATGTCAGACACTGTAGCTACTGTTTCCTCCTTGATCAGACTCGAAGAAACTGAAGTAAGACCAGAGTCTATTCAGTTTAGAGGAGCAGACCCTTGGTCTACTAGCACTGCGTATTTCAGGAGTGAAAATGCTCTGAAAGTGGGCTTGCTTCAGAGTCATGAAGTCTCTAAATTATTAGCTATCTCTGTGACTTGGGCAAGTTAACTTAATGTTTTTGTGCCTTAGTCTCCCCCTTTGTAAAAAGGGATAATACGTCATAGGGTTGTTTTAAGATTAAATGACTAAGAAACGGTGAAGCATACAGAAGAGTTCTCTTATGTGTTGGCTATTAAAATTGTTATGAACAAGGACCTTCTCCCTTACACTGTTTGCAGCTCTATATTTTTGTTATTTTTCATAAGCAGTATGACTAATAGAACTTTGTATTAAGGAATTTATCATAAATAAATTTGCTACTTATTAAAAATAGAGTATCACTTTATTCCCTCAAATTGAGCCTGAAAGATAAGAATTAGTAGAGAGTGAGCCTTTTTCTATGTCTTGTAGGTACTCAGATATTACTAAATGTAGGTCATCGTTTGAATTGAATTCTGAGTGTACATGCAGTTATGTAGAACAGAAACATCTTGTGTAGAACTGGAAATGCTGGAAAGATAAAAACTGTAGAAGGTAGCAAACTGTCGTTTAAACTGCGTGGTGGATCAGCAAAGAATTTGAGGTTGCTGTGTTTTCTTTATAACAGTCAGCTGTTGTGAAATGACTAGCCCTGAAACAAAGTAATTTAAAACTTAGAATATGCTGCTGCTGCTAAGTTGCTTCAGTCGTGTCTGACTCTTTGTCCATCATGTCCGATGGCAGCCCACCAGGCTCCCCTGTCCCTGGGATTCTCCAGGCAAGAACACTGGAGTGGGTTGCCATTTCCTTCTCCAATGCGTGAAAGTGAAAAGTTGAAGTTGCTCAGTCGTGTCCGACTCTTAGCGACCCCATGGACTGTAGCCCACCAGGCTCCTCCATCTCTGGGATTTTCCAGGCAAGCGTACTGGAGTGGGGTGCCAGTGCCTTCTCCGTAGAATGTGCTAGGAAATTTGATTCCTTTTCACTTAAAAAAATGTCTCTCTTGAAGAAGGAAGTCGGAATTCCCCGGCGGTCCAGTGGTCTGGACTCCACTGCAGGGGGCCTGGGATGGATCCCTGGTCAGGGAACTGGGATCTTGCATACGATATGACACAGCCAGAAAAGGAAGGAAGCATTTCTCCAGAGACATTTAACTCCCCAAGTGTTGCATGATTCTTAGCCAGTGCTGTGTTGACTATATATGAAAAGTGAGATCGCTCAGTCTTGTCTGACTCTTTGTGGCCCCATAGACTGTAGCCTACCAGGCTCCTCCATCCATGGGATTCTCCAGGCAAGAATACTGGAGTGGGTNTGTCGCTGTGCAAGGGCTTCCTCGCGGTGAGGCGAGCTGGGACCACTCTCCGGTCGTGGTGCTGGGGCTTGCTGCGGAGCACAGGCTCTAGGCACAAGGACTTCAGTAGGCGTGCTACTTGGGCGCAGTAGCTGTGGCTCGCAGGCTCCAAAGCACAGGCTCAGTGATCCTGCACAGGCTTAGTAGTTAGTTGCTCTGAGGCATATGGGATCGTTCCAGATTAGCAATCAAACCCATGTCTCCTACTTGGCAGAGGGACTCTTTACTACTGAACCACCACGGAAGCCCAGGCAGTTCTGATTTTAAGTTAGCTTGAGTTTCTTTCACTTAAAATTAAAAATTGTGATCAATATATCTAATGTTAGTCTAATAATGTTTAAAGATAGTTTGGACTTTAATCTCAGGGTAAACATTTAATATAGGTAAATTCAGTTTGACTATGAAATGATATTCAGAATCAGTGAAAATGATAACGTATTTTCAGTTGTATTAGGATGGGTATAGAATGGATCAGTGTTCTTTTCTGTTTATACCTGTACAATGTAGAGGTTTCCTTTAAAGAGATTATAACCGTAAGTAGTAGAGCAAAGATAGAAATTAGATTATAATCATAATTTCACTCATCAGTCATTAATATTTACCTCTATTGTTTTCTCAAAGAGGCCATGGTAATTGTATAAAGGTTGCAGAAATAGGGAGGAGAAAATATGAAAAGTAGAACAGATAAAAGGAAGTGAAAAGTTCATATGCTGAGAATTAGTGAACCACTAGTAATTGCTGTGGGTTCCATGGATTGCCTGCTTCTGAGTTCGATGTTAGACTCTTGTGAGTGAATTGGTGACAGACATGAAAGGCTGGGGTTAAGATTCCTGTGGTTATTAAGTATTCAGAGCAGTTTTTTTGTGTTTTAAAATAAGCTGTTGGCATTACGTTTCCTTATAAAACCTGGTTCTTTTCATTACTTGGCCCTAATTGTTGATTGTAACATATAAGGGGAGAGTGAAAGACACAGTTACTCAAAACTTTGAGAATTGTTTTGGGAAACCTTTGAATAATGGGATTAAGGCACAAGGCACTGCAGTGAACATGAAGAACTTTAAAATAATCTATTCCCAAAATAAACTTGACCACTGGGGAGAATGTCCTAAGCCAAGTATTTGAGAAGTCTACGCTACACCGTCCAACTTTTAGCCTAATCTGTTTTAGCTGGCTTGCCCCAGGTAAACTGAAACTTCCTTTTCAGTGTGGGTTAAATGCAGTTCCTGGGCTTCATCGAAATGGTTTTAGTTATACAGATTCTCACTGTCATCCCTAAAGCCTACATTCTGTGTTTTAGATTTACAATAAAATGATTTGTTTCCCCAAACATGGTTTCACCAGTAATTGATAACGTGATTTGGGGGCAAGACATTAACTTCTTAGAGCCCTATTCTAACTAAGATTTAGGGAAAAAAACTTGCCTTATCTAGAGGATATGTTTATACCTCTGACTTTTTTTTTTTTTGCTGCTAAGTGGGGTCAGAGGGAGGCTTCATTGAGGTACAATGCACAAAATTAACTTTGTGTTTTTGCCCTGCTGCATGGTGTGCAGTCTCTTAGTTCCCTAACTTGGGATCAAACCTACATCCCCTGCAGTGGAAGTTCAGAGTTTTAACCAGTGGACTGGCAGGGAATTTCCAAAATTGAGTCATTTTTAACGATATAGTTTGAGTTTTAAAAATTGTATACAGTCATAAAAATACTCTTTCTATTACTCCAGAAAGTTTGGATCACTGTCCTTTCCCATCCCTGCCTGTGGCAGTTACTAATCACTTTCAATAACTATAGTTTTACCATTTTTCTAAAATGTCGTATAAATGGAATAATATGAACACTGCATACTATTTTGTGTCTGTCCTCTTTGAGTTAACATAATGCTTTGGAATTCACCCGTTAAAAGTAGTATTAGGTTGTTCTGTTTAATTGTTGTACAGTTGCTTAGTTGTCTTCAATTCTTTGTGACCTCACGGACTGCAGCACGCCAGCATTACCTGTTCTCTGCTATCTCTTGAGTTTGGCTCAATTCATGTCCATTGAGTTGGTGATGCCATCTAACCATGTCGTCCTCTGACGCCCTCTTCTTTTGCCTTGAGTGTTTCCCAGCATCAGGGTCTTTTCCAATGAGTCAGCTCTTCACGTCAGGTGGTCAGAGTACTGGAAATTCAGTATCCGTCCTTCCAATGAATATTTAAGCTTGATTCCCTTTAGGATTGACTGGTTTGATCTTGAAGTCTAAGGACTCAGGAGTGTTCTCCAGCACCATAATTCAAAAGCATCAATTCTTCGGTGCTTAGCCTTTATGGTCCATCTCACATCCCGTACATGACTACTGGAAGTACCATAGCTTTAACTAGACCTTTGTCAGCAAAGTAATGTCTCTGCTTTTTAATATGCTGTTTAGGTTTGTCATAGCTTTCCTTCCAAGGAGCAAGCATCTTTTAATTTCATGGCTGCAGTCACTGTCCGCAGTAATTCTGGAGCCCAAGAAAATAAAATCTGTCCCTGCTTCCACTTTTTCCCTTTCTGTTTGTTAATTGTAGTAGTATTCCATTGTATGGATATTCCAGTTTCTATGTTCACTAGTTGTAGATATTTGAGTTTCTAGTTTTTAGCTAGATAATAAAGTTCCTTATGAATGTATGTATTATTTAGCTAGTAATAAAGTTCCTTATGTATGTTATAGGTCTTTGGGCATTTGTTTAAGTTTCTCTCATTTAAATACCTAGAAGTGGGCATTAGAGTTACATAGTAAATGTATGTTTATAACTTTAAGAAACTGCCCAACTATTTTCCAAAGTGACTATGCTGTTTTTCATTCCCACCAGCAGTGTTTGAGAATTATAGTTGTTCCACATTCTTTTTAACACTTGGTATTGTCAGTCTTTTGGAGAAGGAAATGGCAACCCACTCCAGTACTTTTGCCTGGAAAATTCCATGGATGGAGGAGCCTGGTAGGCTGTGGATTATTTAGTCCGTGAGGTCGCAAAGAGTCAGACACGACTGAGCTACTTCACTTTCACCTTCATTGTCAGTCTTTATACAGCCATTCTTGTGGGTCTGTGGGCTTCCCAGGTGGCTCGGTGGTTAAGAATCTGCCTGCTAGTGCAAAAGATGAGTTCGATTCCTAGGTCTGGAAGATGCCTTAGAGGAGGAAATGGTAATCCACACCAGTATTCTTGCCTGGGGTATCGTGTGGACAGAGGAGCCTGGCAGGCTGCAGTCTGTGGGGTCACAGAAAATCAGACATGACTTAGCACGCGTGCATGTGGGTCTGTAGTGACGTATTATTGTAGTTTAGTTTTCAGATGAGTAACACTGATCATCTTTAATATGCTTATTTGCTATTCATTTATCTTCTTTGAAGTGTGCTTTAAAATCTCTGCGCAGTTGAAAAATAAGGAATTTTTTTAAGTTCCATGAGTTCATCTTTTCTGGGTTGTTGTTGTTCAGTTGCTCTCTCTCTGCGACCCCATGGACTGCAGCACTGCCAGACTGTCCCCTGGAGTGTGCTCCAATTCATGTCCATTGAGTTGATGATACTGTCTAGTCAATCTCATCCTCTGTCGTCACCTTCTCTTGCCTTCAATCTTTCCCAGCATCAGGATCGTTTCCAGTGAGTTGACTCTTTGCATCGGGTGGCCAAAGTATTGGAGCTTCACCATCATTCCTTCCAGTGAATATTCAGGATTGATTTACTTTGACATTCACCACCAGACACATCCATAACTGAGCACCGGCTCTGCTTTGGCCCCTGCACTTCTTTCTTTCTGGGGCCATTGGTGATTGCCGTCTGCTCTTCCCCAGTAGCATATCTTTTTGCCTTTTCGTACTGTTCATGGGGTTCTCGAGGCAAGAATACTGGAGTGGCTTGCCATTCCCTCCTCCAGTGGACCACACTTTGTCAGAACCCCGCACTATAGCCTGTCCATGTTGGGTGGCTCGTCCTGGCTCATAGCTTCACTGAGTAGCCCCCCTGCACCACCGAAAAGCTGTGCTCCATGAAGGGGATTTTCTGGGTATGAATCCTTTACAGATTTTGCAGATCATATTTTGTAGAATAGGTTCTCATCATTTGTGGTTTTTCCCTTTTCATTTTCTTAATAGTATCTTTCAAAGATTGGAAATTTTAATTTTTATCAAGTGTTATTTGCTGACCTATTATACTTAATATTCTTTACAGCCTATCTCAGGAATCTTCTGTAGGCCTAAAGTCACTAATATTTTCTTAAATTTTCCTTCTGGAAGATTTGTGGTTTTATGTTTTACATTTAGGTTTGTGAAATTGAAGTGTTTTACAACTTGAAGTAGTTAGTCTGTTTAATGAATGAGGTAAGGGTTAAGGGTCATCATTTTGTATATAGATTTCTAAAATTTCCTCTAAGCAATGCTCCAGCTGCAACCCACAAATTGACATACTATGGCAGATATTTTCTAATTTCTCTTGTAATGTCTTTTTTTTTTTTTGCTGTGGATTATTTAGAAATGTGTTGTTACTGATTTCTAATTTAATACCCTTGTGATCAGAGAACGTACTCTGTAGGATTTCAGTCTTTTGAATTTGAGATTTATTTCGTGGTGAGGCACATTATGGTGACTATGCTGTGTGCCCTTGAGAAGAATATGTATCCCAGGTATACATCAGTTTTGGTTGATAGCATTGTTAGTCTTTTATATACTTAAGTTTTTTGGCCAGCTTGTACTGTCAGTTACTAAAAGAGGAGTGCTAAAGTCTCAAACTACGTCTATGGATTCTTTTCTGTCAGTTTCTGCTAAATGTTTTTTGAAGTTCTGTCTTTAGGTGCATATATAGTTCACAGTTGTGATGTGTTCTCAGTAAGTTAACCCTTTTATCATGATGACTTGTCCTACTTTGGTATTATTTGCTCTCCCCAAGGCAGCTTGGGGAAGGAAAGCTGTGACCAACATAGACAGCATATTCAAAAGCAGAGACATTACTTCGTCAACAAAGGTCCGTCTCGTCAAGGTTATGGTTTTTCCAGTAGTCTTGTATGGATGTGAGAGTTGGACTATAAAGCAAGCTGAGTGCCGAATAATTGATGCTTTTGGTCTGAGGTGTTGGAGAAGACTCTTGAGAATCCAACCAGTCCATCCTAAAGGAGATCAGTCCTGGATGTTCATTGGAAGAAATGATGCTGAAGCTGAAACTCGAATAGTTGGGCCACCTCATGTGAAGAGCTGACTCATTGGAAAAGACCCTGATCCTGGGAGGGATTGGGGGCAGGAGGAGAAGGGGACGACAGAGGATGAGATGGTTGGATGGCATCACGGACTCAATGGACATGAGTTTGGGTGAACTTCGGGATGGACAGGGAAGCCTGATGTGCTGCGATTCATGGGGTTGCAAAGAGTCGGACATGACTGAGTGACTGAACTGAACTGAAAGGCAGCTTCATCTGACATGAGTATGGATAGCTCTTGTAGCTTTCTTTGGACTAGACTAGAATTTGGATGGTCTTTTTCCATCCTTTTAATTTCAAGCTATTTGTGTCTTTATATTTACAGTGTGTTTGTTATAGTTATCATATAGATTTTCATAACCAAAATTTAGTCTGACAGTGTGTGCCTTTTAAATGGGATCTTTAAAAAAAGCCAGTTAACATTTAAGTATTTTTATTGTTGGACTTCCCAGATGGTGAGAGTGGCAGTCCACTCCAGTATTTTTGCCTAGAAAATGCCATGGGCAGAGGAGCTTGGTGGGCTGCAGTCCATGGGGTTGCAAAGAGTCGGACACGGTTGACGCAACAGAGCACACATTGATCCTGGTTAGTTTAAGTTTTGCCTAAACTTGCTCCTTGTTTTCTGCTGTGGGGATCCGAGTGCTACATGATTATTCTGAACTAAAGGCATTTGATACTCAACAATTCAGAAAGAAGCCTTCTTGGAGTTTCTCTTATCTCTAAACATAAACTTTTGGATTGAGGCTCCCATAAATCCTCTCTCCAGGGAAATTTACGGCCGTAAAGAAAAACGGGTAAGACCACCTTATACTTGTGTAAACATTATCACAAACTTTCTTATGTTTATTCCTCTAGAAATCTATGTGTTGTTCCCCATGGAATTCTTTTCATCTCCTACATTTTCTTTTAAGTGTATAAGCCTCTGTCTTTCACTGTTTAAAGAGTCACTTCTTTTGTGCACTTTTCATACTGTTGTTCACTTGCTAAGTCGTATCCGACTCTTCATGACCCCATGGGCTGCAGCATGCCAGGCTTCACTGTCCTTTACTGTCTCCCTGAATTTGCTCAGACTCATGTCCATTGAGTCAGTGATGCCATCCAACCATCTCATCCTCTGTCACTCCCTTCTTGTCTTGTCCTTTGCCAGCATCAGAGTCTTTTTCAGTGAGTCGACTCTTCGAATCAGGTAGCCAAAGTATTGGAACTTCAGCTTCAACGTCAGACCTTCCAATGAATATTCAGGATTGATTTCCTATAGCATTGACTGATTTCATCTTCTTGATGTCAAAGGGACTCTCAAGAGTTTCCTCCAGCAACCCAGGATCAATTCTTCGGCGATAGTCCAACTATCACATCTGTACATGACTGCTGGAAAAACTGTAGCTTTAATTATACAGACCTTTGTTGGCAAAGTGATGTCTCTGCTTCTTAATATGCTGTCTAGGTTTGTTATAGCTTTTCTTTCAAGGAGCAAGCATCTTTTAATTTCATGGCTGCAGTCTCCATTCTCAATGATTTTGGAGCCCCAAAAGATGAAATCTGTCACTATTTCTGCTTTTCCCTATGGATTTGCCATGAAGTGATGGGACCAGGTGCCGTGATGTTAGTTTTCTGATTGTTGAGTTTTAAGCCAGCTTTTTCACTCTCTGCTTTCATCTTCATCAAGAGGTTTTTTTGTTCGTCTTCAATTTCTGTCATTAATATGATATCATCTGCATATCTGAGGTTGTTGATACGTCTCCCAGCAGTCTTAATTCCAGTTTGTGCTTCATCGAGCCCTGCTTCACATGATGTACTCAGCATATTAATTAAATAAGCAGGGTGACAATATACAGCTTTGACATACTTCTTTCCGAAGTTTGAACCTGTCTGTTGTTCCATGCCTGGTTCTGACTGTTGCTTCTTGACCGTCATACATACTCAGGAGGCAGATAAGGTAGTCTGGTAGTCCCATCTCTTGAAGAATTTCCCAGTTTGTTAGGATCCACAAAGTCAAAAGGATTTAGTATAGTCAATGAAGCAGAAGTAGATGTTTTTGTGGAATTTCCTTGCTTTTCCTATGATCCAGCAAATGTTGGTGATTTGATCTGATTCTTCTGCCTTTCCTCAACCTAACTTGTACATCTGGAAGTTCTCAGTTCATGTACTGTTGAAGCCTAACTTGAAAGATTTGGAGTATTACATTGCTAGCATGTGGATTGAGCATAGTTGTACAGTAGTTTGACCATTCTTTGGCATTGCCCTTCTTTGGGATTAGAGTGGAAACTGAGTATTTCCAGTCCTGTGGCCATTGCTGAATTTGCTAACATATTGAGCGCAGCACTTTAATTGCATCATCTTTTAGGATTTGAAATACCTGAGTTGGAATTCCATTACCTCCACTAGCTTTGTTCATAGTAACACTTTCTAAGGCCCACATGACTTCACACTCTGAGATGTATGGTTCTAGGTGAGTGACCACACCATCCTGGTTATCTGGGTCATGAAGACCTTTTTTGTATAGCTCTTCTGTGTTTTCTTGCCACCTCTTCTTAATGTCTTCTGCTTCTGTCAGGTCCTTACTGTTTCTGTCCTTTGTCATGCCCATCCTTGGATGAAATAGTCCCTTGATATCTCCAGTTTTCTTGAAGAGATCTCTAGTCTTTCCTATTCTGTTGTTTTCATCTATTTCTTTGCATTGTTCACGTAAGACTTTTTTTTTTAATCTCTCCTTGCTGTTCTTTGGAACTCTGCATTCAGTTGGGTATATCTTTTCCTTTCTGCTTTGCCTTTCCTTCTCTTCTTTTTTCAGCTATTTATAAGGCCGTCTCAGATGACCACTTTGCCTTCCTGCATTTCTGTTTGAGATGGTTCTGGTCACCTCCTCCTATACGGTGTTATGAACCTCTGTTCATGGTTCTTAGGCACTCTACCAGGTCTAATCTCTTTGAGTCTATTCATTACGTCCACTGTATAATCATAAGCAATTTGATTTAGGTCATACCTGAATGGCCTAATGGTTTTCCTACTCTTTTCAATTTAAGACTGAATTTTGCTATAGAGAGCTCATGATCTAAGCCACAGTCAGCTCCAAGCCTTACTGTGTAGAGCTTCTCCATCTTCAGCTACAAAGAATATAGTCAGGCTGATTTCGGTATTGACCATCTGGTGATATCTGCCTTTTGGGTTGTTAGAAGAGGGTGTTTGCTATGACCAGTGTGTTGTCTTGTAAAACTTGATTAGCCTTTGCCCTGCTTCATTTTGTACTCCAAGGCCAAACTCACTTGTTACTCCGGATGTCTCTTGATTTCCTACTTTTGCATTCTAATCCCCTATGATTAAAAAGATATCTTTCGGTGTTAGTTCTAGAAGGTCTTGTAGGTCTTCATAGAATTGTTAAACTCCAGCTTCTTTGGCTTTGGTGGTTGGGGCATAGACTGGGATTACTGTGATGTTGGTTTGCCTCGGAAATGAACCAAGATCATTGTTATTTTTGAGGTTGCACCCAGGTACTGTATTTTGTTGACTATAAGGGCTACTCAATTTTTTCTAAGGAATTCTTGTCTGGAGTAGTAGATATAATGGTCATCTGAATTAAATTTGCCCATTCCCGTCCATTTAGTTGACTGATTTCTAAAATGTTGATCTCGTCATCTCCTACTTGAGTATGTCTAATTTACCTTGATTCATGGTTCCTATGCAATACTGTTCTTTACAGCGTCGGACTTTACTTTCAACCCTAGGCACGTCCACTGCTAAGCGTCATTTCCCCTTTGGCCCAGTGTCTGCCGCCTTTATGGAGCTGTTTCTCTTCTCTTCCCCAGTAGCATATTGGACAGCTACCAACTGGAGGGCAGGGGGGCTTATCCTCTGGTGTCATGTTTTTTTGCCTTTACATACCGTTCATGGGGTTCTCAAGGCAGGAATGCTGGGTGATTTGCCCTTCCCTTCTCCAGTGGACGATGTTTTTTTAGAACTCTCCCCCATGACCTGTCCTTCTTGGGTCACTAATGAGTGACAGTTCATTCTGTTCTTGTTCTATCACTATAATATGCCAGCACGTTTAGAAAAGGATTTTCTGTTGGTTTCCACCAGATAGAATTCATTGGAATTTGGAAATAACTCAAGAGGACTAGCCTCTTAAAAGCCCACTTTAACCTTAGAAGAGGAAAGGTGATTCTAAGTGGCTTTTTTCCTGCACGTGAGGGTGGCATTACATTTTCATATTTATTGCTTAGAGAAAAAATTATGTGTCCAAAGGTATCTCTTGTGGCTGGGTCATTATTTGGGACTGCAGGCATCAATTTTATTTTCTTAGTAGTAGTAGTCTCTACTTCCTCAGCATCTGAGAAAAGACTGTTCATATAAGATTTAAAAAGTTGTACTGGGATTTGCATTAAAAGTTGCAACACATAGCTAGTAGACTTTATAATTGTAATGTGTTATTTTCACCTACTTAGTAGGACCATCTTTGTTTACCAGAACCTTTATTTCTCTGGAACAAATCTTGGTGTCAGTTTTAACAATACTCAAGGACTAGTGCTAGCATTTAAATACTGACAGAAGATGTAGTTTCGTCATCATTATTTCCTGTCATTTTGTCATCATTTTTTAGTTCAATTCAGTCGCTCAGTCGTGTCTGACTCTTTGCGACCCCATGCCAGGCCTCCCTGTCCATCACTACTCCTGGAGTTTACCCACACTCAATGTCCGTTGAGTCAGTGATGCCATCCAGCCATCTCATCCTCTCTCATCCCCTTTTCCTCCTGCCCTCAATCTTTCCCAGCATCAGGGTCTTTTCCAATGAGTCGGCTCTTCGTGTTAGGTGGCCAAAGTATTGGAGTTTCAGCTTCAACATCAGTCCTTCCAATGAACACCCAAGACTGGTCTCCTTTAGGATGGACTGGTTGGATCTCCTTGCAGTCCAAGGGACTCTCAAGAGTCTTCTCCAACACCACAGTTCAAAAGCATTAATTATTCGGCACTCAGCTTGCTTTATAGTCCAACTCTCACATCCATACATGACCACTGGAAAAACCATAGCCTTGACGAGATGGACCTTTGTTGGCACGGTAATGTCTCTGCTTTTTAATATGCTGTCTAGGTTGGTCATAACTTTCCTTTCCAAGGAGTAAGTGTCTTTTAATTTCATGGCTGCGGTCACCATCTGCAGTGATGTTGGAGCCCCCCAAAATAAAGTCAGCCACCATTATTACTGCTAGATAAAGCTATAAAGATATTGTGCATTATTTAATACTTTTTGCTTTTGTGTTACAATTTTTAAAGTCTCGGTAAAAAGTCATTTTATAGGTAAATTGACATATCGAGTCTATGATAGGTGTATAGTGAGATCTTTGTGTAGCTTGAAGACAGCTTATGAGTAAATGATAGTTGGTAACAATGGGATTTGGATAAGTGGCAGAGGATCATTTAATATGGAAATGTTGCTTATTTATCTTGAGATTGAAAAATACTTTTTCCCATCTGAAATCATCAGATGTCATATGTGGCTAAAGCAGATGATTCAAGTGATTCATTTAGCAAACATGAGTAAATACTGGTGTTATATGGCATGAGATAAACCTTGAAGGAAGTGTTGGGACCCTGAACTGTATAGGGCTGTTGAGAACTTTCTTTAGAGCTATATATATATAGCGCTGTCTCTCTCTATATATATACAGAGCTCTTTCTTACACTAACCTCCTGATGTATGCAAAGATAAGGTCTTCTTGTATTGAAGAATAAGTTCATGATAAACAGGCATCTTTAAATTGATTATATAATTTAAAATAACTTCCATATAGTCTAGGTAACTTGGAACTTTAAAGTTTTTCATTTTGATAGCAGTTATGAGTTCTGAAGCATTTTCTCTGCCTTGAAACATCTTCCTCTTTATTATCCTTGCTTGTTTTCTCTACAGGATTTGGCTTAGGTTTATTAATAAACGTTTACCGAATGCCACCTACTTACTGACACTGTTATGTCCTAGGCCTGTGGATGTAGTGGGAACCAGAATGACCTCATCCAGTTCATAGCCTATAAAGGAAAGGAATAGGAATAGCAGTTGGGGGATTATCTGGTTTGTTTTTTGATAAAGTCTCCAAACTGATGAATGATTAGGACAAGTCTCCTGTCTTTTGGTATACTAAGGGTTTCAGCAGAATCTGTCTGGAAGTTCTCAATCGGCTGTTAATTTAAAGGGACTATATTATGTCATACGTTAAGAGTGAAGGGAATTTTAACTAAAACGATGCTACTGGTTGTGGATACTAAAAGGTAGAGGTGCAGTCTTACTTGATTTTTAAGAATACAAAGAGGGGATAGTTGCTTTGTACAGTTAGTTTTCTTATTCTCTTCCCATAAGAGACAGTTTGTATCATGCTAAAATCTAGAATTATAGTTCTTAATGTTTGGGGAACTAGTACCATATGACTGCATAGCTTTGGTAGTAGTCTCTGGGTAATTGTTTCCTCATTCTGTGTTTCCTGTCCTTTTTTCTTTTACCCTCGGGGTGAAAACAGTTTGCTCAAAGCCCCCTCCTCTTGCTAATTCTTTTAGCATGGCACATTGTTATTCTTTATACTAACAGTGTACATACTTGAACGTGAATGACATTATCTTGCCATGGATTTCTCACTTGACACATTTGGTTTGAAGTGGTTTAAACTGCCTGACTTTATGTATGTTGACTGTAAAAGCTAGCCAAGAAAGGAGGAAGGAAGATTTTTATCAAGAGGTTAATACAATTATTGTAGTAAAACAGTGATATATGCCCAGCGAGAAACTTGGCTCTTGAAAAATGTTTCTGGACTACTAATTTATCTTGGCCTTTGGATATGTTTCCAATCTTGGTTTTAATTTGTAGGAAATATTTTTCTAGGTTAAATTCAACCCAGTATAATTATGTTTACAATGTATTTCAGATATCTTAGGCTTCCCTGGTGGCTCAGAGGTTACAGCGTCTGCCTGCAATGCGGGAGACCTGGGTTCGATCCCTGGGTCGGGAAGATCCCCTGGAGAAGGAAATGGCAACCCACTCCAGTATTCTTGCCTGGAGAATCCCATGGACTGAGGAGCCTGGAGGGCTACAGTCCACAGGGTCGCACAAGAGTTGGACATGACTGAGCGACTTCACTTTTCACTTTCAGATATCTCACTTTATTAGGATACTGGTTAATGACTTTATGCTTGCAATTTATTTCACCTGGGCTTTTCTTTTTGAAGACTTACGTAATCTGCTTTAAAATTGGAGAACTCGAAGTGGGAACAGAGAGGGATGGACTGGGAGTTTGGGATTAGTAGTTTCAAACTATTATGTTTAGAATGGATAAACAGGGTCTTACCATATAGCGCAGGGAAATATATCCAATCTCCTGGAATAAGCCACAATAGAAAAGAATATTAAAAAATATATGTATGTGTATAAATGAGTCACTTTGCTGTACAGCAGAAGTTAGCACAACATTGTAAATTGACTATACTTCATTTAAAAACATTCAAAAAATGCATGAGAGCACTAAATATTAACTCAGAAACTCACTAGTTTTTAAAAATATTATTAGGTTACATACTATGTTAATTTAGTGACTTATTTATGCTAATTAAGCCATCTGTTAGATGGTTAGAGAAAACTTGTTGGAGTCTTACTATGTAAAACTAAGCCCACCAGTAAGTTCATGGTTAATCTTAAGACTTTAGGAATACAAGGTTCTTAAGCTGAAGTCTGAATGTGGGAATTTAGTAAACGCAGTGTTCATGCTGAATTTGTCTGTTCATATACTTTTTTAAAAAGAAGCTGCAGGGTTTACTATGTTTGTGCGAGTGTGGGGTCTCAGTTCCCTGACCCGAGATTGAACCTGTGCCGCCTGCATAGGAGCTCAGAGTCTTAACCACTGGGCCACCGGGGAAGCTAAAGCTGTCATTCAGTATTGATTCCTACTGGTATTTAGAATATTTGAATGTTGTATTATATTCTTTTGGATATTTATTTTTTCCATCTACATAACGAAAAGGAAATGACTGTTATTTAAACTTTTTGAATGCTAGGAATAGAATCCTAGAGGCAAAGGAAATCATGTCAAGACCAGTGTGGTACATCTATTAGGAATAAAGATTTTTTTTTAACCTCGTGTGTAAATAATTCTCTAGCATAGGGATTGTTCAAACTTTGATTTAAAGCACAGATAAGTGCATTTGCTCTAAAGATTGTTGCTTAACCCATGGAGCCAACTTTGGCTCATCAAAACAGTGTCAGAACTGTTCCAATAGGAGACGTGTCTTCTCTGAAAGTATGAAGCCAGTGATTTGTATACACAGAGCAGCTTTTTGCCACCACTGTCATTGGGTGAGGATAGCAGTAGGTTCATATGAAATCATTTTTATTCGAATATGATGGAGTGAACATAATTTCTACTAATTTTGTGATTTTTCTGCCAGAGTACTGAGGTGAATGTCCTTGAAGTCGTTGCTTTGTAAGTGTCCTTATGTAGTTTCCGTGGGAATTGGAGTTCTTCTCTGCTTTTAGCAGATCCTGGGCAAACCAAGTAATACCCTCACTGATGCCTCACCTTCCTTGCTCATGAAAGATGAACATCCATGCAGGTGGGAGAAGGAACTAAGCTGTGGGCAGAGGTGCTGGGGAGGGGTCACAAGTCTAGGCTCAGTTTTTCCTTTTGTTTCTTAAAACACTGTACATTGCTCTCTACATCTTAAGCTTTCTTCAGTAATATGTCTTAGAGGCAGTTGCTTAATACTACAACATTCCCTATATAAACTTTGTTTTGTTGTTCCTGTCTGTTGCAGTGAAGGTTTTTCTATATCTCTGTGCACGCATGACTACTTAAGTTTATCAAGAGAAATAGTTACTGGGTTGTACGATATGCATGGCTATAGTTTTACCACACTGCCAAAATGGTGTTCAGAGGAGCTGTAACAGTTTTGTCCTACCAGAAGGTATGCTAAAGTAGTCATTTTCCATGCTCATTTCAGAATTTGAAATTAAACAGTATTTTTGCCTGTCTTAGAGATGGAAAATAGTTATTGTCATTGTTTTCATTTGTATATTTCTGGTTATCTTAGGTTGACCATATTTTCATATTTGTTGAACATTGGCATTTTTCCTGTGATTTCCTGTTATCATTTGTCTAATTTTTTCAGGTGGATTATTTTCAATCCATATGGATTATAGGAGCTTTTAAAAAGAATATGCTCAACTATTTTCAGGTTATTATAATCTAATCTCTCTGTTAACCGTAGATTAGTTTTATAGAATTTAATATAAATGATCATTGCCAGATCTTTTATGTGGATTTCTGAACTTATGATTATATTCAGTTTGTTATTAAGAAAGGGAACTTAAAAAATACTTGAGTTGTTGGCTAAAAAAATTTTGAAGTAGAGTTGAGTGGTTTCTGAGTAGTTACTTGGCAACTTCACTGTTTAACTAGAAAAAATTTTTTTCTGTTTTAAATTGTGCAGTGGAAACACTGACATAGCAAGGTTAACAGTACTTGAATCTCTGAAATGAGATATAGCTCAGTGGAAGGAAGATAGCAGTAGCTGATCTACCCTTATCTGTTTCCATACTTGTCTCTTAAATGTTAGTTTTGTGGTTCTCTTTACCATTACATACATTGATTTTGGTTTATGTTGCCCTGTACATGCAGATATTGTTTTGAATAAAGGACCACATCCAGACTGTAGTGTTTTAGTTTTTGCTAAAGCTATACTAAAAAAAAATTTTTTTATTCCCATAGTCCCACCAAAAGGGGAAAAAAACTTGCTTTCAAGCAGGCTAAGACAGAATAGGGGAGGATTTCTAACTTGATTTCTAGCCTTTTTGTAACACAGTTAATGTTACAGATTAGTCAGGATTACATGCTATTTGGTAGGAACTCCTGAGCCATCTCTTCCTTCTTCCTTGCATGTGCCTTGATCTCATTGTGCACCTTTTTCTTAAAGTTCTACAGTGTTCCCCCCGCCCCCAAAGATATCCATCTCAGAGTGCCACTCATGTTAATAAAGATATCAGGGACTGGTTAATGAATCTGAATACCAGTACAATATGTTAGTCTGTTGCATTGTAGATTTCGTATTTGAGCCAAGAACTTCTCTGAAAGTACTTTTTGTTTTAATTAAACAATTGAGATATGATATGCATGTAATGAAGTTTAGTAACCCTAACTTTTGGCAACTTCTTAACCTATGTAACTACACTCAGATTAAGATGAACATTTTCAGCTCTCTTTCATTAAGACTCCTCCCACCCTTTCCCAGTCAGTTATGTACCCTAAAGAGGTAACCAACAATTTTGACTTCTGTTACTGCACTGCCTTTACTTTTGTGTTTAATTCCTTGGTAAAAGTTCTTTTTAAATTGTTTGTTTTGTTTGGTTGTAAATGTAATAGAACCCTGGCATGGTGGACCTAACCTGTTAGTAAAGTTATAATCAGAGATTGCTTGGAAGACATGGAAATGAGCAAGGCTGATTATGTGATTCACATGATTTATAACATCATTCTAGGGCAGTCTTACGCAGCCTTCCTCGTGTTCAGAATATACAACCTGTTTTCTTGTTTCGATTTTGTTTTTATCATAAGAGAAAGAATGACGAATGTTCGTGTAGCTACAGACTATTTAATAATTCACATTTGTGGCAAATTAAATTTTTTGCTTTGATATTATTTCAGATTTAGTAAAATCTATGGAATTAATATGAGGAGCTTACCAGTGTCCTTCACCAATTGTTTACACTTTGTTTAATATGTTTTATCATACTTTGTTTTTTCTTTTAACCATTTGAGAGTAAGTTTGAGGCGCTGTGTCATGCTTCTTTAGAGTTTCCTAAGAATAAGGTAGAGAATATTTTCTTATATAACCACAGGGCAATCCTTTATGGGTTCTTCTTAAGTTTAATTTTGGGGATGATTTTATATCTGAGTTCTTGGATATACCTCGCAGTTGGCAAAATACTCATGTTACGTCCAGTTCCTATACCATCAACATTTTTAGTATGTTTTTACGTGTCTTGTTGTTGCTTGTTTTGCTGTTAGTCAAGACATTTTGACATTTGAGAATCAAAATCCATCTCACTCACTTGTATTTCATTGTGGTGTTGTCAGCAGGGGTACTGCATTCNCCCCACCCAAATTAAGAATCTCAGAATGGCTACAGCATGGCATTAAACCAAGTGTGCCTGGGTTGCAGACCCATGGAGTTGGCCCTGTCCTGAGTAACATGTTCAGTTCTCCAACAGATGACTTAGAACCTACACTTTCTAGCTGTGAACGCATAGTTGTATATTTTACTGTCTTCATTTGTGAAAATGTCTAGAATTTAAAATAGCCTTAAAATGGTTTAGATTAGTTTTATTTTGTAATGTAAGATCTGGTTAAGGAGTGTCACAGTTCACATTTTTAGTACAAGTTTAAACAAAAGCCTGCATCTAAAAGATGGGAAAGGGACTTTGGTCTGAAGTTGTGACTTGAAGTCATGTGCTTACCTCACTCTTGAGGTATAACCTTAAATCTTCTCNAGCCTTAAAATGGTTTAGATTAGTTTTATTTTGTAATGTAAGATCTGGTTAAGGAGTGTCACAGTTCACATTTTTAGTACAAGTTTAAACAAAAGCCTGCATCTAAAAGATGGGAAAGGGACTTTGGTCTGAAGTTGTGACTTGAAGTCATGTGCTTACCTCACTCTTGAGGTATAACCTTAAATCTTCTCAGGCATGCTAATTGAGGTTAGCTAAAACCACTTTTAGCAAAACAAACTAAAAAATAAACATAAAAAAAAACAAACAAAAAAACCACTTTTAGCAAAAGCCACATTGATAACTTTTCCTGTTGAACTACGTAGCCTTAAAATCTAAGGAACAATTTTTAAACTTTTCGAGGTAGACATTATTCTGGGATGATTAGTTGTATGGAGGTATATCTTTGCTACTATTCTATTCAGAAGAACAGTTGTTGTGGACTTTTAGATGGTGCTGTACTTTTGATGATAATACTATATTTTTAATAGGTGAAAAATATTGATGGGAGTTGAAACTAGAACTCCCTTTTTCTTCCAGATGGGGAATTGGAAATTTCTCCAAGATGCAACGTTTCTTTTTTAATTGTTGCTTGTTACAATAGACTAGTGAGTGGTAAACAATTTTCTTGATGAAAGATGCAAGGTAACTGATGAAGCCACCACATGGCACATGCCTTTGATTATGTCGTGAACTTGATCTCCTTGGAGGCAAGTTAACGTCATGGAAATTTCAGTACCTTAGAAGAACCTCAGACTTGACCCAAAACACTAGTCACCTCTAAATGTATGCTCTTTGGTTATAGGGGTGGTCTAGAAGTTCATATACATATTCTCAGAAAGGGTCTGGGGACCTTGGGAGGATGGTGTGTATGAGGTGGTTGGTTTTTATTTATCTGCTTTTGAATTTCATTTAAATGGAATTGTAGTTTTTTGTAACTTGCCGCTTTGAGTCAACATAATACTTT
Source organism: Neotragus moschatus (assembly GCA_006410615.1). Taxonomy (NCBI): domain Eukaryota; kingdom Metazoa; phylum Chordata; class Mammalia; order Artiodactyla; family Bovidae; genus Neotragus; species Neotragus moschatus. The sequence goes on along the minus strand of SJYA01002275.1, from coordinate 406,141 downwards.
TGAGTTCATCCATATTGTTGCGAATGTCAGTAATTCATTTATGAAGTGAAGTGAAGTTGTTCAGTCGTGGCCGACTCTTTGCAACCCCATGGATTGTAGCCTACCAGGCTCCTCCATCCATGGGATTTTCTAGGCAAGAGTACTGGGGTGGGTTGCCATTTCCTTCTCCAGGAGGTTTTCCTGACCCAGGGATTGAACCCAGGTCTCCCGCATTGTAGGCAGACACTTTTACCATCTGAGCCACCAGGGAAGTTTAAAATTCATTTATTGCTGAGTAGTATTCCAGCAATATTTCTATTCCAGTAGAAATATACCAGTGTATTTGATGACCTGTTACTGAACACAATTATGCGTTCTTTCCAGTTTGGGGCTATTGTGAGTAAAGCTTGAACATCTGTGTCCAAGCCTTTCTGTGATCACATGTTTTTCACTTCTCTTGGGTTAATACCAAGGAGTGAAATTGTTGGGTTATGGGATAAATATGCATTTAACTTAATAAGCAGTTGCCAAACTGTTCTCCAAAGTGGTAATGCCAGTTTACATTTCCATGAGCTGTGTATGAGTCCCAATTACCCAGCATTCTAGCCAGCATTGGCTCTTGTCAGTCTCTTTAGTTACTCTGCTGAGTGTGAGAGATTATTGCATTGTGGTGTTTTTATGTGCTTTTTGCGGATGACTGACAGTGCACATTTTTATCTGTTTATTGGCTTTTTATATTTTTGTGAAATTTCTGTTAATCTTTAACACATTGAAAATTTTTTCTATTACTGATTTTGTTAATTTTTTGAACAGTTGTTAACTTTTTAAAATTTTTATATTTTGGCCACAGTGAGCAGTATGCAGGATGTTAGTTCCCTGACCGGGAATCTAATCCACACCCTTTGATTGGGATTGTATTGGATTATCAGTTCAGACTGAGAGAACTGATAATTGAGGCTTTGTGATTTATTTTGGTGGTCTTTACTGTCTTTCACAACTTCCTTATAATCCATCTTTGTTGGATTTAGTCCTGAGTGCTTGATGCTTGATAGTTTTGATGTTATTTACGTACATTATATCTTTAATTTCCCCCATTTTATATGTTTTTCTTTCAATCTTGCTAAATCTTTGTAATCTTATACATTATATATTTCTACATCAAACTTTAGGTTTATATAATATAAAATCATTGTTTTCTTAGCTTGAACATTTTATCTTTATGAAAGTTTCTGTTTCTAGTAATGCTTCTTTCCTTAAGTGAAATTTGCTCAGTTGTGTTTGACTCTTTGCGACCTCATGGACTACAGTCCATGGAATTCTTCAGGGCACAATACTGGAGTGGGTAGCCATTCACTTCTCCAGGGGATCTTCCCAACCTAGGGATTGAACCCAGGTCTCCCGCATTGCAGGTGGATTCTTTACCAGCTGAGCCACCAGGGAAGCCCAAGAATACTGGAGTGAGTAGCCTATCTCTTCTCCAGTGGATCTTCCCAACCCAGGAATTGAACCAGGGTCTCCTCCATTGCTGAAGAAGGCGATGGCACCCCACTCCAGCATTCCATGGGGTCGCTAAGAGTCAGACACAACTGAGCGACTTCCCTTTCACTTTTCACTTTCATGCATTGGAGGAGGAAATGGCAACCCACTCCAGTGTTCTTGCCTGGAGAATCCCAGGGATGGGGGAGCCTGGTGGGCTGCCGTCTGTGGGGTCACACAGAGTCGGACACGACTGAAGCGACTTAGCAGCAGCAGCAGCAGCAGCAGCAGCTCCTCCATTGCAGGCGGATTCTTTACAAGCTGAGCTACCAGGGAAGCCTCCTTTCCTTAAAGTCTCCTTTTTTTTTTTTTTGTATAAGTATAGCCAAACCCAGTCTTCCCTTTGTTAATACTTGCTTTACATCTTTCTTCATAATCTGTTTTCCAGATTTTTTGTTTGCTTAAATTTTCAGATGTGTGTTTCTAACAGCGTGTAGTTGAATTTTTTTGTTTTCTTCTGGCTGCACTCTGTGGCTTACAGGATCTTAGTTCCCCAACCAGGGATTGAACACAGACCACTGAATTGAAGGTGTTTAGTGCTAACCACTATACTACCAGGGTATTCTCTTGAGTTGGAATTTTAAATTTGGGGGCTGCTGAGTTGGTATAACTCAGTCACTCTTCAGTTTCATCAAATTACCCCCAGGGTAGATGCCAACCGAGATACTGGACTGGACTCTGAATCTCAGTTTTCTTTTATGTCTCAGGTAATTTGATTTTGATAATAGCTCATTGTCTGTTTAGGTTTTTGCTTCGAAGAGAATTTTAAATATTTTATCTAGCTTTTTAAGTTGTCTTCAGTATGACTGGTGATTTGAATTATTGGGTGGTGTTGGAAGTATTTTAACCTTTGAGTTTTCTGCTTAGGATTCTATGATAAAATTTTATCTGTTCTCATTCTTTCCAGCTAAAGATTGGAATTAAATAGGTAGACTTTAGTAAGGGTTGCCTTGGGTTGTGGAATTGGGGTTAGGGATGTAATATGAATCGATGTGTTAGAGGTGAAGATATAACTGTAAAATACTATGTGAAATTTGTCAGTCACGTGCATTTTTGTGACTTCATCCTGGGATGAAAGCTGCTTTAACTTATCTGAGACACTCCCATTAGTTTTATAGTGAGCTGCAAGAAGGCTTGTTCCTTTTCTTGCTAGGTTGGGAAGCATTAGAATAAAGAATGTATGCAGGAGGGAGTTCTCTGGTGGTACAGTGGTTAGGACTTGGCAGTTTCACTGTTGAGGGCCTGCGTTGGATCCCTGGTCAGGGAACTACAGATCCCACAAGCTGTGTGGCAGTCAGTGAATAGATACATAAATTTTAAAAAAATGGATGCAAGAGAAACATGCAACAGTGTTGGAATGAAAACCAGGGATGAAGGATCCTCAACAAACTTTGAAGCTCCTTGAAACTGCCATTTCATACCAGTGTGATAATCTGAAATATTTTATAATGTATTTTAAAAATCTTAGCTCTGTTCAAGGTTGGATGAAAATGCAAGATAAATTCGAATTCTAAAGAAATCTTGAGTGACTCTTGGGTCTGCCCACTGGGTGACAAAAGGAATAATTTTAAAAACAGGCGGCTGAAACATTAGGATGAAAAGAAATTAGAAAAAAATTTCTAACTGATTTGAATGTATGGGAAAGGTTAAAATCAGAGACGTACTAGATAAACTAGGAGTTAACATTTTTCACAGGGAGGAGGACATGATTAACCTAAATTTATGCATAGGTATCATGGTGTAAAGATCACTTGATTCTGTTTTTAATACACATTATCCCCTGGAGCCCTGTTTTCTTTCTCTCTTAATCTCCTGCTTCCATTCCTTTTTCTTCTTGCTTGCCTGATTCAGACACTGCTGGGGTGTTGTAAACGGGTGTTCAGACCTCAGTGGCTTGATGTTAAGTACAATGAGATTAATGAATTGTATTTTTTCTTTAAGTGTTTACTTAGAAAAAAGTATAATCTCTATTTCTTTTCTCTCATTTCATCTCTGGGCCTCTGGGAATTTATACAACTCAGTAGTCCTCACAGTCCACATGCTCCTTGTTGTCGTGAGTGGTTCAGATGTGTCCGACTCTGTGACCCCATGGACTGTACCCGCAAGGTTCCTTTGTCCATGGGATTCTCCAGGCCAGAATACTGGAGGGGGGTAACCTTTTCCTTCTCTAGGGGATCTTTCCAACCCAGTGACTGAACCTAGGTCTCTGATATTGCAAGCAGATTCTTTACTAGCTGAGCCACCAGGGAAGTAGGTCTGTATAAGTGCTTTATCAGAGGGCATAAAAATTGGCTGTAATTGCCCTTATTAGTTGGTATAGTTCTGACTTAAGCTTTTCTCTCTTTTGAAGTGTTTACTTTTCTCTCAGTTGCAGTGAACGAAGTGTAAATGGTTCTCATTGCTGAAGTCACTGCTATCTGATTTATATTAACAGATCTTCGTAAAGTAAATATGAATTCTGTATGAATTTATTTCTGGAAATCAATTTCTGGAAGTCAATTAAGTATTTAAGAAAAATATTTGACTTTTAATGTTCATAAAATTGAATGTTTTACTCTTCGAAGCTGTAACTTGAGTATAGTGGAATTTGATCACTTAGAAATTTTCTAATTTCTAATGTGAGTTGAAAGAAATGTGGTATGATTTATACTGTCATTTCATGAAAAATTAATTCAAATGGGTATTTTTGTCAAGATATGTGCAAAACTTTAAAACTAAATTTTAAGTATACAGTATCTAACAGCATTCTTTGTTCAGTTGATTCAAGAAATAGTAAACAGAATGATTTATATTTGAGTTAAAGTAATGCCTTGCTACCTGCTGCTAAGTCACTTCAGTCATGTCCGACTCTGTGTGACCCCATAGACGGCAGCCCACCAGGCTCCCCGTCACTGGGATTCTCCAGGCAAGAACACTAGAGTGCGTTGCCATTTCCTTCTCCAATGCATGAAAGTGAAAAGTGAAAGGGAAGTCACTCAGTCGTGCCCGACTCTTAGCGATCCCATGGACTGCAGCCCACCAGGCTCCTTTGTNCCTCTGCCTTTTCTAAATCCAGCTTGAACATCTGAAAGTTCAGAGTTCACGTCTTGTTGAAGCCTGGCTTGGAGAATTTTGAGCATTACTTTACTAGCATGTGAGATGAGTGTGATTTCAATCTAGTCTGTTCCCACCCTGCAGCCAGAGCCGTCCTTTACGCCACCTCATGCCGCTGTTCCGGTCACAACTGTGTGAGGCTCTGGGCCTGCTACTTTGTTGGTCTCTGTTCTGAATATTGAATCCCAGACTTCCAAAAATATGCTGTATTCGTGGAAGTTTAGTGAACTAGAAATGCTGACTTTGCATGTAATGTATCTATTTTATGCATGTATAGTTTTAGAGAGCTCCTTACTAAAGTGATAGTGTTCTTAGTAGCCTGAGTTTCTTGTTGGGTGTTCCTACCCCACTATTATAGTTGTTTCTGAAAACCAGGTAAAGGCATTAGCACAGCTTGAGTTTTCACTGAGCATAGGATATTGGGGTAAAAGACTTTTTTCTTTCATATTTTGTTTACTAAATCAGTTTGGTTCCCACAGATGGGGAGATCGATTTTGAATTTACGGAATTTACAAAAACATGCTTAATAATATTGTAAGAATTATATTATTATGCTGTATTTGCATTCGCAGCTTGGTTTTAATTATTGCTTTATTATTCTCTTCTAAGGTTTATAATAGTTTTCATGTTGCTGTCAACTTTAGGAGCGTGAGCTTTCACAACTGTTTTTGCTCAAGTAGGTTACGGCCAGGATGATGTTCACAGCCCTTTAAAGGAGTTTGGATTTGACTAGGGGGGTGGCTGGGTGATTCTCAGCTTTTTCTTGGCTGACTCTGGTCACGTCTTTCGGTCCTGGCATATGCAGTTCCTTTAATTAGGGTATGGCCACGTGGGAAATTGGGCTTCCCAGGTGGCGCTAGTGGCGAAGAACCCCCCCACCAGTGGAGGAGACGCACAAGATGCTGGCCCCGTCTCTGGGTTGGCATGGTCCCCTGGAGAACCGCATGGACAGAGGAGCCTGGCGGGCTGCAGTCCACAGAGTCGCACAGAGTCAGACACGACTTAGCAACTGAGCACACACGTGGAAAATTACCAATTTTGTCCTTTCCCACCCTCAAGTTCCAGGCGTAAAGGAAAGAAAAGGCTTGCCAAGATACTGAAGAAGGGACGGAGATCTCTCCTCCTCATCTGGGCCTCCTGTCATGGTGAGTACAAAGAAATAACAAGACAACTGGACTTGAACTCTGTCCTGACAGGTAAGTGAATACTAGTAAGTTTACAGTTACCTGCCCTCAGAGCGCGCTCTGGTTTCTTTTACTGTTTACTTAGTATCGCTAATAATAATTTGAGTATTCTAGTGTCTTAGAGTGGTTTTGCTTCTGTTCACTTTAATTGTATGAGTTAGATATTGTCTCTTTCCAGTCAGGTAGTGTAAATAGATTCAAGACCAAATGTTTCTTGGACTTCAGGTTTCTTATTCCTTTTCTGGGAAGGAAGATAAAGTAGGAAGCTTTTCTCTGTGTGTATGTGTTGTGTTGTGGAGAATTAATACGGTCATACACGTATTCTTTATGAATTTACCTTTCTGGATGAAAGCAGTTCCCTGTCTTCCTTGTTTTTCTTCTTTAACATTGTTTTTATCCCAAAGAAGAGGAAGTAGTTCTGCACAAGCCCTGCCTGTGTCTGTGAATAAAATGAGTGTATTTCAGTGACTTGCGAGCCATTTAGGACCCACTTTAGGCAGAGAAGTGGGAGCAGTGAGCCAGCTACATTTCTATCAGTCTCGAAAATATGTAAACAGTGCTTCAAGGCTTAAGAAAGAAATGGCCCTCTGTAATATTGTCCTGCTTCTACCTTGGTGGTGATTGCTAGATCCAAACTCTGTCATGCTGGCACACAAAGAAGGAATTGAAAAGACCATGTTAATTTCAAGCATCATTAGGAACGTGGGTGGAAAATGCCTTTCAACATTAAAAACAAACTAAAACCAAAAAAAATAGTTGCATAGAAGTGTCATTAAAATGGGAAAGGTAACTGCTGTCATTTTTAATCTTTGCCAGTTTTTTCTTAGTTCATGGTCACAACAGCTTTCTGATGTATCCTGTACCCAAGTACTGATGAGCTTTTCTTTATGCTGTATTATTTTATTGGTTTTCACGAGTTTTTAATGAATTGAGAGCGTTTGCCTAATGTTTATCTGATCTGTATGCCAGCTCTAGTGAGCCACCCGTGGCGGGCTCATGAAAGCAGCTCTGCTGGGCACGGAAGGGTTGCACTTCTGTGTCCCACACAGCGGCCTGGTCCTTGCTCTGGTGCCCTGCAGACAGTCTTCCTGGTGTGCTCTGGAGATACAGTGTGTGTGCGTGCGTGCACAATGTTCAGGGAGCCAGTGTGACTGTGTGTTTAAAAAAAAAACTCTTTAAGCAGCTTCATAATAAGTCTTTAGAAGTACTCGTTTATAATTCTTCCACCAAAGCCCATAGTTGTATTCCTTGCTAACTAGTTTATGTGCCTATGTATAGTTTATGTAGTTGGGATTAAAACATAATTAAAATTTGTTATGCTTATTTCACTAAATGAATTAAACATTTTTCTTTGTTGACTCGTTGGACTCCTAACGATTTTTTACTAGCTACCTAACACTTTGCAGATTGTTGAACCATTGGTTTAAGTAGCATTAATTAGTATTTTCTGTTTTAGCTATTTGGTTACGTGTTCTTAATCCTTATTTTTCTGTGTAGAGAATTCAGAAGCACTGGTTTTTCTTGAATGTCATCCTTTCATACTTTTAAAAAATTCTTGAATGAAACTGAGATCTTTTGAGGAGGTTAAGCATTAGGAAAATGTTTTTGTGTTTCATTATGGAAAATCTCAAGCCTATGCAAATTGAAAATAGTATGATGAACCCTCATAAGCCCCACATAGGCATCAGCCAGATGTAGTAATCAGTTCATGACCACATTTGTTTCTTCTGACTCCCCACCCCCACCTCTTTGGATCATGTTGAAAGAAATCACAAACATTATATCAACAGAAATTTTTATTTTTGATGACTTTTAATGCCACTTTTAAGAATGGTAACTAAAGTTGACAATGAGTCTGATAATCACTTTAAACTTTGACATTTGTCAAATGTTTCTACACATATGTGGCTGTAAAGAGTAGGTTTTTTTAAATCCTGCAACATTTATATATAAATTTAGTTTATAGACATTTCCACTGGTTAGCCTCTACTCCCCGTGTTCTTTAAATATTTATCTTTAACATTGACTTCCCCCTGACTTATAGACTGACTTCTGTTACCTGCATAGTTTACCAAGTAGCAGAAGTTAGCCTGGGACAGTGGTGGCGGATCTGTTTTCAGGATTTTATAGCAACCCCACATGGAGCTGGTAGGGATTAATAAGTATGAGATTCCACCATGCCTGGTGTTCCTCGGCAATATCAGGAAATTGACCAAGTGGACTATATTCTGTCTCTTTTGTCCTAGTAAACTACTGCTTGTAGCTAGCCCAGGGGAAACTTGTTTTCAAGCCTCTTAACAGGTTAACACACCTGCCAGACTTTTTCTCGTCCTTGCCTTTGTCTCCTTCCAGGTCTTCCCCCATCAGCCATCTCAAGTTTGGCCTCCCTTTTACCTATGAAACTAAGTAAATATAATAAATTAGGCAGTTGATTCAGCTTGTGTTTAACTAAGTAATATTTTTACCATTCTTTTTGGAAAGTCAATAGTCTGTCCTCAGTTCAGTTCATTCGCTCAGTCGTGTCCGACTCTGTGACCCTATGGACCGCAGCATGTTAGGCCTCCCTGTCCATCACCAACTCCCGGAGTCTACTCCAACTCATGTCCATTGAGTCGGTAATGCCATCCAACCATCTCATCCTCTGTCACCCCCTTCTCCTCCCCACCTGCATCTTTCCCGACATCAGGGTCTTTTCCAGTGAGTCAGCTCTTCACATCAGGTGGCCAAAGTATTGTAGTTTTAGCTTCAGCATTAGTCCTTCCAATGAATATTCAGGACTGGTCTCCTTTAGGATGGACTGGTTGGATCTCCTTGCTGTCCAAGGGACTCTCAAGAGTCTTTTCCAACACCACAGTTCAAAAGCATCAATTGTTCAGTGCTCAGCTTTCTTCACAGTCCAACTCTCACATCCATACATGACTACTGGAAAAACCATAGCCTTGACTAGACAGACCTTTGTTGGCGAAGTAAC
>SJYA01002275.1:361270-396777 GCA_006410615.1 Neotragus moschatus | reverse complement strand
TTCAGAATTTTCCACAGTTTATTGTGATCCACACAGTCAAAGACTTTGGAATAGTCAATAAAGCAGAAATAGATGTTTTTCTCGAACTCTGTTGCTCTGTTGATGTTGGCAATTTGATCTCTGGTTCCTCTGCCTTTTCTAAAACCAGCTTGAACATCTGGAAGTTCACGGTTCACATACTGTTGGAGCCTGACTTGGAGAGTTTTGAGCATTACTTTACTAGTGTTTGAGATGAGTGCAATTGTGCAGTAGTTTGAGCATTCTTTGGCATTGCCTTTCTTTGGGATTGGAATGAAAACTGACCTTTTCCAGTCCTGTGGCTACTGCTGAGTTTACCAAATTTGCTGGTATATTGAGTGCAGCACTTTCACAGCATCATCTTTTAGGATTTGAAATAGGTCAGATGGAATTCCATCGCCTCCACTAGCTTTGTTTGTAATGATGCTTCCTAAGGCCCACTTGACTTCACATTCTAGGATGTCTGGCTCTAGGGTTGTGATCACACAATCGTGATTATCTGGGTCGTGAAGATCTTTTTTGTGCAGTACTTGTGTGTATTCTTGCCACTTCTTAATGTCTTCTGCTTCTGTTAGGTCCATGCTATTTCTGTCCTTTATTGTCTATTTCTGTCCTTTATTGCCCATCTGTGTGAAAATTCTCTTGGTAGCTCTCATTTTCTTGAATAGATCTCTAGTCTTTCCCATTCTATTGTTTTCCTCTCTTTATTTGCATTGGTCACTGAGGAAGGCTTTCTTATGTTTCCTTGCTGTTCTTTTGGAGAAGGAAATGGCAGCCCACTCCAGTATTCTTGCCTGGAAAATTCCGTGGACCGAGGAGCTTGGTAGGCCGCAGTTCATGGGGTTGCAAAGAGTCGGAAATGACTGAGCGACTTCACTTCCTCGCTGTTCTTTGGAGCTCTGCGTTCTTATGGGTATATCTTTCCTTTTCTCCTTTGCCTTTCACTTCTTTTCTTTTCTTAGTTATTTGTAAGGCCTCCTCAGACAACCATTTTGCCCTTTTATATTTCTTTTTCTTGGGGATGGTCTTGATCACTGTCTCCTGTATAGTGTCATGAACCTCCATCCTTAGTTCTCCTGACATTCTATCAGANGTTCTTTTGGAGAAGGAAATGGCAGCCCACTCCAGTATTCTTGCCTGGAAAATTCCGTGGACCGAGGAGCTTGGTAGGCTGCAGTTCATGGGGTTGCAAAGAGTCGGAAATGACTGAGCGACTTCACTTCCTCGCTGTTCTTTGGAGCTCTGCGTTCTTATGGGTATATCTTTCCTTTTCTCCTTTGCCTTTCACTTCTTTTCTTTTCTTAGTTATTTGTAAGGCCTCCTCAGACAACCATTTTGCCCTTTTATATTTCTTTTTCTTGGGGATGGTCTTGATCACTGTCTCCTGTATAGTGTCATGAACCTCCATCCTTAGTTCTCCTGACATTCTATCAGATCTAATCCCTTGAATTGTTACTTCCACTGTATATTTGTAAGAGATTTGATTTAGAAGTCAAAGCTGAGAAACCCTTAAAACGTTCATAAATTCATTTTAAAAGTAACAATACCAATTTCCCATAACCTTTTTAGTGAAAAGTAATGTTTTTCTCATCCAGCAATAATTAAGAGTGGTGATGTTTTACATTCTTACAGTTTAAAAAAAAATTTGGCTTAATAGGTGATAGCTGGGTTCTCATATCTACTTCTTCATCTGATTTGTTACAGTATATTTTTTGAAATGAAGTAAATCCAGCCTTACTCAGTAGTTAGAAAATGAAAGAATACTTTAATAGTTTTTCCAGGTAGTTGTATTCTTCTCTTACACATCAAAACTTGACAAGTGTCAGACCTTTGAAGGTTAGTTGCAGTGTGGAATTTGAAGTCATGTCAGTGAACTTTTTGTATTACGTTAAAACCATCAGTTGTCTTGCACTTTAAATGGATCTTCTATCCATGCATGAATTTGTAACGTCATGAACAGGTCATTTTGAAAAAAATAATGAGAAAATGAATAATGCAGGTCTTCCAAAGGTAGACCTATTTTGCAATAAAATTTCTTTTAAAAATCACACTTGGCAGTATTGCCACTGGGCATATCAGAAAAGTATTCGGTACTGGAAAGCTGTAAAGTTCCTTGTGGCAGATGATAGCCTTTTGAAATTGTAATTTTCTCATTAAAACTTCATCACTGGCAACTGATGGTATTTAAAGAAAAGATCTTCTGAAGTCCTGAGTTACCGTAGTTTGTCAGTTCTTTCCAGTTGCAAATGGTGCTCATTCATATGCAGAAGAAGTTGCTAGTTCAGCTTGTAACTGAGACAGTTGCACAAGTGCTTTACCTTGAGACAACCATAATACTTCAGTGTCTAGCAGAAGACTTTCATGTGTATTTCCTCTATTTTTTAATATTTTATACATTTATTGGACATGCAGCATGTGAGATCTTAGTTCCCCAGCCAGGAATTGAACCCATGCTCCCTCCATTGGGAGCTTAGAGTCTCAACCACTGGACCACCAGGGAAGTCCCTATTTCCCTTTAAAAAAGAAAAAGACTTAAGGGTCAGAATGTAATAAAATTGATCATTTTTCTCCTACTTGTTACCAAGGACATTCAAAGGGGCCAGCAAGTTTACCCACTGAGTCTCTCTGTGCTGTTTGTACAAATGTCAATGCAGAGAAAAAAGGCTTAGTAGTATTACAGGCTTAGTATTAAAAAAAAGTCTTAGTATTTTTGTGACTGTGGTTTTGACCTATAGAGGCCCTGAAAGGGTCTCAGAATCCATAGATCACATTTTGAGAACCATTCTATTAGGGTTTATGTTGAAAATTGCTATTGTTCTCATAAAACTTGCTGTGTAAATAATTTCATCATAATTTACCCCTGGACTTTCCAATAGGTTGCTTTTCCCCCGATCTTTGTATACCATACAAATTTATAATGTAAAAGACTGTTTTTATGTAAATTATGATTAGTTCAGGTACCGTTTAGATTATAATTTATTATCTTTTGAGATTGCCTTAGTAGAAATAAATATGTAATATAAAGATTAAACTAGGGGTAGTGGTTCACACACATGTTTTCAGTTTGAGGATTCAGTTCTTCAGTTTACATCAAAAAGAAAAAAGCTCTGTTATGGAAAGTTCTCATATAACCAGAGTAGACACTGAGGTATAGTGAACTCTCACTTAAAGTTCCATGTATTAATCTGTCATAGACAGCTGTTTCATTTAAGCTTCTTTCACTTCCGTGTTACCTTTCCCCCTCGAAATGTTTTGAGTCAAATTCCAGACATTGGTCACATCATTTCATTCTTAAATAATAATAGTACTTCAAAATGCATCTTTTAAAAATAAAGATTATAACTTAAGAGAAAAAAGGCACTATATCTTAGTTTCTCCTAAAAGTAGTATACTAACAACTTATTAGTGCTTAATAGAAATGTTCTTAGCCTCTTTGACTTTCTTTGGTATTGATGTGTTTTCCATTTAGAGGCACCTGGATTTGCATTGTGATTATGCTACTAGACATGGCAGAAAAAACAAACATGGAGTAGGAGCTTTGAAGTTATTTAAACATTTGGGTTTTTTCCAGGATGAAGAGACTCGGCACAGCCTTGAGTGCATCCAAGCCAATCAGATCTTTCCCAGGAAGCAGCTGATCCGGGAGGATGAGAATCTTCAGGTAATTCCAGGCCACTTTTGATTGTGAAACAAGTATTTAGCATCATAGTAACAATGTAGCAGAGCCAGTGGATTGAAGTAATGCACTGCAATAGGAATACATATTAGAGAAATTTATTTTTTTCCCTAAACCACACACATGATACAAATGTATGCTGGAAAACATCTCTTTTAGAAAGACTTTCTCACTGAGTTGTGGTCATCTCTGTTTTTCCTTCTTTAGTCTTAAATGTGAATAACTAGGCTTTTTGAATCTTGTGGGTGTAAACGTATCCTCTTTAGGTCCCGTACCCATTTATGTACTGTCTTGAGTGACAGTGTTTATAGTCCATTCACCTGACCTGTGTTTAAAGGCTTTGCTTTACTACTTCAGGACTGTGAAGTGTTTCTTCTTCCACTTTGAAGGTCCCTTTTCTTGAACTTCATGGAGAAAGCACAGAGTATGTGGGCCGTGCTGAGGATGCCATCATTGCCCTTTCTAATTACAGACTTCACATCAAGTTCAAGGAGTCTCTTGTTAATGTAAGTGCTATCAGCTGTTCTTCAACTAAAGTAGATGGAGAAAGGAAGTAAACCTTGTTTCTCACAAGAGGAGTGTTATATAGAGTTTAGCATGAAAACGTTGGGTACTCTGTTTTTTTTCTCAATTTAAGCACTGGGGACACGACATTAGCAAGCAGCTCTTAGGCTTGATTAAAATGATACATGTAGTTGTCAGCTGAGGTGTCCATTGTTCAGTAACACTGCATGATTTGCAGTTGGTAATGCGTATCATTAAGATTTGTAATGGTGCAGAAACTGTAGGCTTTTATTTCTCAATTTTTAGTAGTTACCGACTGCCTCAGTTGAGACAATTTCCTAGACCTTAATGTCAAATGCTAACAGTTTCGTCAAGAAAGTACAGTGGTGATAGCAAACATCCTTTTCCAACAACACAGGGAGATGACTGTCCACATGGACATCACCAAAGCGTCAATATCAAAATTGGATTGATTATATTGTTTGTAGCCGAAGATGAAGAAGCTCTGTACAGTCAACAAAAGCAAGACTTGGAGCTGACTGTGGCTCAAATCATGAGCTCCTTATTGCAAAATTCAGTCTTAAACTGAAGAAAGTAGGGAAAACCGCTAGGCCATTCAGGTATGCATTAAGTCACTTCAGTCATGTCTGACTCTGAGTGACCCTGTGGTCTGTAGCCCACCAGGCTCCTCTGTCGAGGGGATTCTCCAGGCATGATTACTAGACTGGGTTGACATTTCCTTCTCCAGGGCATCTTCCCAGCCCAGGGATCGAACCTGCATCTTTTACTTCTCCTGCATTGGCAGGCAGGTTCTTTACTACTAGTACCACCTCCTAAATAAATCCCTTACGATTATTCAATGGAGGTGACGAATACTATAGACAGAGATGTGTGACATTGTACAGGAGCCAGTGACCAAAACCACCCCAGAGAAAAAGAAGTGTGAGGAGGAAAAGTGGTTGTCTGAAGAAGCTTTACAGATAGCTGAGGAAAGAAGAGAAGCAAAAAACAAAGGAGACAGGGAAAGATTCACCTAACTGAATGAAGAGTTCCAGAGAATAGCAAGGAGACACAGGACCTTCTTAAATGAACAGTACAAAGAAGTAGAGGAAAACAGCAGAATGGGAAAGATGTGTGATCTCTTGAGGAAGATTGGAGATGTCAAGGGAACATTTCATGCAAAGATGGACACGATAAAGGAAAGAAATGGAAAGAACCTAGTAGAAACAGAAGAGATTAAGATGTGGCAAGAATACACAAAAGAACTATACAGAAAAGTTCTTAATCACCCAAATGACCACAGTGGTGTGGCCACATCATCTCGAGCCGGACAACCTGGAGTGTGAAGTCAAGTGGACCTTAGGAAGCATTGCTATGAACAAAGCTAGTGGAGGTGATGGAATTCCAGCTGAGTTGTTTAAAATCCTAAAAGACGATGCAGTTCAAGTCCTACATGCAGTATGTCAGAAAATTTGGAAAACTCAGCAATAACCACAGGACTAGAAAAGCTCAATTTTCATTCCAATCTCAAAGAAGGGCTATGCCAAAAAATGTTCAAACTGTCGTACAATTGTGCTCATTTCGCATGCTAATAAGGTTATGCTCAAAATTCTTCAAGTTAGGCTTCAGTACATGAAGTGAGAATTTCCAGATATACAAGTTGGGTTTAGAAAAGGCAAAGAACCAGAGGTCAAATTCAACATTTGTTGAATCAGAAAGAAAGCAGGGCTTCCCTGGTGGCTCAGTTGGTAAAGAGTCTGCCTGCAATGTGGGAGATCTGGGTTCAATCCCTGGGTTGGGAAGATCGCCTGGAAGAGGGCATGGCAACCCACTCCAGTATTGTTGCCTGGGGAATCCCCATGGACAGAGGAATCTGGCAGGCTACAGTCTGTGGAGTCACAAAGAGTTGGGCATGACTGAGCAACTAAGCACACAGATAAAACAAAGGAATTCTAGAAAAACATTTGCTTCATTGACTATGCTATTAAGCCTTTGACTGTGTGGATCACAACAAACTGGAAAATTCTTAGAGATGTGAATACCAGACTGCCATAACCTGTGTCCTGAGAAACCTGTTTATGGGCTAAGAAACAAGAGTTAGAACCCTATATGGAACAGCTTACAGGTTCAAACTAGGGACAGGAGTATGATAAGTCTGTATATTATCACCCTGTTCATTCAGTTTGTATGCGGAGTAATCATGCGAAATGCCAGGGTGGGTGAATCACAAGCTGGAGTCGAGATCGCCAGGAGAAATATTAACAGTCTCAGAAATGCAGATGATACCACTCTTAATGGCAGAAAGCAAAGAGGAACTGAAGAGCCTCTTGATGAGGGTGGAAAAGCTGGTTTAAAACTCAACATTCAATAAGATCATGGCATCAGGTCCCATCATTTCATGGCAGACAGAAGGGGGAAAAGTGGAAAGAGTGACAGATTTTATTTTCGTCGGTTCTAAAATCACTGTGGATGGTGACTGCAGCCATGAAATTAAAAGACGCTTGTTCCTTGTAAGGGAATGTATGACAAACCTAAGTAGTTTATTAAAAGTGGAAACATCACTTTTCCAACAAAGGTCTGTCTAGTGCAAGCTATGGTTTTTCCAGTAGTCACGTATGGATGTGAGAGTAGGACCATAAAGAAGGCTGAGCACTGAAGAGTGGATGCTTTCGAACTGTGATGTCGAAGATTCTTGAGAGTCCCTTGGACTGCAAGGAGATCAAATCAGTCCATCCTAAAGGAAGTCAACCCTGACTATTCATTGGAAGGACTGATGCTGAAGTGCTTTCGTCACCTGATGGCAAAGAGCTGACTCACTGAAAAAGACCCTGATGCTGGGAAAGATTGAAAGCAAAAGGACAAGAGGGCGGTAGAGCATGAGATAGTTAGATAGTATCACCTACTCCATGAACATGAATTTGAGCAAACTCCAGGAGATAAGTGTACACTACTATAGTGGCTTAGATGGTAAAGCATCTGTCTGTAATGCAGGAGACCCAGGTTCAGTCCCTGGGTTGGGAAGATCCCCCGGAGAAGGAAATACCAGCCCACCCCAGTATTCTTGCCTGGAAAATTCCATGGACCGTGGAGCCTGGTAGGCTACCATCCATCGGGTTGCAAAGAGTAGGACACAACTGAGTGACTTCACAGGAGATAGTGTAGAACAGCAAAGCCTGGCTTGCTGTAGTCCATGGGGTCGCAAAGAGTTGGACCCAACTTAGTGACTGAACAGCAGTGTCAAATGATATGTACTTTGAGTTCAGTGCAGGCTTCTGTTACAGAACGAAGTGACTCTCACGTCGTCTTAGTGGTATAAGGACAGATGTTAAATAAAATGTTTATTTGCGTAATATACTGTGTATTGCTGAAGAGAGGGAAAGCTCTCAACTTTTGAGTGCGTTCCTTTTCAATTAAGAGGGTATTCTCAGTAAACTGGGTCTTCCAGCACTATTGCCATCCTTAATATTTTTCAGTAAACTGGTCTTCCAGCACAAAAATACCAAAGTTCATGTATTCTAACCAAATGAATGCTGCTTTCTTTCCTCACTGAACAGCGTTGTGGCTCTTTGCGCTTTGATTCTACCTCAAAGTGTACTATGATATCTTATAAAAGCTCAGGACTGTCTCTTCATTCAGATGGTTTGTTTGGGAGCTCATTTTGGGACTCTTAGAAAGTTTTTTTACTCAGCCATCCAAAAGTTACCCAGTTCCTTCATCATAGTTTTTCCTTGTCAAGACTCGAATGGCTGACATTTTCTTTGTGGTTGACGGTTATTGTTTTGTGTTGATGACAGTTCTACGCAGTCATGCATTTACATCTAGGAGTCTCTGTGGCCTGAATCCCTTCTGGCCTGCAGATTTGGGCTGTGATCATAGCTCTTGTCTTAGTTTTCTGTCTATCAGCTAAAAATAGCTGATAGATTCACTGGATTCATCAAGGCAAGAAGCGTATTGTGCTTTCATACCGTGTACCACTGTTCAGAAGGGCCTGTTTGGAACTGAGTGGCCCTGATAAGAGGAGACAGGATGGAATCTCCTATGACACTCAGCAACCAGACCCTACTAGCTCCTGTGGAAATAATGACAGCAATATTTAGTAGAATTACCCAATTTAATTTTGTGTTTAAATGTCTAGAATTGGTGAAAATTAAATTGCATGTGGAGATAATGTAGTTTTGTATCATTGCTTTTTTCACGCAGTCCCATCTCTCAGCTTTTTGGTTTATGGCCAAGTATTTCAGAGACTATTTTTAGATCTGTTGGGGTAAAGGATCTATTGGAGAGAAAGCATGGATAGGATCATGTCATTCACCAACCTAAAGGCCTTCAGTCTTTCTTGATGACTTCTAAAATGAAATCACTTAACACGGTGTCGCCCCAAGTGGTGTGATCCTTGGTCCTTTATAGCTTTTCTGCCTCTCTCTCTCTCCCCGTCTCCNACTATTTTTAGATCTGTTGGGGTAAAGGATCTATTGGAGAGAAAGCATGGATAGGATCATGTCATTCACCAACCTAAAGGCCTTCAGTCTTTCTTGATGACTTCTAAAATGAAATCACTTAACACGGTGTCGCCCCAAGTGGTGTGATCCTTGGTCCTTTATAGCTTTTCTGCCTCCCTCTCTCTCCCCGTCTCCCCTTTGTATTAGTAAAACCACCCTCTTTGGACTCTCAGACACACCTTATACCTCTGAGTTCTCTCTTCTACCCAAGGAACTTTTCTTCATATGTCAAACCCAGTTCAGGTGATAGATGATATTCTTCTGTGAAGCCTTTCTCAGCCCCAGTTCCCTCCCTGACAGTTTATTACCCTCTCTCCTGGCCTTTTCTGTGTCTTGAACACAGTTTGACAACTTTTACCAGATATGTTGTAGTTTTTTGTTTGTTCTTCTTTGTATCTTTAGAATCCAGTGTGTTTACTTGTGCCATAGTATTCAGTAAATATTAAGTGAATTGAAGTTAATAGTGGGTTTGAAATAGATACTAGACCATTTTAAAATCCTCTCTGGGTTTAAAGCTCACTTTAAGTCACCCTTTTCTCTAAGCCTGCGTCATCCTTTTCTCTAGCAGTAGCTGTATGAGTAGGTTGTTTACTGGCATTGTTGGTCCCCCAACTGTGATTGAGATACAGTGCTTAAGAAAACTTACCCTTGTTTTAACTTGTGACCCATTTCTTCACCGAAAAGTGTTTTCCATTTAGCATGATAACCCTCTAAGGCACAGAGTCTGCCTGTCACTTTTTTAAAAGCCCAAGATAATGGCTCTGCACTGAAAAATGGTTGTGCAAAAGTATTTTGTAGTTGCAGTGATTTTAAATAATTCAGATTGGGAGAGACTAGGACATCTTTGTACAAATAAGTTAATCACATCACAGTTAGTGCTAGGCTCCTAAAACCTGTGGTTACTCCAGGAAACCATGTCTCCTCCTATTCTGGTCCTCCTTCAGCAGATGAGTATTTCAGTAAAATCTGTGACACTAAGAGACCCCTCCCCTAAAAGTTACTGTATCTAAATCAAACATACACCAACCATCAAAACTCAGATGTGTCAGCATGTGTTATGGCATGCTCCAGTTTGCATCATTCTGTATGTTTTCAAATGAACACATGTAACTCTTAAATGACTTACACCATCAGCTTTACATAGCTGTCTGATACCATGTATTCTCTTAATCTCACAGCACACTGAAATACATTGTATTGTAATGCACATACATTATATCAAGTTTCCAATTTCTAGAGTAAAGAACCTCCAGTATAGTTCAGTTGCAGCATTTAAGGTATGAATTGCTTCTATTCCATGCTTTTCCCAAACTGGTTTTACATATGTATAGGTATATTTCTTTGTTCAGCTAATTTACAAACAAGTGTTCAAGTGAAGATAATGAAATTTTAAAACGATTTTTGTTGTGTAATTCAATAGACCGCCTCTCAGTCTGCTGCTTCTGAAATCCCAGTAAGTAGCATGAGAATTGTAGGCGGTTGTTGCACCTGTGCTTGGAACAAACTGGTTTTGAGTGCCAGATGCTCACCTTGCAAATCGGCAAAATGTGTCCTCTCTGCATGAGTCCCTTTCCTCATATTAGAGAAAGTTCTAGTGGTTTTGTACATGAGGACAATTTGTGGAGTGGGGTAAAGCCCCATAGTCCTATGAGCAGATGGAATTGTGACTTTCAAAAAATGTAAACTGAATTTGAACCAGAAGTAAAGACAACATTAGTATTTAAAAGGACATTAAAACTCCCATTTCTAGACTGGTCTGTTAATGCTTTTTAGGAACAAGCTGGAAGTATACCTGGAAACAGCTTCCTTAGCATTTCCCACATTTTTTACATTGCCTAACTGTTGTACATTGAAAATCTTTGTTACTGTCCAAGCATCAGAAGTAGGTTATTGCCTTTTGGCCTTAGCATTCATAAATCAGAGGAGGCTTCTGAAAACCCTTGTTGGAAGAGTACGTTGTAAATACCAGAAGTGAGCAATAAAGAATTTGAGTCTTTAACCTGTGACCATTTTCTTTTGACTGGTGTTTAAGTTCTTAGAACCCAGATAATCCACAGTGCGTTGTATAGATTTTAGGTTAAGACTCATTACATTATTTTTACTCTGTTACTGCCATTTTTACTTGCCATGTGTATGCGAGGTTAATACTTCCTCATTCAGTCTATAAAATGGGCATTTGTAATTAAACAGTATACATTATCCCGCTTCTAAATTCTGGTGCTCAGTAGTTCACACATATACAGACCCAGAGTGAATTATGGTAAATATAGTAGGAAATAACATAAAATTCCCTCTGGAATGAGTACTGCAACGCTCTCATACTCATGCATGTCCATTATGTTCTTAAACTGCCGCTGTCCCGCTCTTTTGGATTGATGCTCTCATGAGTTTTGGTGTATGTAATGTAACTTTTGACCTTAGAGGAGTTGATTAACAGCACTGGAGTGTGTTTGATGTATTTTAAGCATGAGTTTGGTGGGTTTTATAAAGAGAAAAGCACTGTAATGGGAGAGAGAATTACCTGGCAAGAAGGCGGCAGAGAAGAAAGGAGCAAAATGAGGATGCTTGTTGCAAACCACTGAATCATTGGGTTAGGGAGGGTATGATTGTGACTTCAGATTTCTTAGAATTGCCTCTATAGAATCTTGGTTCTGTTTTCTGCTTAGGATCCCTGGTGAAGAGGCTGCTTAATAGTGAAAGAAAAACTGAAGTCGTGCTCACACGGAAGGGAAGGGCTTCCTAGAGGAAGCACGGAGCACCATGTATGTTGGAAGGGCCCTGAGCTGGAAGGCAGCTGTGGATTCTGGTCCTGACTCTGCCACCAGCTTTAGTGGAGTGTCTTAACCTTCCCGAGCTATAAAATGGTCTGCCTCATGAATCTGTATTTCTTTGCTTTTGGGTCTGTCTAGTGACAGAAATGGTAAGGATCCTCCTTATATGTGATGAAAGCTGAGAAACCTGAATCAGTGGACTTGCCTTTAAAGAAGTAGAGAAGCTTATTTTATATTTTGGTTGGCTGTATGGAGGGGGAAAGCTAGTTAGCTCCACCTTTTTCAAAGGGAAGGCAATCTGGAGGGTGGGGTGGGTGCATTGAAGAGTAACATTGAAATGAAAGGGGAAGAGAAAAGGGAGCTGTTCATTTGACACAAAATCAAGTGTTTCTCTTACGTCCTTGTTCTTGCCGCATATTAGACTTTCTTGCATGTGAGAATCTGCATGATTATTAAAATCTGTTTTCTGTATCTACAGCTTGAATACACATGGTGGTTTCTTGTGATTTGGTAGGCTCTGTATACTAGCAACCAGTATTTTCATCCTCAAGTTTGCAGTGTTAAAATACATGAACAATTGCATATTGGGAGCATGTAGGTAGCAGATGTTTTGCGTGCTCTGAGGTGTTGCATCTTTGTATTTTGTGAACCTAGGCTCTTGGGCTCTAGTCCAAATGGTAGGGATGTAAAACTTTTATTCTTTGTCGCAAAATAGCACAGGTTGGTCCATTCCCTCCAGCATCTGGTAATAATGTTTGTTGGTTTTCAGGTTTTCTAGCTATAAGGTAGGGTGTTGGAGGGGGCATGGAGCAAGTGATTGCTGTGAGAGCCTGTGGATTTGTAAAGTTCACTCTCACTCCACCCCAGGCTCTTCCCATTCCCTTTGCCTGGGCCTGTCTAAGCTGGGACCACCAGAAAGCAAAGGCTGGTGGCATGTGGGAAGGTTAGAGGATTGTCCAAGGAAGTCGGTAAGCAGGCAGAGTTTTGGTTGGTAAAATTTTTTAAAATTGAAATTAGAACTCAGGCCTCTGAACTGCCAGTCTGGCACCTCTTTTTCTCTTGTTTTTTTGGGGAGTATTGGGGGAGAACGGGAACTGTAGGTTTAAAAAACAAAAACCCTAACAGGAGTGTTACAGGATGCGCAGAGGACTGGCCTGAGAAGTCTATGTCCCCTTCTGCTCTCTTATCTCCTGTTACCCCTTCACAGTTCATCCCTACTGAGATGATGTTGCTGTTTTTCCTTCTTGGATGTGTACAGGTCTTGAAAGAATTTTTAACTGCATCAGCTCCAGTTTCTCACAGTATCTTGGGGTAGAGGACTTAAAAACAGAGGGCCAAAGGTCCTTTTTCTTTCTCTGAACACAGGCAGGAGCTCTTAGTCTTTCTCTTACTTCTGGTCCTATTATAAAGGAGTTTTGAAGATAAATCTAGAAGGCTCTACTCTGAGGTGGAACTCTCAGCCATCACCTGAGTAGCAGTATTTTGTTCTCTTCTCTTTCTGAATCCCTGCCCCAGTTTCTTTTTGTTTGTCCGACATGTCCATCATACGGGCTTCTTTCCGATCTCCACATCCTTGTTCTGAGGGTTCCCTGCTGACTCTGGCGACCACACGGTGGGGCAGGGTTTGCCCGAAGCCTGTTTCTGAACGAGCTCAGCCAGTAGCGCTCTCTTGTTTCTTTGTGCTGGAGGAGACTGCCTCCTCCTCCTCATGTGAAACAGGAATTGCTGGAATGCTCCTTGCAGCTCCCAGAGCCACATTTAGATTGGGCTTGATACAGCGTAAAAAGATCCTTTTTCAACAAGTGAGAGCATCCACTACAATTTTTACCAGGTTCTCTTTAGAAGAGGTTAGGGGGTTGAGTCAGGAAAAGTTGAGGGACAGAAGGAGAATTCTAACAATAGCTTGAGGATTTATCACTCTCTTCAGATGCTTTCCCTCCTATCTGCCTCCCTTCTCTGATCCCCCTTCCACTGTCATACTGATCTTGTTTCAGTATCAGATGACCAGATTGGCAGGGAGAGAACCATCCCGGCTTACTCATACCTTGAGCCCTACTTGGCAAACAGGGCTCCTCAGCTTCTCTTTTGAAACACATTAAACCTAGCTGATTAGGCCACTGTGAGAGCGGTCCCTCCTCTTTTGCTGAGCAGAGCGCCTGGCCAGCAGCTCTGTCTGCTGTCTTGGGTTTTCTGAGCTTCCGCAGGCAGTTCAGACCTCCAGTCCTTTTCACATTGCTGCTTTGCTGACACAGGCCCAGCCCACTGTCCTTTGGGATAGGCGACTAGTATAGTCCCGCTAGTATCTTGATGTGCAGCTCTTTTTTTGTCAACAGGACAGGATTAACTGTTCTGGTTCCCTTCAGCTTCGGTGTCACCGCAAATCCCAGCTAGCTCTAGCATCACAAAGCAGCACTTTGAGAGAGGAGGTTGTAAGTTTGTTGCTGGAGAGAGGACACATTTCTGAATTTCCCTGTTCTTTGAGATGCCTGCCTCCTTTCCTCTTCGTGTGTTGTCCTTGTGCTGTGACGTGACCTGAGGGCATTGATTAGAGACTGGGGAAGGGAAGCCCGAGGCACCCAGTAAATCACTTGAGTGCTGTTGATCAGAGGACTGTGCAGTTCTGTGCTGCTTCTCCTGCAGAGCTTTCTACTCACTCTTGCTGGACACTTTGCAGAACTGCAGGGGCAATGCCTTTTTGACTAAGGGAGCTTCATTTTTTTTTTAATTGCAGATTCCATTGCAGCTTATAGAAAGTGTTGAATGCCGAGATATATTTCAGCTTCATTTGACTTGCAAAGACTGCAAAGTTATCAGGTATGTGACGTGTTCATGCTGTTGTTTAGTGTGGAAAATACTTTTTAAAGGGTGGATTCATGATTTGATGACAAAAACTGCGTTTGAGGGTCAGCCTAGTAAGGAACATTTTCTGAGTAGTTAGTCCCTGAAATATTTTATCTTCAGGCTACTTTGTTACTGGAAAGATACGTTTTCTTTTTTATTTGGCTATAACTGTAAACTTGCAAAATAAGTACAAAGATAAAAACTGTAAAGAGCACTGGTACTGTTAACACTTTACCCCATTTGTGTTACTTTGTGTGTGTGAGACACTCTTGTTCTGAACAATTTGAAAGTAAGTTATATAATCATGGCTCTTTGCCCCAAAATACTTTAGTGTGCTTTCTTAAGAATAGGGGTATTTTCTTACATAACCACAATATCATTATCAACTTCAGTTTTACACTCGTAATGCTTTTATCCAGTCTACTACACATGTTCTAATTCTGTCAGTTGACCAAATAATGCCCTTTGTAGCATTGCCCCTACCTCCTTCAGAACAAGATTCAGTCAAGGGCACATACTGTATTTAGTTGCCATGATTCTGTAGCTTTCTTCAATCTGGAATGTTTTCCGTCACCTTTATCTTTGTGACATTAGCACTTTGAAGAAAACAATCTTTTATTATAATAGAATGCTTCTTTTGTGTCCAGTGTTTCCTCAGGAATAAATTGAGGTGGTACATTTTCAGCTGGAAATATGGTACACGAGGTTGTGTCCTCTTCAGGATATTGTATTACAGCTGGAGGCAAACAGTGCCCCACCTGTTCCTTACTAGTGATGTTAGTTTTGATCTTTGTTAGTTCTTTCAAGGAATTACCTGCTTTCTGTGTAATTTCTGTATTTTCTCCATTGCAACTGATAGCAGTCTGGGAGGCACTCTACAGATGTCCTGCTGCTTTTCAAATTTCTTCAGTGTTGGCTTTATCTGATCTAATCTTCATTATAATGGTTGAAAAGGGATGACTGAAATGCATTTTAAATTTAGTAGCTCTCCCAGTTTTTAGCTCCCCCACTTTGTTTTATTTTTATGACCTATTCTAGAGTGCCAATAAACATTGTGTGTGGGCATGTTGATAAGTCACACTAGTTGGGATGAGAGAGAGGTTTAAGTGACCTCCTTGTTTGTTTTTTCAAATTTTTATTGGAGTATAGTTGATTCCTCCTTGGTTTTAAGGTAAATATTTAAGTTGCTTTTTAGCCATGAGATTTGGCTTGCTTTTGATGGATACTGGTTATTACAGTTTAAAAAGCTTGTGTATTAATTACTCAATTTTAAATACTGCATTTGAAAAGATTAAGTATTTTTTTAGTTTTAATTATTTTAAATTATTTTAATCTCCTAGTTATATATATGCACTGAAAATTGCACTTGATAATAGAATTGTTTTGGTCTCTACATGGTCACAGCTGAGAGTTTCATTGTAATGTATCTGATTTTCAATCTACAGTTGCTGATTTATTTTAATTGCTAAGTAGATTAATTTTGAAATATTCTCTAATTGGCTAAAAGTAATACTGTGAACTGTTTCTGAGTTTGGCATGATATGTTGTAACAAAACAAAAGCTGAACATATTTTTTGAGAGGGACAACCATAAAGCTTTGGTGGGAGAAGTGGAATGAAACCCCATTCCTGGAAGAGGGAGTGCTATTTTACTTTAATAATTTTCACTAATCAGTCTCAGAAGAGATTTTATTAGTCTTAAAAAAATTTTTTTTCACATGTCTAACTTTCTTCTTCTTGACATTTTGTATCATTGACTAAAATTTGTTGGATGTGTTTTTTCAAATTATAAATCATAAACATTAGACCAACTCCATACTAATGGTTTTTAGCTGTAATTATCATTTCACTGTGAGTAGGCGCCCTTGAAATGGTGGCTTCCCTTAGGTCTCATTGTCAGCTGTCTCCTGATCACATTTGTGCTTGTTTGGCTTTACAAAGGTGTCAGTTCTCAACCTTTGAGCAGTGTCAAGAGTGGCTGAAGAGACTGAACAGTGCGATCCGACCGCCTGCTAAACTAGAAGACCTCTTCTCCTTTGCTTACCATGCTTGGTGCATGGAAGTCTACGCCAGCGAGAAAGAGCAACATGGAGACCTTTGCAGGCCAGGTAGGCCTTCCTAAAGGTGCAGTGGTGGCTTCACTGAGTTGATGAGACACCCTTACATGAGATGAGACTCCTAAAATTGACGTATTTATTAATCAGTGTGCTTTTCACGGTGCACCTAGCATGTGCTCATCATTCTTCTAAGCTCATTATAAGATGTTTTCTACTTTTCATGGGGAAGAATTGACATCCCAACTTACTGAGACCGACTAAAAATACTGAGGGTATGGGTGTTATGGAAACCCACTGGAAAGGAGCCATGAATGTTGTTTGTGAAGACTTCATGTTAGAAGTGGCATTTGAGTAGGCTTTGAAGATTGGAAAACTGTTATTGATAATAGAATGGGAAAAAGAATTTTAGAGCAAGTAGCATTAACAAAGATAGAGGTGTGAGGTTAGGCCATAGAATAATGGATTACAAAGTGACCTTTTGCTGTCTTTGAATTTTCAAGTCCTAGATTACCTTTTGTAGGTAATCTAGGAGTCTGGGTTCCAGACTTCCTGACTCCTTATGAAATCTTTGTCATACTCACCATGTTTCTCTCTCAAAAATGGCTCTCACCAAGTTCATGTCATTTCTGTGTGTAATTTTCTATAAATTGTGTGTTGCCATAAATAGAAGTTTGCTGATCTAGCACTGAGTCTTAAAAGATATGTTCAGCTTGAAAACAATGACTTGAATTGCTAAGCTGTGAAACGATGTGAACTTCCTTCTAATACAGTTTACTTTAGAGATTTTTTTCCTTTAAACCTCAATTTTCAATCCTGAACCTTCAATCTTAACACTCCTGCTCTGGGTCGTGTTAAACATGGGAGGCTAATCTAACTAGGCTTGTATCCTTCTGTTTCCTGGCTCATTTACTTGTCAAAGCTTTTGGTTCATATGTTTAATTAAATCATAGCAAACAGATATTTTTAAAGGTTCTTTATACTTTTGTTTGACCCTCATGACCTTGTCAAACGGTCAGAGTAGCCTGGTGTTTGTTTTGGGAGCCAGAGAAATGAAGACTCAGAGGCAAAGCCTGTTGCACGGTCCCACTCATTGAAACTGTGAGCCATGCCTTGTAGGGCCACCCAAGATGAATGGGTCATGGTGGAGAGTTCTGACAAAACATGGTCTATGGAGAAAGGAATGGCAGACCACTTTGGTATTCTTGCCTTGAGAACCCCATGAACAGTATGAAAAAGGAAAAAGATGTGATACTGAAAGATGAACTCCCTGGGTTGGTAGGTGCCTGATATGCTCCTGGAGAAGAGTGGAGAAATAGTTCCAGAAAGAATGAAGAGGCTGAGCCAAAGTGAAAACAACGCCCGATTCTGGATGTGGCTGGTGATGGAAGTAAAGTCTGATGCTATGATGTATTACATAGGAACCTAGAATGTCAGGTCCATGAATAAAGATTAATTGGAAGTGGTCAGACAGGAGATGGCAATAGTGAACTTTGACATTTCAGGATTCAGTGAACTAAAATGGACTGGAATGGGTGAATTTAATTCAGATGACCATTATATGTACTGCTGTGGACAAGAATCCCTTAGAAGAAATGGAATAATCCTCATAGTCAACAAAGAGTCTGAAATGCAGTACTTGGGTGCAATCTCAAAACGACAGAATGATCCCTGTCTGTTTCCAAGGCAAACCATTGAATATCACAGTAATCCAAGTCTGTGCCCCAACCACTAATGCCAAAGAAGCTGAAGGTGAATGGTTCTGTGAAGACCTAAAAGACCTTCTACAACTAACACCAAAAAGAGATGTCCTTTTCATCATAGGGGACTGAAATGCAAAAGTAGGAAGTTAGGAGCTACCTGGAGTAGCAGGCAAGTTTGGCCTTGAGGTACAAAATGAAGCAGGTAAAAGGCTAACAGAGTTTTGCCAAGAGAACGCACTGGTCATAGCAGACACCCTCTTCCAACAACACGAGAGACTGTGCATGGCCATCACCAGATGGGCAACACCAAAAGCAGATGGTTTATATTCTTTGCAGCCAAAGATGGAGAAGCTCTATACAGTCAGCAAAAACAAGACCGGAGCTGACTGCGGCTCAGATCATGAATCCTTATTGCCAAAATCAGACTTAACTTGAAGAAAATAGGGAAAACTACTAGACCATTCAGGTATGACCTAAATCAAATCCCCTATGATTATACAGTGGAAGTGACTAATAGATTCAGGGATTAGATGTGATAGACAGAATGCCTGAAGAACTATAGACAGAGGTTCCTAACATTGTATAGGAGGCCATGATCAAAACCATCCCCAAGAAACAGAAATGCAAACAGGCAAAATGGTTGTCAAAGGAGGCCTTACAAATAGCTGAGAAAGGAGAAGCAAAAGGCAAAGAAGAAAAGAAAAGCTATATCCATCTGAATGCAGAGTTCCAAAGAATAGCAAGGAGAAAGATAAGAAGGCTTTCTTAAGTGATCAGTGCAAAGAAATAGCGGAAAACAATAGAATGGGAAAGACTAGAGATCTCTTCAAGAAAATTAGAGATACCAAGGAAACATTTCATGCAAAGATGGGCACAGTAAAGGACAGAAACGGTATGGACCCAACAGAAGCAGAGAAGAGGTGGCAAGAACACACAGAAGAACTGTACAAAAAAGATCTTCACGACCCAGATAACCACGACGGTGAGACCAAGCACTTAGAGCTGGACATCCTGGCACACGAGGTCAAGTGGCCCTTAGGAAGCACCACTACGAACAAAGCCTAGTGGAGGGGATGGAATTCCAGCTGAGCTATTTCACATCCTGAAAGATGATGCTGTGAAGGTGCTGCACTCAATATTCGAGCAAATTTGGAAAACTCAGCAGTGGCCACAGGACTGGAAAAGGTCAGTGTTGAGTCTAATTGTAAAGAAAGGCAATGCCAAAGAGTATTCAAACTACTGCACAATTGTACTCATCTCACATGCTAGCAAAGTAATGCTCAAAATTCTCCAAGCTAGGCTTCAACAGTACATGAACCGAGAGCTTCCAGAAGTTCAAGCTGGCTTTAGAAAAGGCAGAGGAACCAGAGATCAAATTGCCAACATCTGTTTGATCATAGGAAAAGCAAGAGAATTCCAGAAAAACATCTTCATTGACTATGATAAAGCCTTTGACTGTGTGGATCACAGCAAACAGTGGAAAATTCTTCAAGAGATGGGAATACCAGACCACCATGCCTGCCTGAGAAATCTGTATGCAGGTCAAGAAGCAACAGTTAGAACCAGACATAGAAAAACGAACTGGTTCAAAATTGAGAAAGGAGTACGATTGTCACCCTGCTTATTTAACTTATGTGCAGAGTACATCATGTGAAACGCAGGGCTGGATGAAGCACAAGCTGGAATCAAGATTACCAGGAGAGACATCATAACCTTAGATATGCAGATGACACCACCCTTATGGCAGAAAGCGAAGAAGAACAGAGAGCCTCTTGATGAAAGTGAAAGAGGAGAGTGAAAAGGCTGGCTCAACATTCAAAAAACGAAGATCATGGCATCCAGGCCCATCACTTCATGGCAAATAGATGGGAAAACGACGACAGACTTTATTTTCTTGGGCTCCAGAATCACTGCAGATGGTGACTGAAGCCATGAAATTAAAAGATACTTGCTCCTTGGAAGAAAAGCTATGACCAACCTCGACAGCATATTGAAAAGCAGAGACATCAGTTTACTGGCAAAGGTCCATATAGCCAAAGCTATGGTCTTTCCAGTAGTCATGTATGGATGTGAGAGTTGGACTGTGAAGAAAGCTGAGCACTGCAGAATTGATGCTTTTGAACTGTGGTGTTGGAGAAGTCTCTTGAGATTCCTTTGGACTGCAAAGAGACAAACCAGTCAGTCCAAAAGGAAATCAATTCTGCTTATTCATTGGAAGGACTCAAGCTGAAGCTCCAATACTTTGGCCACCTGATGTGAAGAACTGACTCATTGGAGATGACCTTGATGCTGGAAAGATTGAAAAGGCTGGAGGAGAAGGGGACGACAGAGGATGAGATGGCTGGATGGCATCACTCGATGGGCGTGAGTTTGAGTAAGCTCCAGGAATTGGTGCTGGACAGGGAGGCCTGGCATGCTGCAGTCCATGGGGTTGCAAAGAGTTGGACACGACTGAGCAGCTGAACTGAACTGCAGGGCATTGACAGAGCCAGAACTTGAAAGCAGTTCTTAGTTATAGGGAATTGATTGTATGGTGTGCTGTGGATATGAGGTGAAAAACAGGCAGCTGCCCTTGGGGAGCCTCAGGGAAAGTCTTAGGAATCCGAGCTTCCCACACGCCTGGTCAGCCAGGGGAATGAACCCACAGTGGTTCCCACAAGTCACCGACAACAAGTCTTGGAATGTGATGAGAATGTGCCTGAGCTCTCATTTCACTCCTTTATCCGTTCCATCTTTCTTCTTCCTTCTTTATATGCCATTGGTTTTTTTTGTTGTTGTTGTTTGCTTATGGGTCTTTTCCTTTTCTTTTTTTTTTTTTTTTTTGAGTTTTTAAAGTAATTTTATGTCCAATCAAATTTGTGAATTTTACATGTATATTTGCTAAATTTTTAGCCATTATATCTTTTTTTTTAAGTTGTTTTTATTTGGCCACACCACATGACACATGGGATCTTAATTCCCTGTGAAAGTTGCTCAGTCGTGTCTGACTCTTGGCGACCCCATGGACTGTATAGTCCATGGACTGAATTCTCCAGGCCAGAGTACTAGAATGAGTAGCCTTTGCCTTCTCAAGGAGATCTTCCCAACCCAGGAATCGAACCCAAGTCTCCCTCATTGCCCTGATCTGGGATCAGATCTGTGCTTCCTGCAGTAGAAGCATGGAATCTTAACCACAGGACAGCCAGAGGAGTCCCCGTTACATCTTTCCTCGTTTTTAATGCAGATGTCTCAGGCTTTATTTTTCGGCTGGGTGGGTTTTCACGACTGTGCATGGGCTTTCTCTAGCTGTGGCGAGCAGGGACTGCTCTGCGTTGCAGTGCAGGGGCTTCTCACTGCGGTGGCTTCTTTCGCCTTGGAGCGTGGGCTCTAGGCGTCTGGGCTTCAGCAAGTGTGGCTTGCGGGCTCCAGAGCGCAGGCTCAGTAGTTGTGGTGCACGGGCCGAGCTGCTCCGTGGCATATGAGATCGTCCCAGACCAGGGGAGACCAGGGAGTCTGTGTGCGTCTTTTTTTCCTTCTTTTAATATTCATTTATTTTCAGCTGCACAGGCTGTCTGCTGCCGTGCAGTCTTTCCTCTGGTAGTGGCCAGTGGGGGCTGCTCTTTGTTGCAGCGTGCAGGCTTCTCATTGCCATGGCTTCTCTTGTTGTGGAGCATGGGCTTCAAGAATTCCAGCACCTGGACGCAATAGTTGTGGCTCCCGGTCGTGGAGCACAGGCTCATTAAATGTGGTGCTGCAGGTTCATTTGCTGCATGGCACGTGGCATCTTCCTGAATCAGGGGTCGAACCTGCGTCTGCTGCATTGGCAGGTGGATTCTTTAATCACTGAGTCACCAGGGAAGCCCCCCAGTATGTCTTATGTATTAGATTGTTTAATCTCTGCCATCTCCTTGGATAATGAAGTTATGGGGTGTACCTTGTATTAAGTTATTGTGTGTACCTTGTATTATGTTATATAAGAACTTTGATTTGTTTAAGGCTCTTAATTCCAAAAGGCATTCCCTAGTTTTGGGCTTTAGTGTTTAGTTAACATGTTTAGTTTTAGTTAACAAGGCTTGAATTTGACCTGACCTGTTTCTCTCACAACCACAGACTGCAAATTCCTCATTGTTAGGTGATTCCTTATTTCCTTGATAATTTAGTTTCTTTAGGATTTGAATCAACTCTTAGAATATTCCTAAGATGTGCCAGGTCAGAACTTAACTCCTGTTTATTAATTATAGCTGGCTTTGTCCTGAAGTGAGATGATTTTAGTTCCCAGACCTTTCTTTCCTTGAAGATATTTGGTGTTCGTTGGCTGCCAGGACGTCCACAGTTTCCTGTTTTTTTCATTGGTTTGTGGATAGAGGCATTTGGGGGGCAAGATACTGATTTAGGGACTAGAAAACCTGAATTCAAACCTGTACTCTGCCATTTAAGTTTTGAAACGGCACTAGGCAAGCCATGTGTCCTCTCTCTACTTCATTTCCTGTGTTCTTCAAAGTGTGGGACGTTTTTCTTCTTCCTACCCAAGCTGATCTGTATATTCTGAAAATCAGCTCTGTTTCAGTTCAGTGAATGCTTGGGTGCCTCCTAAGTGTCATGTTTATGAAACATTTTGGAAAGTATGAATATATAAAATGATACCATTGTATTGTCAGTTCCATTGTAACTGACTGGAACTGACTCTGACTAAAGGTTGTATTTTGGTTTTAATATACATGTTCCACACTGAAGTCAACCTGCTGCAGGTCATATGCAGTCTTGCTGAACTTCAGTGACTTGGTTTGAATACATGTGTATATGTGTGCCTTTTTCCTTTCGTATATTTTCACTGTGAAGTACAGAGGAAAACGCGCCCATGAAAAATACTGTGGTGGCATTTTTAAAGCCAGTCAACCTAGTTCTTCTGTCTCTACCCAGTATTGTTGAGTATTGGTAGTGGCTACAGCATTACTCACCAGTTAGGAGCAGACCAGACAACCACATTCTTTTAAGTCATCTTTAGGTGAGACAGCACCTGAGATGTTTCAGTCATGCCATTTTTAAACCTGCCGCAGCACAGGAGATCACAGGCGTAGACTCTGAAGGGTGAAAGTTAGTTTAGTCTTTCAGAAGTTATTAAAACTTTTTATGGACTCTGCCTAGCCTGTTAAGAGTAGAATGTGTCAGAGAGGAGGGAAATGGAAAAACTATATCATTACCTTGTATTCATGTAAATCTTAGTTTCTGACTGTTGAACCTGTCATAGTTAGCCATCCTGTGGCCATGTTGCTCGAAGTCTTGATCTGTTTCGGAGGAAGTCTCCATAATGCTGTTGGAGTTCATTGCAAAGCTCTTGACTGTGCTGTTAGCCCCATTTCAAAGTCTAAATGAGAATGGACTCCAGCTGTATGCTCCACATCCTTCTTGTTTTAGCTGTCTTCTTGGCGGTAGTTCTGGATGTGCGCATTAATCTGGAGTCTGACAGATGGCCGGGCAATTGAGTTGCTAGTGTAGTGGCATCAGACCCGCCTCTCTGACCTCTTCTCTGAATTGCCTGATAAGCACCTTTTGATTAACCCTGAACAGCAGGACTCTGGCCCATGCACTGTTGCGCAGCTGCCTGTTTAGATGAAGTAAAAGCCCTTGTCTGCAGAGTGTGCTTTCCGAGTTTGATCGCGGTCCAGTAATTGTACATCTAGACAACTGAACTGGGCCCTTTGTTCACAGAAAAGAAGGGTTCTTCTCTCCATATTAGAAAATCTGGAGGCTGTTTCTCACCTTCTCTGACTCTGGTACTGATCTTCCTCACATCCTGGGTATGGGCCTGGCCCTTCTGCCCCAGGCCTTTAGGTTACATATAATTGTAGGTGTGAGTGAGTACTCAGAATCACCCCAGGAGCTAGACTTTTGGGGGGAAATTTTTGTAGACTGCTGATTGATAACTGTATTTATGGTAGAGGGATTTACTGCTTTAAAGAAAAGTTTTTATTCTCATTAAAATAATTGTTGGACTGTATGTAGTATAAGAAATACAAAACGTTAAAGAGGTACAGACCGTCGGTTGGGGATAGGAAAGGCCCATAGGGAGGGTCGAAATGGAAATAAGCAGCGCATAAATTGGGGTATCATAACATATCTGATGTTGAATTGGTGGAGATATGAGAATTCTAAGAGGGGAGTTCTTAAGGAAAACCCAGCAGTAGTTGTGCTTGGCGTGCACTTTTCTGGCAGGATGAGCACAAGTGAACTTCCCACAGTTGTGCAGAAGCCAGCTGAATCACTGTGTGTGTAAGGTCTGCTGCTCAGTTTTTTTTCAAGCAGTGGTTTTCAAACTGTAGGTTGTGATCCACCAGTGGGTCATGAAACTGAAGTTTTAAGAAATGGAGTATGAATGAAACACTTAGGATAGAAAACATCAATGAGTCACACACACAGCAAGGGTCAGTATTATTTTATGAAACTCCTAAAAAATATATCGTATTGAATTGTGGGGTAAAACATTCTTACTGTAGGTTGTGATGGTCGAATTCAAAGTTGACGAAGTCACTGCTTTAGAGAATACAAAGAGAATTTAAACTCATTCTTTGTTCTCAAGGAACTTGAAATAACAGATTTTTTAAAATGATGGCTACTCAGTATATGTTTGTAGCTCAGTTTCATACTGGGAATGGGAATTCTAAACCCATTCTTGGGCAATTGTTCTATGTAGAAAACTGCCTGAGGAGGAGGGGAGGGAGGTAGAGATGGTTGCTCTTAAATTTATAAGATTCTATTTAGGGCGTCTGGGTATCCATTAAGATAGAGGTACTAATGTAAATGACCACTAGGTAAATACCTTTATACATTTTTCAGAGACTTGGAACTATATTCCAAGTTGGGAGAAAACTTGTCATTAATTAATGAACTTGGAAGTTGCCATAGTTTTACAGCTTTCGTATTGTGATTGTAAGTGAGAAGACTCCCTGTCTAGAATTCTTGATGGTCGCCATTCCTTACAGTTTGTAGACAGATGGCACTCCCAATTCAGATAGCTTTTTCCTGTTTGAAAGGTTATATCACTTTTAAAACTTTGCCAGAATGGAATAGATTCAGTTGATTATTTCCTCTTGCATCTCTGAACCTCATCTTTTTATAGCTCTCCTTCAGGAAAGATACAGTACCTAGTTTAAGCTCAAGAAGAGCAGTTTCAGGGGGAAATAGTTTTATAGACTTGTCCTTCATTCAAGTGATTGCTGTTTCCTATTCCGAAGCTCTTCTCCCTGGGAGAGCGAAGCTCTGATCACCAGTGCTGGCTGTTTTGTGCTTTTGTTATTGTAGTTTCTCCCAGAGCCCACCAATGTTTATTTTACAGCCTATAATGCTATATATATGTTAGAGGTACTGCTGAGTGGTTTGTTTTGTTGTTGTTTGTTCTTTATAAAATTACTGTTCTAGGACTCTGTTCTTATGGAAGGAAATATTTCAGATTTAATGACTTGTATATTTGGTTCATTTCTGCCTTTTGTAGCTCGCTGTCTTGAGGAGCCAAATCCACGAGGGCAAATGTAGGCAGGTTGTACTTGTTTTGGGTGGATGTTCTTACAAATGCTCGGCGTTTTAGTTAGAAGTATTGGTGTTTCTTGAGATTCCTGGATAAAGCAGTTAAAGTCCTATGATCTTTTATTTATTGGCTGTGCTGGGTTTTTGTTATTTCTTGGCTTTTCGTGGGGGCTAGTCTCTAGCTATGGTGCATGGGCTTGTCATTGCGGTGGTCTCTCTTGTTGCAGAGTATGGGCTGTAGAAGAGCAGGCTTCAGTAGTTGGCAGCTTGTGGGTTTAGTAGTTGCGACTCTGGGCTCTGGAACACAGTCTTCATAGCTGTGGCACAGAGGCCTGGCTGTTCCGAGGCATGTGGGATCTTCCTGGACCACGGATTGAATTCATATCTCCTGCATGGGCAAGCCGATTCCTTACCACTGAGCCACCAGGGAACCCCATGACCTTTTAATTGCAATTTTGTAATCTATAAGGTTCTGAAAATCAAAGATTTTAATTTTATTTGGTGATTTGACTTGATCTGAGCTAGCTATTTGCTGCTTTATTTAACCCACTTAGTTTGAGTTATCCATGTATTTCACTATAAAGATGTTAATGTTTGTCTAATACTTTTGAGATCATTAACCCAGCGTTGTCAACAAAGACCTGTCTAGTCAAAGCTATGGTTTTTCCAGGAGTCATGTATGGATGTGAGAGTTGGACTATAAAGAAAGCTGAGCGCCAGAGAATTGATGCTTTTGAACTGTAGTGTTGGAGAAAACTCTTGAGAGTCCCTTGGACAGCAAGGAGATCCAACCAGTCCTGAATATTCATTGGAAAGACTAATGCTGAAGCTGAAACTCCCAATACTTTGACCACTTGATGCCAGGAACTGACTCATTTGAAAAGATGCTGATGCTGAGAAAGATTGAAGGCAGGAGGAGAAGGGGACAACAGAGGATGAGATGGTTGGATGGCTTCACCAACTCGATGGACACTGAGTTTGAGCAAACTCCAGGAGTTGGTGAAGGACAGGGAAGCTTGGTGTGCTTCAGTCCATGGGGTTTCAAAGAATCGGACATGACTGAGCAACTGAACTGATAATACATATACCACCTTAAAATCCAGAAAGCTCAATTTCTGAAATCTGGCCCAGAGGGTTTTTCATGAGGAGTTACAGATCCATATTACTCGTCTTGGTGAACTTACTGATTTTATTTCTTATGTATACCATCAGTCTGAGTGTGGAAATAGGAAGCTAGCCAGTATAGTGACGAGAGCATGGGTTTTGGGATCAGACAGAGCTGCCGTAATAATCTCCCCAGTCTGTTTTATCCTCTGTAACATGTGCTCAGTGATACTGCCCTGAAATTTGATAGTAGTGATTAGATGAGATATTATTTCCTTTTTAATTTTTTAAATTTATTTTTAATTGAAGAGATAATACTCTTGATCAAAATTAATTTCCTCATTTTTTTAATAGTCTTATCCCAGCAGGAGATTTTTTTAAAAATGAAATATGGTATTTATTACAATACTTAAAAAAAACTAAGGGTACCAGTGCTTTTATTCTACCTGTTTTGCAAAATCATACTCATTTCTTCCTTTCTCCTGTCTTTGGTCCCTAGGGGAACATGTAACGTCAAGGTTTAAAAATGAAGTGGAGCGGATGGGTTTTGATATGAACAACGCCTGGAGGATTTCTAACATCAATGAGAAGTACAAGTGAGTTGTATTTGGTCCCTGTGGACTGTGTTTCATGACCGCTGCCTTTTCAAGAAACCCCAATTCTCATGTGGCAGAACATTTGAATTTAAAATTTTTCTTCAGAACAGAGTTTTATTTATTAAATATAAGTGCATGATTTTCAGAGTACTTGTTGAGCCTTCTGTTTCCATTGCTATCACTGAAGTGGAAAGAGATTCTTACTTAATAGGATCCTGGAGTCTTCCTTCCAGACCCCTCCAGGCCTCTCTTCTGGCACATGTATGTCTAAATACCTGTAGGCAGGCAGTTTCTGTTGTCCTCATCACTACTCGATAAAACACTTAGGAGCTCGTTTTTACGTACTTTTACCCCAGATCGTATGAAAAGGCCTAAGTCTTATTCTGTTCTTTAATTCATTGATCTAAAACTAATGTCATAGCTATGATTGTGTAACCTTTAAATATTAATGTAACCATTTTTAAATATTTCCTTGGAACGTATAAGAACTCTGATAGGGAAGGGCAGTTAATTATTATTTTGGTGATTCAAATTTCTATAAAATGAAAGAAAATTGTCCAGAATTTTTAAATTAACGTATCCTTCTCCTCTTAAGTTTCCCTGCAGCAGTTGGAGACATTAATCACTCTGTTATCTTTCCAACTGCCTCAGATTATGATAGCTATTTTCTTGGATTGTTTGTGGGTAGCCATCAGAGCATTTCATTTTTTGATGGAAAAACTACAGCTAATTACTATATACAGCTCTTAACATGGACCTTGGCTAAGGAGGTGTTGCCAAGAATCAGCTACAGATGTGTCATGCCTTGGCCTGTTCTCAGCTGACAAGTCAAAGGAGAGAATCAAGGTGGGAGGTGGGGGGGCTCCTCAGGGAGCCTGAGGCTGCGACAGGCTTTGCTCACATGTAACCCACCTTTCCTATACTGGAGACTGCTTATCTGCCAAGTGAGCAGCTCACACTTGGTGAAGAGCTGACTACTGGGGAATGTAATACTTAGAGGACAGGAGTATAGTGAGCCAAATATTGAGTAAAGTAAGACAGAACACCTACTAATATTTTCCCTAATGGAAACAGCTTTTTAAACACAATGTAAGTCAGCTGTAAGATAAAACAAAAATTTAAAAAAGCTGGCTCCCCCCACCTTCAGTGTAGCTCTGAAATGTGTTTTATAGAAATGATTAATAGCATACTCACATCGCTGACTTGGCTTAATGGGGCTGTGGTTGTGTATGCAGGTGGGGCTGACCCACCGTGCTGCATCTGTATACCCACAGCTGCACCTGTCACCTACAATTAGGACACCTTGTTTGGTTTACATCAGGCAACACGTTAGTTATCCTATGAGATCTCTGGGAAGTCGAAACTGTGGGCTCTTGCACTTATGTTTCCCTGAAAGACCACCTCTGCAGTTAAACTGGGTACCTGTGTAGTTAGAAATGATCCATATATTGGTTACAACAGTTACAGTAGAGTGAGTGCCTTTCAACTTCCTTTTTTTCATTGATTGTTAAGATGGCCGGATTTCCAAAAGGCAGCATCAAGTGGAACAATCCAAGATAGTATCACTTGACGTGTATAACGCTTAGGGCAGCCCACTGCACTAAGCAGGGCGGAACTTCAAGTCTTGCTCCTTGCTGCCTTTGTAACTGGCTCTGGGGTAGCTTGATGCACACCCTTACCCTGGCTCACTCGAGTCTTCTCCTCCTCCTCCCCTTCTCCCTCTTCCTCACTGTCCCTGTTAGGCTGTGTGGGAGCTACCCACAGGAGCTCATAGTGCCTGCCTGGATCACTGACAGAGAACTGGAAAGTGTCGCAGGCTTCCGGTCCTGGAAGCGCATCCCTGCTGTCGTCTACAGGTGAGGACGCCTGGCCAGGCCCAGCTTGGTCTGTGCTGCTGCCCAGTGCCTTTGGTCTATGCTTCTGGCGCTGCTAGCCTGGGGGTAGGGTGGGGTTGCTTCAGGGAGCTCTCCAGGCTGTTGCATACTTCCTTGTTAAAGTTGCTCATCCAGTCATGTACCAGTCAGTACTTCACTGGAACCCTACCTGATGATTCAGTTGACACTGAAAAGAAAATTTTGATTAAAAAATGGCTGGACTTGCTATTTCAAGATCCTTCTGACATTGTTTGTTTTAAATGTTTTTTTATTTACTTATGTCTGCACTCTGTCTTCGTTGCTGCATGGACCCCACTGCAGGCGAGTGGGGTCTACTCTCTAGTTGCGGTGCACAGACTTCTCATTACAGTGGTTTCTCTTGTTGCAGAGCTTGGGCTCTAGGGCAGTGGGCTTCAGCAGCTGTGGTTCCCAGGCTCCAGAGCACAGGCTCAGTAGCTGTGGCGCAGGGGCCTTAGCTACTCCACAGCCTGTGGGATCTTCCAGGACCAGGGATTGAACCTGTGTCTCCTGCATTGGCAGGCACATTTTTTTTTTTTTTTACCTCTGAGCCACCAGGGAAGCCCTCTTTTGACATCCTATGGGAAGATAATGTAGTCACTGTTTTAGCTTCTGTTGTTGACCTTTGGATTGAGAGATGAGCCCTGGAAAGTGAGAATGGGGAATGTAGATTTGTGATTGTCTTTGTGGTTGAAATATTGCCACACGGAAGAAGTTTGTTTTGAGAGGGAGCATTGAGAGAAGGCTAGCACTTGGCTGCTTAGAAGATACTAGAGATCAGAGGCAGGAGAGTCAGAGGAGCCAAACTCTAGAAGGCGTGGTGGTGTGGTAACAAGCACAGGTGTTAGGACTCAAGTCTTCTCTCTGACATGCCTTGCTGTGGCACCTTGAGCAAGCTCCCTAACTGGCCTCAGTCTGTTCCCATGATGCTCTCGGTTCACAGGTATGCTGTGGCATCTGAAGGGCTCTGTAAGACAAGGCTTCCTAGTCAGTGTCTGGAGTAGACTGTATTCCTGAGGGCTGCTTTTATAATGCAGTGACTATCTAGCTGAGCTCTCAAAAATCATGTGAAGTTTTTAAGAAGTCATTCCCTCATGTTTTGGAACAATTTCAGATGTCCTTGTCATATTCACAGTCCCCGTTTCATATTCCCCATTTGCAGACTTTATGGACTCTCCTTGAGTTTGGGCCAAACCAGTGAGGCTTAGTTAGAAGCTCATGCCAGGAGGAAGTCCATTGAAATACTGAGGTGGTAAGAAGGGGTTTAAAACTTCTTGTGTAATTCCTAGTGAGGTAACCAGCTTGTTTTCTTAGTCCATGGAAGGCAGATTTTAGTGGCCATCCCAAAGAGGGAGAGACGTGAAAGTACACAGTTGCTTCTGGCCCAGTGAAAGTGGCTCAGTCGTGTCCGACTCTGTGACCTCCTGGACTGTAACCTGCCAGATCCTTCTTTCCATGGAATCCTCCAGGCAGGAATATTGGACTGGGTAGCCGTTCCCTTCCCCTGGTGTTTTTCCCAACCCAGGGATCGAACCCAGTTCTCTTGCATTGCAGGCAGGTTCTTTACTATCTCAGCCACCAGGGAAACCCATTAAATTTTCAATCTCAGTTTTCATCACTTGTTTTCAGACACCTCTAGAAAAGTAGGTCACCAAATTTACCTATCGTTCAAGTGGTAAGGCTGACGCAGGAATTAGAGAGCAGCGCAAACTGAAAGGATTTAGGAGTCCTATCAGTGATCGCCCCAGCTCAAACAGGGAAAGCTGCCAGCTGCTGCTGTGCGGCCAGCAGCTGTGTTAGATCAGTGGCCCTGTCACTTGCGGAGTTTGAGCATAAGGGGAAAGGACTCTCATCTGAAAGCAAGGGTCGTTCAGTGAAATTCTCCCTGTTGGTAGAGAGGCCTAAAAATGTAGGCCGAAGAAAGACTTAGAATAAACACGGGAAGCTTCTTTTCCCTTCCAGAGTTTATGCCAGAGAGAATGAGCTTTGTTAGCTCGGGTGGCTGGATGCTTCTGAATCCAACATGTGTTTACTGAATGTAGTTGTCTGTAGATTGCTAATGACTCCTGAGGTTGCTGGCCTCACTTCCTTGAAAGCACCACATTGAACCAGCATCTGATCAGTGCTTTCTCCCGTGGTGATGAGCGTGCTTAATTGGCTTTATTATTAAAGATGGAGATTGCGTTAACACAGCAAGACAGTGCAAAGGCTGCCCATCTGTAGTGCAAGTCACAGCTCTCTCACTCTGCACTGAGTGATTATTAGAAACTTCTAGTCATGGGGCTGTCTGGTGGCTCTGATGGTAAACAATCTGCTGCATCGCAGGAGACCCGGGCTTCATCCCTGGGTCAGGAAGATCTCATGGAGAAGGGAATGGCAACTCACTCCAGTATTCCTGGCTGGGAAATCGCACAGACAGAGGAGCCTGGAGGGCTACAGTCCATGGAGTCAGAGTTGGACACGATTTAGCAACTAACACTGTTACTTTTCTAGTCATTTAGGGAGTTTGACTAATACTAACTTTGGGATAGTTTAAACATTTGTATCTTTCTATATGTAAAATTGAAGAATTCACTGTTTAGTAGGGGACTCATCCATTGAACATCTTAAGTTTTGTTTTTCCGGCTCTGTTTTAAAATGATAGAAACACTCTAGTGATTTTTAGCTACAGTGTTTTTGTTCTCTTTCATGCTACCTGTGCTACCCAAAGCATTTAGAAGACTGCAGAAGCTGCTTTTTGCAGCAATTCAGTTGCTATCTAGCTATCATACTATGACCCTTAAAACCCAAGACCCAGGCTGACGAGTGCCATCTACTGTTCTTCTGGAGCGTTGCTGGGGAAATTCCGGAAGAAGAGGATGTGCAGCAAAGACCCCACTAGTCTATTTTGTAAAGAGCTGCCGCCCCTCAGCTCGTTGGTTACCCAGCATCTATTATTGTATACTAGTAGGCATTTTAAGAATCAATGAGGTTTTATTTATAGTTTGGCTCCATTCAGCAGTTGACCTAATTGTTGTGTTGGCAATACACAAGTACTTTCTATTATTTGTCTCTCCTAATGAGGGAGGATTTAAAAACGGCAAACAAACTGATTCCAGTGGAATTTATTGTTGCCAAATTTAATTTTATTGTTTGAGTTTTAGGATTAAAAACAAAAAATTTTCTCACATTGTTCTTTGAACAAGACATATAGATGCAATAGTCTGTTAAAAACCCATCTGTGCAGAAAACATGCCACATACGTTTTATGTGAATGAATGTGTATTTGGAAACAATTTTAATGGGAGTAAAGAACATTGACTGTTCTCTCTAGGATATAGGATTTGGGAGATATTAAAATTTTTTGCTTACTAGCTTTTTATTCATTGACTTTTATAGTGAACTGACTACTTCTATAGCATCTAAGCGGCTTTCTTGAGCTGCCATGTACAGTCCACCTTTTCAGTGTGTGCAGCTCAGTGGTTTAAGTATGTTCACTGTGCTGTGCGACCGTCACTACACTTCCTTTAGTACGCTCTCCCCACCCTGAAAAGCAATCCCAGGCCCGTTAGCAGAAACTCCCCATTCCCTCCTCACAGCCCCTAGCTCTGAGTAATCAGTAAATCTACTACTGTTCTCTGTAGAGCTTCCTGTTCTGGACACTGTATAAACAGAATCCTAATGTGGTCTTTTGTGACTGACTTCTTTCACTTTGGAGCAATAACATACTTAAGGTTCATCCATGTTGTGATATGTATTAGAGCTTGATTCCTTTCTGTCACCAAATTACATTACCCTTAAGACTTCTTAGTTGCTAAAATTACCTTACTAAAATTCCTAATTAGGAAAAGCTTGGATAGACAATGAGTATGATTTCTGGTCTTTTTTTCGTGAAAAAGGATCTTATCAGAGTATGGCTTATTGATGTTTTATGCTATTCATTTCCTTCTAAGAGTTTACGGAAGGATAACTGGCTCATTGAGCTATCTGCCTATAGCAAGAGCAGTTGTGACTCATGAAGTGTCAGGAGGTTCTGTAAAGCAGTCCACTGTGGGCCAGGTAAATATTTCAGTCCCAAATGTGGGATCTTGTTTTGAAAAGAATCCTCAAGCCAGCC
The DNA here is from genome assembly GCA_006410615.1 of Neotragus moschatus. Taxonomy (NCBI): domain Eukaryota; kingdom Metazoa; phylum Chordata; class Mammalia; order Artiodactyla; family Bovidae; genus Neotragus; species Neotragus moschatus. The sequence continues at coordinate 363,524 of SJYA01002275.1, read as the reverse complement.
ATAATTGCACAGTTGCTATGCTGGGTCCTCAGAAGTTAGGAGGAGACAGATGTTCGTCTTAGCATCCATTAAGCTTGGATATACAGGTGTAGTATTAAAAAGGAGAAATTAATGCTTCATTATTAAGTAGCAGAATTAGTGTGGTGTTGGTATTTTATTTTTTACCCAATTTTCCAAAAGTATTCATATATTCTTCATGAATATTTTGTTTTCTGTAAGAATACACATTTATCATTTCGTTGGTTATTCTACAAAGGTCTCTAAAATGGTATGATAATCCAGAAAGATCCAGATAGATTTCATTATTCTTGATGGTTTATACGACTTCTGCCCTGGGAGGCCTTGAAGTTAACCCATCACGTACCATTCATTAAGGCATTTAAAATCTACTGTGTCACTTGTGTGAGCTCGAGTATCTGAATGGGGCCACGGCGTTGGGTGCAGTTGTCGTCTTGTTTCCCGCCCAGGCACCAGAGCAACGGAGCCGTCATTGCCCGCTGCGGACAGCCAGAGGTCAGCTGGTGGGGCTGGAGGAACGCCGACGATGAGCACCTGGTGCAGTCTGTGGCCAGAGCTTGTGCCTCTGACTCCCGATCCAGTGGCAGCAAGCCCTCGGCTAGGAACAGTCCCCGAGACTTCCCCTGTGCAGGAGACCTCTCTGATGTGGAGTTCGGTAAGGAGTCCTTGGGTCTCTGGCAGCAAGTTTTTATAGCATCTGAGAAACTTTTCTTGAAATGGCCTTTTTCTTTTAAGACAGAATTTGGTTTCATAGAAGAGCAAGAGTAAAGCTTCAGTTAGTGGGGTTGTTTGGGAAGTCATGGGTCTTGGCAAAAACCAGAAGACCTTCTCTTTCAAATTTGGTTAAGAGGGCTAGAGTGTTGTCTTTCTTGCCATCATGACAAGATGGACTGTACATGTGACAGGGGATCTACAGTGTTTCCAGACCATGAGGGAAACACTGGGCTTACATTGCAGTCATTCTAGGTAGAACTGAAGTATAAGAGATTGTAGGCAAAATAGAAAACAAACTCGGGAGAGAAGTCCCATTGTATTTAGGTAGTTTGGGTTAGGTGGACTTCACTTAATCGAATTTTTTGGGTACTGTAATAAGTGCCTGTCATTTTTATTTTGCAACAGTTCTGGGAGAGACAGGTTCATTTCGTTTTTTCTTCCTGCTCCTGTTGTCCCCAGATTCTTCTCTGTCAAATGCTTCAGGAGCAGAGAGTTTAGCCATCCAGCCACAGAAGCTTTTGATCTTGGATGCACGCTCCTATGCAGCCGCGGTGGCAAACCGAGCCAAAGGAGGAGGTTGTGAATGCCCAGGTGAGGCACACGGTGCTTCTGTCCTTGGGAGTCCAGCCCACGCCCAAGTGGGTCTTAGTTCTCAAGTCGAAATGAGGGGAAAGCTATACTCCTCAGCCTGTCCTGAGAGAGCCGCAGCTCCGTGGATTCACAGCACTGCATGCTCTTCTCATGGGAGAAATGGAGGGGGGAGTGCAGTGAAACCACAGGTTCTTCCCGGTGCCAGCCTTTTGGTGATAAGGAGAGTCAGTCCTCTCCCTTAAGAAGGCCTGTTAGGTTTGGAAGCTGCTGCTTTGGTGGCTTGATTTCTCAGCCTTCTAAAAGCTTTTTATTGTGTTTAACATTGGGTATGCTCATCACTGGCCCCACAGAAAAGTCCTCACATGGCCTTTACTTGAAAAACATGGGGTAGAAATTGAAGTAAATACAACCCTAGTGAAGCACCTCAGTCCTGACTTAGAGCAGTCCCACTATTTGCATACTGGCTTTCTCCAAGGAGGGACCTCTTGCGTGCCTGTTGTGTGCCGATGGAGCAGGTAGAGGCACTAAGCTCCTTATTCAGATGTGAACTAATTGCTGGAAAAAGCAGTTTGAGCACAGAATTTGAATGCATAAGTATGTGGTTCTGCTAGGTGGTTCTTATAGATTCCAGAGATGCAAGTTAGCAGAGGCCCAAGAAGTAAACCTGGGGTAAGGTAGAAGAGTGTGTGTGTGCCTCTGCCATTCAGTCACATCAGACTCTCTGTGACCACATCGACTGCAGCCCACCAGGCTCCTCTGTCCATTGCCTTGCCCAGGCAAGAATTCCCGAGTGGGTTGCTGTTTCTTGTTCCAAGGGCTCTTCCTGACCTCCGGATCGAACCCACATCTCCTGCATTGACAGGTAGATTCCTCACCACTGAGCCACCTGAGAAACCCTAAAGTGGAAGTCAGAGCTTTTTTTTTTTTTTTT
>SJYA01002275.1:225125-359362 GCA_006410615.1 Neotragus moschatus | reverse complement strand
TTTTTTTTTTTTTTTAATAAAAGCTTCTATTTCCTGTCAGTATCTTCTTCACATGGAGAAGGTAATGGCAATCCACTCCAGTATTCTTGCCTGGAGAATTCCATGGACAGAGAACCCTGGCAGGCTGCAGTCCATGGGGTCACAAAGAGTCGGACACGACTGAGCAACTGACATATCTGCACACCTTTTTCACAAATCCTTCCTTTTCGAAAAGATGGCTAAAAATCAAGCGCTGTTTTCATCTCATAGTAAAGGACTGGGCTGATAGTCATCAAAACACCAGTATTTCATGAGTCAGCAGCTACAGTGGATTTGTTTTATAGCCAGTTTGCTCCTTTTGAACTTGGTGTTGTGGATGTTAAATTCACCATATTTGTATTTTCTCTGTTGTTCTCTCCAGAGTATTACCCAAACTGTGAAGTTGTTTTTATGGGGATGGCAAATATTCATTCAATTCGGAGGAGTTTTCAGTCTCTGCGTTTGCTGTGCACTCAGATGCCAGATCCGGGAAAGTAAGACCTTGGCCTTGGCTTTAAGTTTGCACTGCCCTTTTTTTTTTTTCTTTTTTAATGAATTGGAGGGGTTCTTTCTATTTTTTTGGTAAACTTGAGTTTTACCGTGAATCCATGGGTGTTCTTCCTGTGTGAGGATCATTCAGCAAAAAGGAGGAGCTGGGAGAAAAGTCTAGCCCTTTGAAAGGTTTGGAATGTGCAGCAGGGAATAGGTCTCAACCCTCAGAACAGAAGCACTGCTGCCTTACTTTCGCTGGGCCCTCTTCTTTCTCTTCTCCATGTTTTTGACTCAGAGTAACTTAATTCTTTGTTTTCTGACATCCTGTAGTGACACTTAACCTCCTCTGAACTGGAGTGTTTCACCATGAAGAGTAAAAGTGTATTCATCATGTTCTAGAAAGGGTTAAACTTTTAAACATGCCAAGAGATCAGCTTCTTTTACATTTGCCTCTGATTTTAAACTACTTTCTTGTTTACTAAAAACATTACCATAATTTTTATTGCTTATTAAAAATGAATGGCTGGCATTTGCTGTGAGGAAGGTGAGATAACACCCCTCCCCACAAGGGAACTGTTGAATACAAGATAAATTAGGAGGAATGCTCTGTAAAAACAAATATGGACAGATAAATATTTGAAGGCCCCCGCTTCACTATTTCGGAAGCTGGAAACAGTGCCAGAGGATAGAGTTTTCTCCTTCCTGGTGTTTGTGCTAGAGCCCATAGCAGTTTCCCTGAGTTCTGTTGAGTAGGTCTCATGACTGCATCAGTTTTGCAGCATTCTTTGATTGATTAAATCAAATGGTGGCTGCCTGAATCACTTGTACGAACTCCCGAACTCCTGGTAGCAAATGATTAATTTCATCATAGTTGCAGTCAGCCGAGAGGGTGAAGCAGTTGTCTTTGGGGAAAAGCCTGACCAAAGGAACAATGGCTGTCTTGCCTGAGGGTCAGCAGTTTGCATCTGCCACGCAAACTTAGAGCCCGGCTCGTACCGCTGCCTTCCTTGCTGACGGCACACAGAGAGTCTGCTCAGGTCCAAGGCGCCTGCCACTGACGCGTGACTTGAGCCAAGTGGCTTCATCCCTGTGGTTATCAGTTTGTCCTGCCTGTAAAAGGGATAGCGTCAGTGCTCCCTGATCTCTCATACCTTCCACAGGTTAAAAGTCTTTCTTAAAAAGCTGTTTTTTAAGCTCCTGAGTCAAGAAGATGTAATTAGTTAGCCCTTGTTTGGTCCACATGAATGTCAGGGAGGAGGGAGGTTGTAAAGGCAGAAGGAAATGACTTGTCTGTATTTGGCACAGATCATAATGCATTACCGACGCCTCCCTGTAGATAAAGAGACGCTTGGCTGTGGCGGGAGCAGCTGTAAGCCAGCCTCCTGACNACAGCTGGAGAGTACCCCCTCCTGCTGCAACTAGAGGAATGCCTGCACAGCAATGAAGACCCAGCACAGCCAACTGGATATATGGACTTCTACAGACTACTAGTCTACTCCATCCAACAGCAGAATAATCTTAAGCTGACATGGAAGATTTACAAGACAGAGCACACCATGGGGCAAAAAAACACACCTTAACAAGTCTGAAACAGCAAAAATCAGACAATGTCTGTTCTCAGAGTATGGTGGAGTTACACTAGAACCAGTTACAGAAAGAGAGCTGGCAAATCGCACAATGAGAAGAAATTAAACAACCCAAAGAAAACATGGGTCGGAGAAGAAATCTCAAGGTAAAATTTTAAGTATCTTGAAATAAACACAGCACTTCTCAAAATAATGTGCATGTGGTGGAAGCAGTGGTTACAGGGCAATTTATAGCACTGAGTGCATATATTAGAAAGAATTAAGACCCAAAAGCAATCACCTTAGGAAACTAGAAAAAGGAAAAATAAAATCCAAAGGAAGAAATAATTTTTAAAATTCGAGATAAAAATCAACAAAGCNATCTTGAAATAAACACAGCACTTCTCAAAATAATGTGCATGTGGTGGAAGCAGTGGTTACAGGGCAATTTATAGCACTGAGTGCATATATCAGAAAGAATTAAGACCCAAAAGCAATCACCTTAGGAAACTAGAAAAAGGAAAAATAAAATCCAAAGGAAGAAATAATTTTTAAAATTCGAGATAAAAATCAACAAAGCCAAAGTTGGTTTCGTAAAATGACCAATAAAATAAAAAAGATTCTAGTCAGGTTAATCACAAAAACAAGACAGGGCATAAATTATTAGTATCAAAAATAAAAGAGGACTTCCTCAGTGTTCCAGTGGTAAAGCCTTTGTACTTCCAATGCAGGGGACAGTTTGATCCCTGATTTGGAAATGAAGATTTCACATGCCTCGAAGCACAGCCAAAAAAAAAAAAAAGAAGAAGAAAGAATTAAAGAAAGAAAAAGGAAAAACCACTACAGAGACAATGCACATTAAACACATAATGAAATATATGGGAATTTCCAAGACCATAAATGTGATAATCTAAATGAAATGGATTAATTTTTTGAAATATACAGTCTACCACAACCCACACAACAATTCACAACCTAAATATGTATACATCTGTTAAAGTAACTGAATCAATAAGGAATAACCTTCTAAAACAGAATGTAATTGGCCCAGATTGGTTAACTGGTAAAATATGACAAACATTTCAGGAAGATATACAATTCTCTACAACTCCTTTCAGAAGACAGAAACAGAGAGACTGCTTCCTATCTATGAGGCCAACATTGCTCTAATACCAAACCAAAAACACAAAGAAAAAGTATACGCTAATATCTCTGATGAACATAAATGCAAAAACATAAAGCGTCAGTAAATTGATTCAAAAACTATATAAACATAATTATATATCATGACCAAATGAGATTCATGAAAGGCACCTAAGGCTTATTTCACACCATATTACAAAATTATAGTAATCAAAACAGCATGCTAATAGCATAAAGACATATATCCACTCCAGTGAAATATAATGGAGACTTCAGATTGTAAATATCAACCCTCATATATATGATCCAATAATTACTGACGTGAAGACCATTACCATTCAGTAAAGAGAGGCTTTTTACCAAATAATGTTGGGAAAACTGGACAGCCACATGTACAAGAATGAAGACTCTTATACTATATACAAAAAGGCATTCTAAATATATCAAAGGCTAAAATGTAAGACCTAAAATTACAAAATTCTTACGGGAAAAAAAAGGGAAAACTTTCAAAATGTTGGATTCAGTCATAAATTCTTGCCTATGACAATAAAGGCAAAATCGACAAAAGAAAAAATAGATAAACTGGACTTGAAAAAAAAAGAACAATTACCACTTCATACCTTAAATTACATCATATAATGTGTCAATTGAACCTCAAGAAAGTTGGAGGAAAAAAAGAAAAAACTAAAAAATAGACATCAATAGACATAAAACTGCAGAAAAAAAACAGGAAGAAAAATTTCAAAGCCAAGACATGGAAATAACCTAAATATCCATTGACAGATGAATGCATAAAGACAATAGGGTACATGTATACGATAGAACATTATTGAGTGCATAAAAAAGTAGTTACATAATGCCATTTGCTGCAACATGCATGGACTTAAGACATCATCATCCTAAGTGAAGCAAGTCAGAAATAGAAAGGAAAATCCATGTATCATTTATATATGGAATCTAAAATATCACATAAATGAATACATCTAAGAAACAGACTCAAAGACACAGAGAACAGAGTTACAATTTCCAAGTGGGAGGTAGCTGAGCGAGGGAAGGATTGGGAGTGCAAACTAGTATATACGGGGTGAATAAAGCACAAGGTCCTACTCGAGAACTATATTACGTACGTATCTTGTGATATACCGTAAGATAAAAGAATAAGAAAAAGAATATACACACATGTAACTGAGTCACTTTACTGTACAGCAGACATGAATGTGACATGCACGAACATGAGACACAGAGACTTTCAATCAGCTCCACAATCTCTACAGCAATCAAAATGCCTGCCAAGAAGAGACCAGAAGTCCACTGCGGGATGCTTGGCCTCCAAGGAATATCCAGATTCTGCATTTTCATTGGCTGAATGCTGTCTTAACGCGTGGTCTTCTGGGAAACGTAATGTCAAGGCCTCAAGAAATGGCACCCCACACTAGAAGACCAACAAGAAAAGCTAAACCGCTGGGGGAGGAGCACTGAGAAACTGCCTGTGTGGAGGAAGGGCTTCATCCTTCTTGGGCGGGTGGAAGATTNAGCTCGCAGCCGCCTGCGCTTAGTCTAGTCCATAGAAAGTCTTGAGATAGAATTTTTACCCACGACTTAAAAAGTAGGAACCTTCAGTGTATGCTAGGCACTGCACAGGGCAAGTGTAGCTGCCTGAGGCAGTGTCTGCCCTCTTAGAGTCAGTCTGGTTGGTAGAACAAGCCAGTCCTTGTGAAGCCAGTGCTTAACGCAGTACGTGCTGTTGTCTGTTTGGCTGGAAAGACTCTCTCTTCGGGCTATTCCAGAAATTCGTACTTATCCCCCAAGTTTTAATTGCCCTTTATAGACTCGGCACGGCAAAAGCCTTCTCATAGTCCCCTGACAGAAGTATTGATTCCCTCCTCAGACTCAATGTTTGAAAGGCTGGACTATGGCCTTAACCACAGATCTGATGATAGTTTGGAGAAATTTGAGCTTTTTGTGGCTGGTGGAGAGTAGAATTTATGGCAGGGCAGAAGAAACAAAATGTCAGCACAATTTTAAAAACCTATTGTCATTATTCCCAAGGGGTAATTCTTGGGATCTGATACTTTTTGAAGGCCTTTTGAAAAAAGATTTTTTTCGATCCCTGCTGAATCCAGTCTTCACTAAGCCCAGTAACAATGTGCAGCCATTGGCTACTCATTTGTGTAAGTCTAAATCATTAGTTTGGCCCTACCTAGTTCTAATCCATAAACATTCAAGACTTGATCAGTAGTGGTAAGTGATGTTATCTGCAGTTGTTGGAGTGGCAGCCAACTTGCATCTTGTTGTGAAAGTGTTAGTCCCTTGGTCATGTTTGTCTCTTTGCGACCCCATGGGCTGTCGCCCACCAGGCTTCTCTGTCCATGGGATTCTCTGGTCAAGAACACTGGAGTGGGTTGCCATTCCCTTCTCCAGGGGATCTTCCTGACCCAGGGGTTGAACCAAAGTCGCCTGCATTGTAGGCAGATTCTTTACCATCTGAGGCACTAGGGAAGCCACTGTATCTTGTTACAGAAACATATTGGTTTCTTTTCAGTTCAGTTCAGTCACTCAGTCGTGTCTAACTCTTTGCGACCCCATGAATCGCAGCACACCAGGCCTCCCTGTCCATCACCAACTCCCGGAGTTCAGTTGGACTCAACGTCCATCAAGTCAGTGATGCCATCCAGGCATCTCATCCTTTGTCATCCCTTTCTCCTCCTGCCCCCAATCCCTCCCAGCATCAGACTCTTTTCCAATGAGTCAACTCTTCACATGAGGTGGCCAGAGTACTAGAGTTTCAGCTTTAGCATCATTCCTTCCAAAGAAATCCCAGGGCCGATCTCCTTCAGAATGGACTGGTTGGACCTCCTTGCAGTCCAAGGGACTCTCAAGAGTCTTCTCCAACACCACAGTTCAAAAGCATCAATTCTTCGGCGCTCAGCCTTCTTCACAGTCCAGCGCTCACATCCATACATGACCACAGGAAAAACCATAGCTTTGCCTAGACAGACCTTAGTCGCCAAAGTAATGTCTCTGCTTTTGAGTATACTATTTAGGTTGGTCATAACTTTTTTTCCAAGGAGTAAGCGTCTTTTAATTTCATGGCTGCAGTCACCATCTGCAGTGATTTTGGAGCCCCCCAAAATAAAGTCTGGCACTGTTTCCCCGTCTATTTCCCATGAAGTGATGGGACCAGATGCCATGATCTTCATTTTCTGAATGTTGAGCTTTAAGCCAACTTCTTCACTCTCCTCTTTCACTTTCATCAAGAGGCTTTTTAGTTCCTTTTCACTTTCTGCCATAAGAGTGGTGTCATCTGCATATTGCTTTAAATATATTTAATTATTTTATTTGTGTATGCCAAGTCTTGGTTGCAGCATGTGGGATCTTGAGTTGCATATGCGAACTCGTAGTTGCAGCATGTGGGATCTAACTCCCAGACCAGGGATCAAACCCTGGCCACCTGCATTGGGAGTGCAGAGTCTTACTGGACCACCAGGGAAGTCCCCACAGACATATATTTGAGTTTTCCTTTTTTTTNGTTGCAGCATGTGGGATCTTGAGTTGCATATGCGAACTCGTAGTTGCAGCATGTGGGATCTAACTCCCAGACCAGGGATCAAACCCTGGCCACCTGCATTGGGAGTGCAGAGTCTTACTGGACCACCAGGGAAGTCCCCACAGACATATATTTGAGTTTTCCTTTTTTTTGGGGGGGGGGAACTTGTTAGGCAGAGTTGCTGATTATTAAATACAAATATTTTCTCTTTTCCATCTCAGAAGTGGTTGCATTTTTTTCTTAGAAAATTCCAGAACTAACTTTACTGGGTAGGTACAACCCTTTACAGACTCAAAATTATTAATTCTCCCTAGGTAATTAGCAGTAAGATTTTTGGAGGAACAACAAAAAAAACCTGTTAATTACTATCCTATTTCTAAGGCTTTCATGTGTTACATGGTAGGGCCTGGGCCTAATCCTTATACATACTTTATAAAGACAGATTTTCTGTTTGTTTTATTTGGAAGGAAATGTCTTTAGGAATTGCTTTTCAGTTTGATGGGTATTTGGCATGATCCAGTGTCTCATAAAAACCAGCATTTCCCGTCCGCTTATGTTTGGTTTTTCAGTTGGCTCTCAGCTCTCGAGAGCACCAAGTGGCTGCATCACCTGTCTGTGCTGCTGAAGTCGGCGCTCCTGGTGGTGCACGCTGTGGACCGCGACCAGCGGCCTGTGCTGGCGCACTGTTCCGACGGCTGGGACCGCACCCCCCAGATTGTGGCACTGGCGAAGCTCCTGCTGGACCCTTACTACCGGACCATAGAGGTAGGGCGGAACGCTTCAAGATCACCAGGGGAAACCGGGCAGGGTTTTAGGATAAGCCTTGGTTGAGGTGGTCCTCCAGTCAAGGTGGAATTTCTATGGTTTAGAATCACTGCTCCTTTACCTTGAGCTGAATTGTTGTAGTACCTACCACAGTGCCTGTCCCTCTTAAAAGGGGGTAGATTGTAGATAACAAGGTACTAAGCATACAGACATATTTTCCTTTGCAGAATATCTACTTAGAAAAGTTTTGGCTACCCCGGAAAATGGGTTTCTGTAGGAAGGATCTTGATGTGCTTATTAGGATAATGGGTCTAGATATCACCACAGTGTTGTGTGGAGAAAGAACCCTGTTGTGAAATATCACCTGTTGTGAAATATCACCTGTTGTGAAATATCACCTGTTGGGCTAGAGAGATGAGAAAAACCTTTAAGGTACCCTAAAATATATGTGAATCTGGGATGGGGAAAGATTTTACAAACATGACTTCGTAAGTGTAACATGAAAGAAATTTAAAAGTAAGATATGAAGGAGACAAGTGTGACTTTTTAATAGTGAATGAAGCACTAAAACTAGTCCTTACAAACACTTAGATAAACGCTTAGTTACCACCCCTCTGCTGATTATGGAGTGGAGGCAGGGGAGTTGGGAAACCGTCCTAAGTGTGTGTCCCATCGTTTGGCCATGGGGCTGGGTTGGGGCTCCTGATGGGCTGAGTGGAGGCCGTTGAAAGGGATTCCTCTTGGTGGCCTTGGGTTCAGGACAGTTGTAGTTTGGATAGACAGGCACAAATGGGTCTCTCCTGGGTGCTTCCTCGCAGGGTTTCCAGGTCCTCGTGGAGATGGAGTGGCTGGATTTTGGCCACAAGTTTGCTGACCGGTGTGGTCACGGGGAGAACGCGGATGATCTGAACGAGCGCTGCCCAGTGTTTTTGCAGTGGCTTGACTGTGTTCATCAGCTTCAGAGGCAATTTCCATGCTCTTTTGAGTTCAATGAAGCATTCCTTGTGAGTCTGTGCTTGTGGTTCTTCATTTTGGGGACCTTCTAAATTCATGGGGGTATCTGTGTAAGTGTTAGTGGGCCAGTTTTCACATTAAACAGCATCCTTTCTAGATTTAATTAAGGGGCCATTCTTACCTTTTTTATTTAAAAAAAAGTAACACAGGTGTTTGTTTAATGAATTTAAATGAATGGATTTAATGAATCCATGTGCACTAAGTTTATCTAAAGTCTTTGAGTTCCAAATGTAGCTTTAAAAATGGATAATAAAAGCAATAACAGTAGTTAAAAATAGAAACAATAGGTTTTTGTCTGCTCCCTCCAGTCAGTCACACCAGCCCGCCTAGGTCTATTCCCCACTCCCTGCTCCCGACCTTTGAAGGAGGACCCACTGGCCTTGCCCTCTTCCAGCCTCCCTCCACCTGGGCACCAGCTTCCACGCCCTCCTCTGCTCAGCTTCACAGCTTCAGCATTCCTGCTTCTCGCCCTCTGTTGGCCTGTTCCTGCTTTTCCGGATCACTGCCATCGGCGTACAAGCAGGGTGCAGTGCCTCCTATCTCATCACACCTGTTCCTGGATCCTGCATCCCCTCGAGCTGCTACCTCATTTCTTATTTCTTCACAGCAGAGCCCCTCAGATCTGCTACATTTATGCTCCCAAATTCTTCTCGCCTTTTCTCTTAAACCTGGTTCAGTCAGGTGTTCACCCAACTTTTCCAGAGCTGCTCTTGTTAAGGTCATCAGTGATCTTCACGTTGCTAACCCAGTGATCAGTTTTCAGTCACCTTTTAAAACATTTGCAGTATAATTGATAGATAACATTTTGTTAGTTTCAGGTATACAACAGTGATTTGATACCTGCATATATGCTAGTAGTTAGTTCAGTCGCTCAGTTGTGTCCGACTCTTTGCGACCCCATGAACCGCAGCACGCAAGGCCTCCCTGTCCATCACCAGCTGCCGGAGTTTNACATTTGCAGTATAATTGATAGATAACATTTTGTTAGTTTCAGGTATACAACAGTGATTTGATACCTGCATATATGCTAGTAGTTAGTTCAGTCGCTCAGTTGTGTCCGACTCTTTGCGACCCCATGAACCGCAGCACGCAAGGCCTCCCTGTCCATCACCAGCTGCCGGAGTTTACCCAAACCCATGTGCATCGAGTCGGTGATGCCATCCAACCATCTCATCCTCTGTCGTCCCCTTCTCCTCCTGCCCTCAGTCTTTCCCAGCATCAAGGTCTTTTCAAATGAGTCAGCTCTTCGCATCAGGTGGCCAAAGTATTGGAGTTTCAGCTTCAACATCAGTCCTTCCAATGAACACCCAAGACTGGTCTCCTTTAGGATGGACTGGTTGGATTTCCCTGTAGTCCAAGGGACTCTCAAGAGTCTTCTCCAACACCACAGTTCAAAAGCATCAATTCTTTGGTGCTCAGCTTTCTTTATAGTCCAACTCTCACATCTGCTAGAAGATACTGCAAAATCTAGTTGACATTTGTCAGCATGTATAGTGATAAAGTTTTTTCTTGTGATGAGAGCTTTCAAGATGTGCTCTCCTGGCAGCTTTCAGATATACAGCACAGTATTACTCACTGTCTGACATCTGACCCCCTGACTTAGATTCCCCTAACTCACGTCCCATCCTGCTGACTTGTTTTATAATAGGAAGTTTGTACCTTCTGACTCGCCTTCATCTTTGGTTCATCGTTAACATTTGGCATAACTGAGCCACCCCTTTCTGAAATGCCCTCTTCAGTTGACTTCTAGCACACACTGTCAGCTCTCTGCTTCACCAGCTGGTCCTTTCTGTCTCCTTAGCCGGTTCTTCCTTACCCCCCACTTCTGAATGTTGGAATGCCCCAGAGTTCAGGCTCCTTCTCTAGGGATTCATCCAGTCCTTTAGCTTTAATGGCTATCTGTGATTCCCACATGTATAGTCTTCAGCCTAGACCTCTGTCTCTACTTAACCCCAAGCTCTGATGTCCACTTGTGACTGCTCAGGATCTCCACTTGAATGTCTTAATGACATTTCAAACTTAACATTTTCAGAACTTAGTTCTTAATATCTATTTATCTGCCCACCTCAAAACTGATCTTCCAGAAGTCTTCCTTCTCACCTAATGGCAACTCAGTCCTTCAGTTCATTCGAGGCAGAGCTTTTACATTGTCCTCAGCTCCCCTTTCGTATTCCGCATTCAGTCTCTCGGCAGACTCTGTCCTCGTGCTTTAAACGTGTGTCTAGACCTGGTACCTCACTGCTGCCTGTGCCGTCCCCAGCACTGGTCTAGGCCACCGTCAGCTGTTGCCCCAGTTGCAGATGGACAGTCCAGCAGCCTCAGAGGCCCTTCTGAAACGTGACACAGAGTGTGTCTTTCCTGTCAGGAAACCTCTAGTGACTCTGCTTTTCCACACAGTAAAAGTCACAGTCCCTCAAAAGGCCTGCAGGGCTCTGCAGAGATTACCGTCCAGGCTCCTTTCCTCCCGCCCTTCACCTCATGCAGTGTCCGCCCGTCACACTGGCCCTCCTTCAGTTCCTCAACAAGCCTGTGCTCTCCTCAGGACCATAGCACTCGCGGTTGCTACTGCCTGGAGCGGCCTCCCAGCTCCGCCCCCCAGTGCGCATGCACCCTGCTCTCCCCTTTTCAGCAGGCCTCCGCTGCTGAGGCCTCTCACGCTGCCCTGCGTGTGCCCCGGCCCTCTTCCCTGCCTCCTTCCTTATTGTGCATCGCACTGCTCACGCCTCCCCAGGGCAGGAGAGTGGGCTTCTCACTGCTGCTTCTCATAGGCATGTCTGGGTTGCTCCACAGCAGTGTGTTGAAGAAGCTGTTCTGAAGTATGCCCTCAGTTCAGACTTGGTGGTGCACTGACCCACTCCTGTGCCCAGTTAACTTAGGACTTCAGAAGTTGTTTACAAGGGCGGCTGAGAGGATGGGGGTGCCAGTGCCCTTTTGATTCAGGAGTGATGGTGATCGGGGTTGTGAGGAGGCTGCAACTTGGTTCCCCCATCCTTCCCGAGTGTGAACTGAAGTGCACATCAGGGGTGTTGGGGAAGATGGCTCTGCTTGATTTTGCTTCATGTTGTATCTCAGGTGAAACTGGTGCAGCATACCTATTCCTGCCTCTTTGGAACATTCCTGTGCAACAACGCCAAGGAGAGAGGAGAGAAACACACTCAGGAACGGACTTGTTCTGTGTGGTCACTGCTTCGGGCGGGCAACAAGGCTTTCAAAAACCTACTGTATTCCTCTCAGTCAGAGGCCGTATGTATCCTTCAGCCTTTTTGCTCTCAGCAGCATAATAAATTCGGGGATGGGGACACATGGGATCCTTCGAGAATCGAGTGTTTTCTCGAAGGCCTCTCGGTTGTCTCTGGATAGCTTGGTTCCGTTTTTTTCCCAACCACTCTGTCCCAAGAAAGGCCTGTTTTCTGGTTATGCTTTGCCCTGCTTCCAACTCCTCTTTGTTCAGGGTGGTTTGACCTAACACACGTCTCTATTTGGCCACGCTAGATAAGAGTCTTTTCTAAGCATCTCTGCCAGAAGCTTAACTTACTCCCAGCATCTCCTGACAAGTGGAGAGCCACTTAGGTCATTCCCTGGATGCCTGACAGCTCAGAAGGCGCTGCAGGCCCCCCACACCTTCCCAGTGTCAACAGGCAGTGATACCCACTGCAGCTTCTGCCTTAGCAGAAAGCTGCGTGTGATGCTGGCATGTCGGTCTGATTGATTCTCCGCTCGCATGGAGAACTGGCAGCTCCTTTAAGACTTTGCTCCTCAAAGGAACGCCTTCTGTTCAGCAGAGGAAAGGAAGCGCGCATTTCCGTGCATTGGTCCATGGTCTTGTTCCTCGTGTCAGAATGCATTTTAAACTCAAGTCACAAGGAGGCTAATCCCAGGTTATATTGATTTGCTGGGCTATTAATGAATAACTTCTTACTTCAGTTAAGTAGTCCAAGGAAGGATTGGAGCTAGCTGCTTCTCTCTCTCCTGTGCCTGCTGGACAAGTAGCAGTATGGAAGAAAGCTTCCTTCCTTCCTTTCCACGTGATTCATTTAGATGATCCTATAAAACAGGTTTGACAGTGTGTTCTGAAGCCAAGCTTTGTACCAGGGAACAGACAATCACCATCTAGCAGAATGACTCACTTTCTTGTGCAGTAAAAGCAACAAATTAAGCTGAGAAAAGCCAGTCATTCAGTAAAGGTGACCTAAGAAATAACTAATGAGAAGTAGATTTTTGAAAAACGTTTTTAGATTTTCATCCCCACAGAGGCTCTCGGGTGAAAAATGTCTACCACCTGCTCTTGGCCCCAGATAAGAGGTGCATTCACTCACGTATGGCTTTTGGAGATCTTGCAGGACTGCTGGGCACTCCCGCTTGGTGCTTGCTCTTCCCCTCTTTCTAGACATTTCTGACAGACCTGTGGGAGCTCGTTTGAACCCATGTCCCCCACTCTCTCCTCAGGTGCTGTACCCTGTGTGCCACGTGCGCAACCTGATGCTGTGGAGCGCCGTGTACCTGCCCTGCCCGTCCCCGTCCACCCCCGTGGACGACAGCTGCGCGCCATACCCAGCCCCAGGCTCCAGCCCCGACGACCCGCCCCTGAGTCGGTGAGCCTGGGGCTGATGCCGAGTCCTCAGGTCCTTCATGGGTGTATTCCTGTGTTGGGGTGTACACAGGAATGGTCGGAGATTTTGACATTGTCTGGCTCCAGAAAGCGCTTAAGAGCGCTTTCTTAGCGCTCTTAAGGTTTTCTTAGGGAAGGTGTAAGGATTTGGGGCTATGAGGCTCTGGATAGCTTGAACCATGTCCCTGAAGAGTGCTGGGCACCATTTCCGCTCTGTTCTTGGGCAGTTTCTCAGTGATGGAGCAAATCCTCTGGGTTCCTGTCACCCTCTGGCTTGAGTTGCAGCCACAGCTCTGTGCTCCTGCCTCCCTGCTGTGGCTTGTCATCTTGCCCTTGAAAGGTAGATTTTATCAGGTGATAGTCTGCTTTGCAACCTAAGACTTAGCTTCATTGAATTCAGACTGACAAACAATAGAGTAATTTAAAATACTCTACTATCAGAAAGCCAGCAACGCTCCTTTTCTTTGCCACTAATTGATAAATGCAGAAGTGTCATGAAGATGGTCTTTCTAAAACCGTGTTTGGGGTTGGTTTATCTGTGTGTTGGGCATGGGCTAGGGGAGGTGCCCGAGAGTAGAAGGTCTCACTCTGGACCTCTGCCTGCCTGCAGCCTGAGCCTTATTCCAGATACGCCACAGCTCCTTGAGTAGCTGTGATGGAGCCAGTGAGGAAATGACTGCCTGTTAAAAACCTGTTGTCTCTGACTTCCCCCAGAACAACCTCAGATCCTCATTTCCCCCAAACTCCTTCCTTTAGGCTACCAAAGACCCGATCATTTGACAATCTGACCACCGCCTGCGACAACACAGTGCCTCTGGCCAGCCGGCGCAGCAGTGACCCGAGCCTGAACGAGAAGTGGCAGGAGCACCGTCGCTCGCTGGAATTGAGCACCCTGGCTGGTCCTGGGGAGGAGCCTGTGGAGCCTGACGGCCTGGGGAAACCGGCCAAAGTGCTGGGTGGTGCCGAGCTGTCTGTTGCGGCTGGAGTAGCTGAGGGGCAGATGGAGAACATTCTGCAGGAGGCCAGCAAAGAGGAGAGTGGGCGAGAGGAGCCTGCCCCCAGGGGGGCGCAGGGGGCCAGAGAGGAGGCTCTGCTGGAGGAAATGGGCAGGGGCGAGAGAGGAGGCTCTGCTGGAGGTGGGGCGCAGGGGGCCAGAGAGGAGGCTCTGCTGGAGGCGGGGGGCAGGGGCAAGAGCCCCGAGGGCTCAGCCCATGAACTTGATCAGCAGCCAGAGGTGGGTGAGGCTGCCCTAAGGAGCCACCCAGGCACCAGCCTTCCTGGGCTCTCACAGGGTGTTCCTGAGCAGGGCGGGCACACTGTGCTCCCCAGTTCTCTTCAGGATCCCCTCAGGGGAGAGGGTTCCCAGGAGGTCCCTGTGGAACCGTCTCAGATGGGAGCTACGGCAGAGGTCAGGGAGGAGGCAGCCCTTCCCGTCTCAGCAGGTGTGGAGGTTGACGCTGGTACCTCACAGTCAAGTTCTCTGCCCTCCCAAGTTTCATTTGAGACCAGAGGACCAAACATGGATGGGTCTGTGGACATGTTAATGGAAGATAAAGTGAAGTCAGACAGCGGGCCCCAGGGCCATCACAGACCTGGCCCGGTCCACAGTGGCCGGCTCGGTGGCAAGGACGTGCTTCCTCCATCCGTGGAGCCCAGGTCTGCAGAGAGAAGCCTGGCGGAGAGGCCCCAGCTGGGGCCTGCGGTGCACAGGACTTCCCCCGGCGGTGCCCGGAGCCCAGCGCATTCTCCCAGTGCCTTGCCTTTAGCCGAATGTAAGGAGGGGCTTGTGTGCAACGGTGCCCCAGAGACTGAAAATAAGGCCTCAGAGCAGCCCCCAGGGCTTAGTACCCTCCAGAAGTACCCTACTCCCAATGGACACTGCGCCAACGGGGAGACCAGGAGGAGCAAGGACTCCCTGAGCCGCCAGCTGTCGGCCACAAGCTGCAGCTCTGTCCACGTCCACGCGAGGAGCTTGCATCCCAAGTGGCTGCACGGCCACTCGGGGAGACCGTCGGCCGCTGGCAGCCCTGAGCAGCCGTCCCGCAGCCATCTGGACGACGACGGCATGCCCGTGTACACGGACACGATCCAGCAGCGCCTGCGTCAGATTGAGTCGGGCCACCAGCAGGAAGTGGAGACCTTGAAGAAACAAGTCCAGGAGCTGAGGAGTCGCCTCGAGAGCCAGTACCTGACCAGCTCCCTGCGCTTCAATGGGGACTTTGGGGATGAAGTGGTGAGTACACCATAGTGCCTCCGTAGCTGCACAGGAAATGGGCACGCTCTGCCAGGTGCCCTCTGTCCGGATTTCAGAAGCAGTCGGAAAGGTTTAGAGTAGCCCTGATAAGAGGCTGGAGACCGCCCCCGCCAGGTGACTGGCAGTGCGCTGCTGCTTCTCTCCCGCCTGCGCACCCTCCACGGGCATCCTGTCTACAGGAGAGGCAGGAAGAGAGTGCACACTCGCTGTGTGGCTGGTCAGTTCTCTGTGCAGAGAGGGTCAGGCCTTGAAGAGCATGAACTGGCAGAATGACGTTCGTCCAGCAACACCAGATATTCCTCTCCAGTCACAGTGCCTGTCCTATCCCAGTAGCTGGTGAGCAGTTAGTCCCCACCCCCCAGTACGTGAGCTGTGGCTTGGAAGGTCTGGTTCTTTTTAAACATTTGTGCCCGTCTTGTGGCAGGTGATGGCAGTAGAGAAGGGAAGGAGGAATGGTTTCTAGCACGGTCAGGAGTTAGTGCAGGTGGGCCTGGTGACTGGAGGTGGGGGGCATCTGAGGGGAGGGTCCCAGGGGGAGACACTGCTTCCTGGTGGGTCTGACTCGGCGTGATTAAGAACAGGTGTGAGTCTGGCTCTGAATCAGTCAGCGTACATTAAAGGCGGGCTCATCCAGTGACTTCACTTCAAACTGACTTGGTTTTTTCATTTTCCTAAAGAGTCCTTCAGAGAAAGGAGGACACGCCCAAAGCACTATTTCAGCACACAGGTGTCAGTGGCAGGGTTAGATTGGCAGGTCCCCTGGAGCAGCTGACACGGAGTTCCCCCTCCACCCTGGTCACTTCTGCCTACTCACTCCCTGGAGCCTGAGGCCTGCCCCTCCACTTCAGAGTCGCTGTACCCGGCCTTAGATCTGTGTATCTCTCTTCCAACTGAGCTCAACCCTGTCTCTGCACCTGCTCAACCCAGCTCTTGATGGCTGAGGCACCTAGAGATTCAGCAGCCCTAACACCCAAGGCCCGCCCACATTCCCCATGCTCCCTTCTTTGCCAAGCTCTTTCTTCTTCTGGGAGGAGACCAGGTTCATTCNTGAGCTCAACCCTGTCTCTGCACCTGCTCAACCCAGCTCTTGATGGCTGAGGCACCTAGAGATTCAGCAGCCCTAACACCCAAGGCCCGCCCACATTCCCCATGCTCCCTTCTTTGCCAAGCTCTTTCTTCTTCTGGGAGGAGACCAGGTTCATTCTGTTCAGCTGTGTTTGTTTGCCAACAGACTTCAATTCCCGACTCGGAAAGCAATCTGGATCAGAACTGTTTGTCTCGCTGCAGCACAGAGATTTTCTCTGAAGCCAGCTGGGAGCAGGTGGATAAACAGGACACGGAGGTACAGGCTCAGCCCCTGTTCTGAGCGCCACCCATGCAACTGTTTGCGGCTCTTCTCCACCCCCATCGTCTGTCCCCCCTGCCCCAGCCAAGGGAAGACCTCACCGCACACTCAGCCCTCTCTGAGTCTCAGCACCTATGAATTCCCATCAGATCTGGAGTTTCTAAGCCAGGGAAACTCGAGCCAGCCCTCTTCTCAGTGCCTCTGCACTAGAGCCTTGCCCGTTCTCATAGCAACCAGGCTGCTCTGGCTGCCTCTTGATCTCAGGGGAGTTTGGAGTCCCCTCAAGGGGAACGATTTGGACGCCTTTCTTGTACTGCTGACATCAGGCCTGATTGGCTGGTGCCACTGGAGCCAGTGTGGTCTTTGTGACTCTTGCTGCCCCAGCATGGCTCTGTTGGCTCCAGCTGGATGGCCCATCTCTTGTCACTGATCTGGCCCCAATGTTTTACAGATGACCCGTTGGCTCCCTGACCACCTGGCCGCCCACTGCTATGCGTGCGACAGCGCCTTCTGGCTTGCCAGCCGGAAGCACCACTGCAGGTGCCCCTGGGGGAAGTGGCGGGGCGGGCGGGGTGTGGGGGCCAAGGCTGGGGCAGAGCCTGTGGACGGAGATGCGGGCATCTGGCTGGCAGACCCAGAGGTCTTCAGGACCCTGGCCCACCTTTTGTGCCTCTGAAATCAGTGTTTACAGAACTTTATTTGGTGTCTGTCTTGCATTTTAGAGTGAGTGTGAGTAAGTTTTGAAACATACAAATGATGTCCCTTTTTGTTTGTTCTTGATTGGTAAACAACAGCCATTTCCACCCAAACCACCACCATTTATTCCTAGAGGGAAAGTGCTTCCCATGCAGCATGGCTGCTGTCGGCAAAAGCGCTTTCCTGCTGTGGGCAGAGAGCTTCATTCGCCTGCCCCTTGCCCTGCTCCCTGACCTCATACTCCTTGGGGGTGGGGTGCTGGTGGGACTGGCTGAGAACACAATTTTCGGTCCACAAGGCTTACTTCTTTCTGGGCTGCAGAGTGAGTGGCTGTGGATGCTTTGCTCCAGGTGGGGTGGTGACTGGAGAATAGTCAGTGTTCCTGGGACAGGAATTTGATCTGAATTATGACAGAGCTCACCCGCACGAGTGGACCTGGTTTGAAATGGAACCACCTCTCTGTCCAACGATGATGCTTCTAGGACTGTGTATCTCCCCATCCTCACCCCAAACCCAAATGTCTTTAGTTGGCTCCTCTGAGCGCTCTCTCCCCTCCTTGCAGGGACACTGATCGTGTTGATCCAACGTGGTGAGCATTTGCAACAGCTTGTCTGTGGTGTCTGCACATCTGCAGTAACTTCTCCACACTAATGCTCCCATTCCCCACCTCTGCACTCACTGGGATGAAGCTTGGGTCTGGGAGCGCAGGCAGGTGGGCTGGGGGCGTGGGGGCACCACAGCCGCTGGCTGAGGAGACCAGGGGAGCTGGTCAGGCTGCAGCCAAGGGTGCACCTGCTGACTGCACAGGTCAGGCGAGCCATCTGGCTGATGGCAAGAGGGGTGCTTCAGAAGGGGCTGGTCTTGTGGAGTGGCCAGTAGAGGGGCATTTAGAGCTTTGTCTTCTGGTCAGTCACTCCCTGAGATGCCGGAATTGAACTGGCATCGCGACTAGTTTTTTTCCTTTAAAAAAAAAAAAAAGCCCAGGACCAAACAGAGGTGGTCTTTCCAGANGGCAAGAGGGGTGCTTCAGAAGGGGCTGGTCTTGTGGAGTGGCCAGTAGAGGGGCATTTAGAGCTTTGTCTTCTGGTCAGTCACTCCCTGAGATGCCGGAATTGAACTGGCATCGCGACTAGTTTTTTTCCTTTAAAAAAAAAAAAAAGCCCAGGACCAAACAGAGGTGGTCTTTCCAGAGAACTGCTAGCATTGAAAACTGCAAGGCAAGATCCCACATGGCATCCATCAGGCTTGCCTGAGAGAGGTCAGATAGACCAGCCTAGCTCATCGAGTTCATGTCAGGCCTTTGAGTTGAGTTCCAGCAGGTTTGTGAGATAAATGTGCACATTCAGAAATAGATGGAGGCAGCTTCTCTCTGCAGCCACAGGCTCTCACTGACACATGCTTTTCAGAAACAGTTGTGAGTTTCTCGCCGCATTCCAGAGGAGGACGCCTTGTGTGTGGGTTTTCCTTCCGTCTTTTCATGGCCCCTTTCCTTTTGTGGTATTTCTTCCGCAAAGGGTATTCAGCATTCTCTTTCGTGCTTAAATGGTCCTTAATCCAGCAGTGGATTTCCTTTCTGAGGAGCATAAAGGAGAAGGTCGTGAGTGATGCTGGCTGAGGAGGAGTTCCCCTTTAGCTTTTGACCCCACGTCATTGGAGGACTGCATCAGACTCCTTGGAGTCTCATGTTAGGCTTATTGGGATTGATTTTAGGGCCTCCCCAGAGTGGGGCTGTAAGGTGAGCAGAACCTCAGCCTCTGCCAGTTCCCGTTGCTGGAGGCCGTGCAGAGCATCTGTTTGGGTGTGCAGACACCTGTGCTGCACACACGCATTAGAGCTGGGCTTTCAAACGGAGGAAGAGTGAGAGATCAGGGTGCAGTCAGGCCTTCAGAGAGCGGGTACTCCCCGGAGATGCATGCGGACAGCAGAGTGACCCACGAGTGACTGACCTTTGTCTAATCGGGGGTGTGTGTGCACATGTGTTCACCTGCATTATCCTCTCACCCCGAGCGTGTGGCACTGGTTGCTCGTCTCCTGGCTTCGCATGCCGGCAGCACAGCAGTCCTAGACGGCAGCAGCCTGTTGTGTTACTGCCTCTGAGCCTTTGGGCACGGGCTCCTCACTCCCCAGGTGGGCTGGAGGTTTCTCTCATCTGAGCGGCTTGGAGACCAATTGAATTGGTCTCTGGCCTCTTTATGATCTCAAGCTACACAGAGGCCATTGCTCAGGTGGGTGTGGCCACAGGGTTTTCCTGGGCCAAGACTCAGCCGTCGAGCTAGTAGCTGCCTTCCGCCCTGGGCCCATTTGCTTTCATGGATCTCTGCTGAGCAGTGCCTTCTGACACTTGGTAACCTTGAGCTGTAGTGGTAAGGCGGCCAAGTGTCCTGGACCCTAAAGTGAAAGTGGTGTGCGGCTGTGCTCGGGAGGGCTCCCTTCCCTGCCTGGCTTCTTCCTGGGTCAGACCCACTGGACTGTGATGTAGAGGAGTCTCCAGTCTCCAGCACATCTGAGTTGCATACAGGGAAGCTCTGTCTTCTGGAGTTGGTTTCCCCAGCCTGTCTCTGCTGCTGACACTAACACTGTTTTTGTTTTTTCTCATCTCAAGGAACTGTGGGAACGTGTTCTGCTCCAGTTGCTGTAACCAGAAGGTTCCAGTTCCCAGCCAGCAGCTCTTTGAACCTAGTCGAGTGTGCAAGTCTTGCTATAGCAGCCTGCATCCCACAAGCTCCAGCATTGACCTTGAACTGGATAAGCCCATTGCTGCCACTTCAAACTGAAGCTCTGTGACCTGGGGCAGGCGGAGGCCAAGCTGCTCCCCTGACAGGCCCACACAGCCTGGGCAGACCTAGAGGCCCGTGCACTTTGGAATGGGGGCGTGAGCCAGCTGTGTAGAATGGCGGCCCTTTGGGGTGTGCCGCTGGGATGTGCTTTGAGTCCTCCCTTCCCATCCTACCCCCGTGTTTTTTTTCCTCTCCATTTTCCATCCTCCTGTCTCCAAAAAAGAGAAAAGTACCCTGGTTGTCTTTAAAAAAAAAAAAAAAATTTTTTTTTTTTTTTTTTTGGGATGGAAGACCAGAGGCTGCTAGCTGTCAAGAGATGCTGAGCGGTGCTTTGCTCTTCAGGATGGGAGGAGGCTGGTTGAGTCAGGAGTGGAGGCCTGAGCTAGACAGCGGGGAATAACGCCGGTACTGCTGTTTGTGACCGATCCTCGTTAACCACCGCCACATCAGAGCTGAGTGGAAACCTTTGCTTCTAGGGACGCCGAGAGCATCTGCCCTAAGAGCAGTGCCCCAGTGCCCTCTCCCCCCCGAGAGGGGCTGGGCCAGTCCCCCCATAGGCAAAGGAGTGGGAGTGGGGTTGGGAAGGGGCACCCTCCCGAGGCCCTGAGAAGGCTGGCTGTGGGTGGCTGGCATCTCCTTTTCCATGGGATTCTCTTGTTATCTTGTTAAGGGGCCCAGGTGTCTGGGCTCCCCTCACTGTCAATGGTTGGCCCACTCAGCCAGGCTGGCAGCGCTTCCCACCCTTGGGCATCAGACCGGCCAGAGCACAGCACCCTGCTGCTGCAGTCATGGCCGGAGTGCGCGCTGAGCCTGGGGAGCACCTGAAGGCCCCCTCCCAGGCCTGGTCCCCCAAACACTCTCTTCCTCGGCCAGCACAGGGGAGTCCAGACTCAGGGTTCCCAAGCCGCCCCGCTCCCAAACAATCCTGGATCTCCCCCTTGAGGGTAGAGTCGGTCTTTGAAAGTGCAAGCGTTTGGGAAGGGGGAGCATGTCCCATGGAACCAGCCTTCCTCCACCGCCCTCTGGAGCCCGGCCCTGCTGCTGTGCTGCTTGTCAGCCGTGAGGGGCGACGTGACTGCAGGGTTCCTTAGAGAAGGGACATGGCCTGTCAGAGTGCATTGCAAGGCGCCTCCCCTCAGCAAGCTTTGATGTGGCCCTCAAAGAGCCTTACATCAGGATCTGTGGTGGAGGTGGGTATGGAGAAGGGAGCAGAGTTCAGGTTTGTGCTTTGTGATCTCAGTGTCCATGTTTGTGCCTGCCCTCCCTCCCTGGGGAAGGGCCACGCTCGGCGCTGTGAAAAGCTGCTAACTGGTAACGGGGCGGATTGTGGTGAGCAGTGGGGGTGCGGCCTGGGAACTCTCCTGACCTTTTGGGAGCAGCTCCCTGGCAAAGGGCAAGTTGACCGTGTCTCAGGAAGGTGGCTCCTGTGTGTGCCTGGGTATAGTTAAGACTAGGCCTGAAGCCTTCCCTGGAGCTGTCAGTCCAGGCAAAGCCAAGGGCACCTGAGCACGGCTGANAACTCTCCTGACCTTTTGGGAGCAGCTCCCTGGCAAAGGGCAAGTTGACCGTGTCTCAGGAAGGTGGCTCCTGTGTGTGCCTGGGTATAGTTAAGACTAGGCCTGAAGCCTTCCCTGGAGCTGTCAGTCCAGGCAAAGCCAAGGGCACCTGAGCACGGCTGACTTCCCAGTGGCAGCAGGCTGCTCCGAATTTGCGTTGAGTGAAACAGGGTGTAAGTTCTCCTCCACACTGTGTGGTCAGGCCTTGTAGGTTGGGAGAAATCAGTCTAATTGAAGATTGCGCAGTTCCTAGTGACAGGTGCCAAGAGGTAATGATTACGGGTTTCTTGGGTCTGATGTACAGTGTGAATAAATGCTTGCAGCTCTTAGCCCTTTTTTGATCAATGAAGCACTTTTTTATTAATATTTTTCTTTGTATGTAAAGGAGGAACCATAACTCTCCGTAGCTGTACATATAACCCTTTTCTCCTAAAGAGGAGTCGATTGGCGCTCCTATATTTTTCATTTTTTGTCAAAGCAAGAAGTAAATACTTTAGAACTGTTAAATACATAAATAAAGTGAATAAAGTTTAGTGTTCCGCATGGTAGCGTTCGCTAGCACGTTCTGATTTTTCTCCCTGTGGTTTATTTCCCTTCGTCCCATTTCCCTCTGACACCGAAGCAATTTGAGGTGTTCCTGAGAAATTGAACTTTGACACAGAAAAGCTAGATTCCTTTTTAGCTCTAGACCTTGGCAAGGAGCCTGCACCGTGATGCCCACACACTGAAGTACATTTCCTTGATGGGTTTTTTTTTTTTTTTAACTGATAAATCAGGCTATATTTCAAGATCCATTCATTTAAAGACACTGTTAAATAGTGGAAACAGAAATCACAGAAATAGGAAGAGTCTTTTTTCTGTACATTAGTATCCAAAATATATAGAGAATTAACCAGTGAGAAACATAAGGACAAAAGAAATAATCTAAATGACAGACAAATCTGTGAAATGGTGCCCAACATAATCTCTGCAACCCCGTGAACTGCAGCCTACCAGGCTCCTCCGTCCACGGGATTCTCCAGGCAAGAATACTGGAGTGGGTTGCCATTTCCTTCTCCNGAGAATTAACCAGTGAGAAACATAAGGACAAAAGAAATAATCTAAATGACAGACAAATCTGTGAAATGGTGCCCAACATAATCTCTGCAACCCCGTGAACTGCAGCCTACCAGGCTCCTCCGTCCACGGGATTCTCCAGGCAAGAATACTGGAGTGGGTTGCCATTTCCTTCTCCTTCCTTGATGGTTTTTGCCCCTATGATCTCCAAAGTTAAAAAGGCAAAGCACACAGTTGGCCATTCTTCCTCATCCGAAGAACTGAGTGTCAACAGTAATTAAAACTACCTCTGTCCTACAGACTTTTTTCCCCTGCTGTTAACTGATTTCAGCCAGTGCTCCGGCCCCTTAGCCCCACACACCAAGGGGGCGTCGGCAGCGCCTGCAGCAGCAGGTGAGCACTGAGGCCTGCACACAGTGGAGAATGAAGGGGGTTTGCAGGAGGGCGGCCAGAAAGCACCTCGCCTCTGCCTGTCCTTGGCAGAGACTCCTTGGGGCAGAGGAGACCGAACTGGGTGTGAGTGGACTGTGTGTGTAACTAGAGGCCTCCTGCCTCCTCTTCCAAGAGGGAGGAACCTCCGCCTTAGATCTGCAACCAGTCGGGAAGGCCATAGCTTCCCGTCACTTCCTGACTCGCTCCTGCTGTTTGTAGAGGGATTTTCTTTCCCATGTCACTGTTGGGCACTCTTCCTGTCCCTTGGGCCTCTGAGGGACATAACATGGTGCAGTTCTAACCAAGGGAGGGTAGGTACTGAGCAGTACCCAGCTCTGGGGTGACCAGCCTTACATCTGAGGTGACTTGCAGGCTCTTGACAAGTGGCCTGTGATGAGCCACCTGAGAGCCTCCCAGGGTCACTGGATGTACTCACTGCTTAAAGTACATACACTTTAACACACTCCAGCTGGTTCCAGTCTGAGATCTGTGTGTGCCATGTGGCAGGTGTGTGAGGGAGGTGCCACTTCAGCGGCCTTCAGTCCATCAGGGAGCTGAGTCTGGGCTTAGACCATTTTGTGAAAACCTGAGTGTGTGTGTACACAGAGCTGTTCCTGAGGGCTAATGCTTTAGCCCTTGGTAAGTTAGAAATACTGGGAGAATCCAACAAAGCTGTTGGGGCCATAGACGGGGAACTGCTGGCGTTAGGATGGATATAAGACCTGCACAGTGTGGGCAGAAGGCAAGGAAGTGCCCCATGAGGGAGGCTGTGCGTGGAGGAAGTGGTTATCCGAGGACGTGGCCAGTTTTCCTCACTCAGAGGTACTTGATCTCTGAGCCCTGGAGCACTAAAGGTGACCTTGAGGTGCCAGGTCGTCGTCGTCGTCATCTCCGGATTTGCCTTTCCTGGGTCTCAGTATTTCCCTTTCCATACTTTGGTCTCGATCCCAGCCCAAAAAATGATAGAGCTGCAGTGATCCACCAAGACTTCCTAGTAAAGGTGTACAGAAAATTGATTCTGCTAAAATGCTCATTGTTTATTTCTACATTAGCAAAGAATATTCTAAAGAATTAAACACTGGCACATTTAAAAGGGAAGGAACAAAATGCTCCCAGAGCATTTGTTAAATTCCAGCTATCAAAAAAAATCAAAATGGGAGTAAATCCCAGAATACGGTTTTCAGGCCACTTGGTTTGATACACCCGGCTTGGCCTGATGGGTGATGCCCTGCCACTGAAATCCTGTGTGGCAGTATGGCGCGTTTGCTGAGAGTGCTGCCAACGGTGACGGTGGGCCTGCGCTGTGCAGCAAAATGACTGACTCTCCACTTGGAGTCTGGACATGGCAGGGGCCCAGCTGTTTGATTTCTTCTAAGTGGAGCTTACCAGTGAGCTAATGTGAGAGGTAGCGGCTCCGCTCCCAAGCCTCAGACTCCTTGAGACCGGCGCCCTGGCCCTGGCACCTCGGCACTGCCGCCCGCGTCCTCGCCCTTGTTTGGAGTCGCCTGCTGCCAGTTGTGCGGATACCAGCTGCTTCCCGGTCAGACGGGGCTCTTCTAGGTCAGGCAGCTGGTCAGAGCCATGAGGGAATTAACAAAGGTTTTAAATGCTGTTGTATTTTATTTACCACTTACTGTCTTCTGTCGTATCCATGTTCTTAGCTTCTGTTACATTGCTCACGGCAGTTGGCATTTCAGTTGTATTTTCAATGAAATTTTACTTCGGCTTTCAAAATTGACTTTTAACTGCTTCCAGACTGGTTTAAGATTTTTTTCTTAAATGCAGAACTTAACCCCTGAGGCTTGGATCCTGGTTAAATACCCTGTGGCTGCTGACAGTAGTGCCTACTACTGCAACAGCCTCGACTCTGCTGTAGACTGACTGTAAACCAGGGAGATAAACCGTCTCCACCCACCCACAGCTGGTCAGCCCCTTGCTCTGTGCTTCTCTAGTCAGCCGTGTGGCCAGTGTTCAGGTGCCTGGAGTAAGTCCATTCTTCCCCTTAGTCTGTTCAAGAGACACAGAGGGGCCTGGCCAGGAAGGGACAGCAGGAGTCCACATTTGTGTTTTAGAGGCCTGGGATTTGAAATCCCGACGTTAGAAGTGGGTAAGGGACTTTAGGTGGGTCGATTTGTGGTTTTCACGCTCTTCTGTGGGGAGCGAGCCGCCAGCTTTTTAGTAGCGCTTCCATGTAAGATCTGAAGAAAGGTTTGGATGATTAAGATTGCTGATTTAACCCACCCTCCTGGTTAATTTTTTTACAGTGGTTCTTGTTCCTGTTTTAAGAACAGCAGTGTGTACATGTGAATTCCAAACTCCCAAACTCCTCTCCTGCCTCACCCTTCCCCTCTGGTAACCATACAT
Organism: Neotragus moschatus; assembly: GCA_006410615.1. Lineage (NCBI taxonomy): Eukaryota > Metazoa > Chordata > Mammalia > Artiodactyla > Bovidae > Neotragus > Neotragus moschatus. Next base: position 333,729 of record SJYA01002275.1, on the reverse strand, counting down.
ACATTCTGTTTCTGTTTTGTAAATAGTTTTGATTTGCATTTCTCTAACAATTATTGGTGATGAGCATCTTTTTATGTGGCTGTTGGCCATCTGTAGTTCTTCTTTGGGAAAATGTCTAGGTTTTCTGCCCTTTTGACTGGGTTTGTTTGTTGTTAGTTGTATGAGCTGTTGGGTGACTAATCCCTTGTGGGTCCACGTTGATTGTGATTCCCTTTGTTGTGTAAAAGCTTTCACGTTTAATTGGGTCCTCTTTATTTTTGTTTTTATTCCCATAACTCTGGGAGATGGACTGAAAAAGATATTGCTGTTATTTATATCAAAGAGTATTCTGCCCATGTTTTCCTCTAAGAGTTTTATAGTATCTGGTCTTACATTTAGGTCTTTAATCCATTTTGAGTTTGTGATGCTTTGTTGAGAAAAATGAGATTCAGGGAGCAGCAAAGATTCAGCCAGGGTTACCAGTGAAAGCAAAATGGGAATAAGAAACATTCTCTCCTGATGCCTTCCCCTCAGAGCTCTTGGGCTTCCAGAAAGCAGCATTAGATAATAGTTATTCTAACTTGGTTCTCTTTGAATTAGCCAAATCAGAAATCTTAGAGACGAGCCTAGCAGTCACTACACAAAGGCTTAAACTGTAAGTCCTCCGATCCCAGGTACCAAAATAAAAAAGTTTTGATATTATATATAATCCAGTTTATTTTTTTTCCTTTTTACATTTAAAGTACCTAAAAACAATGTTAATAGAATGAACTAAATTCAAGTCATAGTGTCATAAAATCAGTGGGGTGGCAACGGTCAGAGTAGGGAAGCATTTCTCACTAGTGCAAGTTGTGAACTCAGTGTCCAATTCATACCTGTTTTTATTTGGAATGCTAGAGAGGTAAAAGCCTGATTCTATCTGTGTAAGTGGAAATAGTTATGGCTTGTCTGCAGTCTCTGGTTATAGACAAAACTGAAGCAGATGCTTGAAAGAAAGGACTAATAGAGGACTGTCCAGGACCTGCTTTCAGCCCTTTTCTCCCACACACCAGGTGAGAAGCACCTAAAGGCTATAATCACTACAATTACACGTGGTGACAGCCACTAGCAGCCAGGCGTGGGGACCCCAGCACCAGGCTTGCACCCTCCCAGCAGCGACCCAAGAAGCCCTCACAAGCACGAACCTGGGGGCCTCACCTGAGGGCTCCAGCAGCCTAAGCCATGCATGTTTTATCTCTGAGTGTACCTGTTACGGACAATTTTCACCATTTAATATGACACTTGGAGTGAGGGAGTGCAGGGAACCTCTGAGGTGCTGCCACAAAAGCCAGTTTCAAAACCAGTTGTTCGGTGTAAAGAGTCTGGGGTTTCTGAGCCCACAAGCCTGGGGTAGAATCCAGCCCTGCAGCACCAGCTGAGCGCCGGCCCCGGGGTGGGGTCGATGATGAGGACCTAGTAAGTGCTCCCTGCCCCTCTGTCCATGAGACAAGGTGACTCTCGCTGCTGGCGGACATTGGGAATGATCAGAGCCAGACGGGCTCCTGTCTCACCAGTCTTAAAACTTGAGCTGGCCCTCACCTGGGTCTCCCACCTTACAGAGGTAGCATTCTGATCTGAGTCTACTTACAGTAACGTGCAACCGTGTCACCCCTCGAAGACTTCGGGGTTCATACATGAACTTTAATATCGATATATTTTAATGGACGCAGGTCTGGAGGCGCACTGCTGCTTCAGAATCCTATAAAAGCAATGGGAAAGGGGGGCCAGAGAAAAACTGCTTGGAGGTGAGGTGGCCTCAGTTTGCCAAACAGCTGGCGAGGTTTAGGTTCCTGACTGAAGACTGCACAAGCCAGGAGCTACACGGAGCCGCCGGCTCTGCAGGCTGCGCAGCAGGGGAGGGAGGGAGAGGGGGCCTTGCCTCTGTGCAGCGCGGATGAGGAGGCACGGGCCTGGGCCAGGTTGTGTCTGCTACTTAGCAGCTGAGCCTAAGGTTGCCAAAGAGTGATGCCCTTACCTTCAGCTCACCCTGCTTGCCATCTCCAATGCCAGAGGAGCCCAGGGTGGGTGAACATACTTAAGGCTTCGTCACCCAAATTAAAGAGAGATTGAGTTAATTATAAATGGTTCCCCTACTGTACTTTGCTTGTTGGACAGTCATCCCCTAGAAGTGGAGGTCTTTCAAGTCCCCCTTAGATGCTGGTACCTGCTGACACACACTACTGGGGCGCCTCCCAGTTTTGAAGTTCCTGCCAGCCCGGGGGACCCGACCTGGGTGACATTTCTGTTCCTTCATTTGACTTGATGGACCAGCCAGCTGCTGGCGCAGACGTCTGTGCCCAGCACGTGTGCACTCTGGGGTGCCCAAGGACCTGCTGTGCCTTCTGGCTCTCCTGCCTCTGCAGCTGGCCTTCTGGGCTGTGCCAGGCTGCCCTGTCCTCACTCCTGCGTGGTGCTGGTGTTCCTAACGTTCAGCTGTCTGCTCTCCTTCCACACATGCTTCCTTGGAGATGTGTATAAATCAAGGTACTTTATTAACAACAGTTCCATCCATGTCTCTGCCAGAAATGCAGTGAAAGCTGCCTTCCCCAGGGGCTCAGAGAAGCTGTTAAGGCATCAGCTATTTCCGAGCCAACGTGCGAGGCTGCCTCACGTGCGCACCTTTTGCAGCCCGAGGCATCAGCCCAAGTGACGAGTTCTCAGGGGCTAGGACTCTGCTCACCCAGTCTTGTCAGCTGGAAGGAGGGCTGAGCCAGGCCTGCAGCCCGGGCCTTCTCGCCAGTCCTCTGCATGCCGGGGCTAAGGCGCTGGGACGGCGCAGTTCCTTCCCAGTCATCCTGCAGCAGTTGCAAACCTGATGCCACTCTGCCTTCCTCACCCCCATGTCCAGGTAGGAAGTTAACCTCCCCTTTCCAGATGGTAGCTGAATTCCTCCCCAAAGCCCCGCCCGCCTTAGGAAGTTCTGAGCCACACTAGGCAAGGAACCTTGGTAGCTAAAGCCATTGTGCACGGCCCAGGCGGGGAGGGCGAGGGGGCGACTCCGCTGCCTCTCCTTCCATGGACGTCTGGGTCGCCCTTGCCGCTCATGTCCGCTGTAGCTCTGCCCTCCAAAGAAAGCCCTCCAGACTTTCGGAGATCGCTGCCAAGACCTGAAAAGCTAAGGATGAGAGCCTGGATGTCTGAAGTCACCTGTTTGCCCTTCATCTCTGGGGCCCTAACTGAGACCTCAGCTTACCCTTTGCTTCCGACAGCTCTGGATATACCAGCTGACTCACTCTTTTAACAACTAATGAGACCGGTGGTTCTGCACAGCCGCCTTTGGCAACTTAGATGCATCCCTATCCCAGGAGATAATGTGGCATTTCTGGCTCTGGCACTGCCGTCTGTTAGGGAAGACTGGGCAGATAAAAGACCCTCATTATCCAGAAAGAACTGGGACCTGGAAAGCCCTTTTAGAGTTAACCCACTGTAGACAGAGACCAGAGTTTTGACATAGTAAATAGTGAAAAAGGCTTGACTGGAACAAATATCTATTAGTAGAGTGTATTTGCAACTATGAGCTAATATATATATATATAATTCTGTGCTAAAGTTATGTGATTGTACACAGGACATGGTTTCATGTTTGATTTCCATAGCACAATCAGCCACAAGAGTGGGTTTTAGTCAAGGCCTCCTCCAGTTTTCCAGAGAGCTTCTCTTCAGCCCTTTGATAGTCAAACCGGCTGCCATGCAGCTCTTCTCACTTGTTCCTGGACCTTGTTCTGAGTCCTCACTGGGCAGGGCTGCACTCGTTGGTAAGTGGCAGCAGACACCGACTCCACTGGGCTTGAGACAACTCTTGGCCTGAAGAAGCCAGAGTGGGTGTCTGCCTAGGCCTGTGCTGCCTAATCCAGAGATCGTGGGGCCTGTATTCTAGCTCTTCTGCTGATTTAGGCTGTGGCCCTGACCACTCCAGGCTGTTCTGATTCTCCTCTGTGGGGAAGTTTGTCTGGTTAACCCACAGAGCTGTGGAGGAACCAATGAGGAAAGAGTCGTGTTTTACAAAGTTAATTGCCATGCAGCCTGGGGGGATAGCATCCTGAAAGCGCGTGCTTGAACTTCTGCTCTGCCGGAGTTGCCCCCCGCCATACCTGCTTTCCCATATCGTCCAGAGTTGGAGGGGACAGGAAACCTTCTTGTTTGCTAGGCAGCCGGCCTGCTCCAAGGCAAGGAACTTCTCTCGCCTGTACCTGCCCAACTGGAGGAAGAAGGGGGATGTGTCGGGCTCTCAGTGCTCACAGGATTCCTGGCCCCCTCTAGCCAGGGTGGTCCCCAATGTGAACTAGCGAGATCCAGCCACTGTGGGGGGTAGTGTGACCAGGGACAGCCTCTCTGGCTGGGTGGCCCTGCCTGAGAGCCTCACTTCCAGGGCAGGTGAGGGCTAAGCCACAGGCTGCCGTGCTGGCACCTCACCTCTATTCTGGGCAGTGTCAACCCCTGAACTTCCCAAACACAAACCTCTTGATGTTTGCCCATCTTTGGAAAGGAGAGCCACCAGAGGTGCCCCTAGGGAGCAGAGTAGTGGGCTCAGACAGCAGGTACTGAAGGTGGGGGAGTTGAATCCCCTGCCCTCAGAGGGGAGCTACACTCCGTAGTCCGAGTAGGGGTAAACTTCTGGAGGGGCCCTCGGGCACCCTTTCCTCCACAGCACTGCCCGCCCCGCTCCCACAGCCCTCTCTGGGCCAGGAGTCCCTCCTGCCTGCCTACCGCTGTGCCCACGGCTGCTTCTCCCCCGCCGCCTCTGCTCCAGATCCCCGTCACCTTGGCAAGTCCTCCAGGACAGCGTCACCCGAAGGCAGTGAAAGCACACAAGCCAAAAACAGCACGGTGTCCCCCAACGGGGCAAGGTGAACAGTCTGAACTGTTCACCTGCAGAGCATAACAAAGCAGTGAGTGAAGGAGCTGGTTACATACACAAACACATGGATGAATCCCATGTACACTGAATGGAAGAAAAGGAAATTACCTGCTGAATGATTCCATTCTTTGAAAGTTCAGAACCAGGCAAAAGTGTTATTTCAGGTGCAAAGACATGGTAACTACACAGCAGGGCCCTGGCCATCTCTAGAGGTTGGAGAGGACGAGTGGCCTTCCAGAGAGCAGTGGGTTTCACGACTGCTCAGCTTGTAACTCATCAACCTCTGTAGATTTTTAGCGTACCTTTCTAGTCATGTTATCTTACAAAGGTAAAACCACCACCCAGTCCCTCCGTACCTTGGGCTTCTCAGGGCATCAGCCTCAGTGGGGAGCTCTCAAGGCCTGAGAAGCAGCGTTGGCTCAACCGCGCGGGTGGCCCTGGGTCGATGAGCAGAGGGCCGCCATCATTCCCCCTGGGGCGTGGGCTTGCCCCAGCACGACTGCGCTCCCAGGGAAGTGTGTGTCAATCTGGAGCACTGGCTTCCTGGCTGCAGCAGCCTGGCCCTGAGTGGGTCTTACCTGACCCAGGTCTGCTTCTCATGAACGGGATCTGCTATGATGAATGGCCCCAGCGCTCGAGGTCTAACTTAAATCAGGTGGGGTACTCTTGGTTTCCAATGTTTATATAATGTGTTCATTTGTCCACTTACCTGGAGTTGGTGGAACATGACAGGGACCTCCCCACGGCTGGAAACCTTCAATTATGTACAGGGAGAGCAGTCAGATAGCAAAAGACAAACCCCTACTTCATGTCAGGTACCTCAGTAGACGAGGCAGAGAAAGCCAGAATCCTGTGTTCATGGAGAAGACTGTTGACAGAAGCTGGGTAAGTGTGAGAACGCTGCGGAGCAGTCTGGGGGTCTGGGAACCTGCAGCAAGTCAGGAGAGGGTCCCTAGGGAAGTAATGTGTAAACTAGGGCCTGAGGGATGAAGAGGGAGACAAGAAGCCAACCCGTTGAGCATGTACTGTGTGCTAAGCCCCTTTTGTCCAGACCACCATTGTTTAAGATAGGTGTTCTCATCCCCATTTTACAGATGAAGCAGCTGAGGCTCAGCGAGGTGAAGAGCCCTATCCAAGGTCGCTCAGCTAACCTGCAGCAGAATGAGGACTGAAACTCCAGTCTGATGATCCAAAAGCCAGGCAGTGAGGCAGCTACTGTCACAGACAAGGCCAGAAGTGGGGGTGGCCTCAGTGGATCCAGAGACGCAGACGTGCAGGCCCAGCAGGGGCCTGGAGGGGAGTGACAGGACTCAGCGAGCACTGCTGAGGCAGAGGGGCAGGACGCGCTGCAGGCTCCGCCTGACCAACTGGGTGGACAGCATCCGCTGGATCCTTTCTGCAGTGGAGAATGAGGGGAAGGACAGAGGTTTAGAGGGGAAAACAGCATCTAAACTTGATGTAGTCTACGTCATAAAACTGGGGCAGTCCCAGGCCTAGAAACTCCCTCTCTCCAAGCCTCAATCCCAGTGCTGTCTATACCCATTCCCGCCCCTCCTCCCGGGGTCCTAAGGCCCCAGTTCTCTTCTGACCCTCCAGCCTTCTGCTACCTCACCTCGGGCAGGTCGGAGCTGGGAGGCCCACCAAGAGGATGCTGTCCCAGGCCCGCCCTCTGCCCCCTGACCCTCCGGGCTTTGTTCAGGCCTCTCCTGATGCTCCCTCCGCTGCAGAGGCCCTGCCCGGGGGAGGAGCTGCTTGTGTGCTGAACTCCTCAGGGTGGAGTCTTCCCCCACCCCTTCCCTGCCACCAGGACCCAGAATACTCTGTGTGCACAGCCTCCACAGTCACACAGGGCTCAGAAGGGCCTCATCTTGGTCCAATGCGCTTCCACTGCGGTTCCAAATATACTCCTACTGTACAACAAGGAGCCCATGTTTCCATTCTGGATTAGGTCCTGACACTAGCTGTCCTGTCCCTGGATTGTAATGATGTAGACTCTGAGGGGCAGGCAGCCTTTCCCAGCTGTGGGAGTGAACCTCATTTCTAGCTAGGAAGGCCCACTGTTTTAAAGCAGAAGGAAATAAAGAACTCACTTTGTTTCTATGAAATACAGTTTTATGTGCAGTTTTATGCTTCTTCATGGGTAATAACTTAGGAGGGAACCTTGGGAATGGAATACAGAAATAACAAATTATGGACCATTAACCGTGGTTAATTGTTTCTTTATAGCCTAGTGTGGAGGCGCATCTGGGTTGCTTTCCACTCGCAGTCACAGGTAGGGAAGGAGGTCTGCTTAAGCATAACCTAGCAGCTGGTGATCCCAGCCTGGCTCCCAAAGCAGACACTGCGGTCAAGGCCTCACCTCCAGTTAAACAGTGTTTCTCACAAGCCTGATCATCGAGCAATCGTGGGCCGCTTACCTGAGGTCCCTTCGGCTCTCAGGTGTGGAGGAGGTCCACGTGTTGTCCAGGCGCCCTGCAGCAGCAGCCTTTGGGGTGTAACCCACCCTTGTGCCCAATAAGCTGGATGAGTCTGCCACTCAGGCTCCGACAGCTGCAGGTCATTGCTTACTTTGGTAAACACCTGTTTGAAAGAAAAAATGAAACAGTGTTGCACACTGTGCTCAAGAAAGGTCCCCGGGTTGGCACTGTGGGCCTGCCCGTCCTGAGGAGCTAACAGATGAGGCACCAGGACCGCTGAGAGAGGGTCCTCCAGAGGCCCTCCCCTAGAGCAGTCACACGAGAGACGGGCGAGCACACAGAAGCAGAAGTCCAGCCCCGAGTCCCTTTTCTCAGAGACACAGCCTGTAGCAATCCAGACTGGCTATGGAAGGCCTCCTGGAATGTACTCGGTCATCCCGTCACCCTCTGTTGCGCTGATCCATGTAATTCAGCTGTCCCAGCCCAGGAGCATGGTTGACCTCCTTCAGTTCACAAACTACAGCCCAGATTGCTTGCTCTGACAGCAGCTGGCCTCCCAAGCATACTCAGCTGTTCTTCACCCCATGGAACTTCTCCCCTTAACTCTTCTCATCCGTCTCCTCTCCCTCAACTTGCACATTTCTGAGTGCCTGTCCTTGCTAGACCTGGGGGACATGGAGCAAGGGAAATAAGCCCGGTCCCCAGCCTGAGCTTTCCGCCTAGTGAGTCCATGGGTTATGCAGACCTTCATGGTAAACCCTGAGGAGGGCTGTGATGGGGCTCTGAGCCCCCATTAGGGCGTGGCTCTGGTTTCGGCATCAGGAAGGGTTTCCCTGACGAGTGTGATTTCTGTGGACAGAAAGAGGTGGTAACCAGGCACCAACCGGGGTCAGGAGAGGCTGCAAGGAGGGCACACCAGAGCCAGGCCAGCAGGGCCGTGGGCCGGAAGCGAGGCCCTTTGCAGGGAGGCATGGTAAGGCCAGTGGGGCTGAAGAGCAGGGGACACAGAGCGGGGTGGGCTTGGCTCAGACAAGCCAAGTCTGGGCTCGAAGAGGATGGTCTATGTCCCTAGAGCCGTGGGAAGCCTCTGATGGGTTTTCAGTGGGGAGAACACCGGAGTTGTCTCTTCAAGAACCTTCAGGAGGAGGTACAGGGCCTTCGTGCTCAGGCTGAGAAGGAAGCAGCCATACCGTAAAGAAAAATATTTGCCCTGCAGAGAGGGGAGAAGTGCAAGGGAAGGACGACCATGCCACCTGCTGGAGGGTCTGCGTGCTCAGAGGGAGGGGTGGGCTGGGGCTGGATGTGGGAGAGTGAGGCAGAGTGACCACGCAGGCAGGGGATGGGCACATTCTCGCTCACCCCAGAGAGAAGAGGTGGCCGAGGACTGAGCCAAAGGCCAGGGAGAAGAAAGGAGCTGGCAAAGCGGGCCAGGAAGGAAAGGAGAAAGGAAAGCAAGGCAATATGCTGCCAATCTATAGGGAAGAAAGTACTTCAGGAAGCGCCAACCCTGGAGGATAAACAGAAGCAGCCCCACGAAGAGAAGAGAAAAGAAAGGCAAAGAGAATGGGAAGCCCACAGCCCAAAGGGCAGAGAGCCCCGGAGCTCTGAGAGCTGGAGTTGGGGAGGAAGCCTGGAGGCTGGCGGATCAAGAGGGGCCTCAGTAAGGAGTTTGGACACGATCCTGAGGGCCAGCGGAGGGCTGTTAGAAGTTTCTTTTTCATTAGAAACAAGATTTATGCTCCTTGTAAATAAAACAAGATGAACTCCCACACACACACACAAAAACAAACCCACAAAACTCTAGCAACAAAGGTATACGTTAACAAGTGAAAGTTCTGCCAAATGCCCCTCCTTCGGTATTATTCCAGACCTCTTGCTTCCACTCACCAACATCCTTAGTTATGTGCAAACAGGATTCCGCTGCATACAATCTCTGCACCTTTCCCCTTTCGGTCAGCAGCCATCTGGAGTGTCCGTCTGGGTGGATACATGCAGTGTGCCCTCGGGTCTGAACGGCTGGGCCGTCCGCCACAGCCTGTGGATGCCCTTCTGCCTAGGGTGCTCATTTATTTTCTTTAACCTAAACAGGCTGTGGCGGCGCCTAAGGAGAGGAGTGTTCCCGGGGGCCCTGCATCCCGGCTTGGTTCTGCCATTAAGTACCTGGCTTTGGGGGTGACACAACCCCTCCTGGGCCTCAGTTTCCCAGTTCACCGTGTGCTGGGCACTATTATCTCACAAAACAAGGTGAGTGTTGATATTTCTCACTGGTGAAGGGCTTTAGCTAGAGGACTGTCATGATTAGATTTGTGCTTCAGAAGGATCACTCAGACTGCAGTATGAAAAATTGCTTGCTCTTTTCATCCACATTTGTAAAAAAAGAATCTTAGTCTGCCAAGGCCTAGTTCAGTTTCCTCTTCCAAAAATGCTCTCTCCAGCACACAACCTCTTAACTGGAATTCTCCTCTAGCTGGTTCTCCCCTAGAACATGAAACCCCTAGAAGCTGAGAATCGTGCTTTTCATCCTTGCATCCTCCACAGGAGTAAGTCTATACAAGGACTTAATAAATCTCAGCAGAGTTGTCCATGCACTAAAGAAATCATTTTGCTTGACAAATAAGCTGGCCACTCAATACTTGTTTGGGACCCAAGCCCCCTTTTGATACGGAGTTTTATACACAGGCCTCGCGATGCGTGTGATTAAGCGCTGCAGGAGGTATTTTCCTGGCTCTGAAAGGCTCTGACCTGACCTGCCCTGCCTGGAGTGCTGATGTTGAATGAGACTGTCTGGAAAGACGCCCTAAAAGCCAGCCAGGTGTATTGTCCCTGGGCTTTAAGAAGATCCTGCAATTCGGAAGCCTGAAAGCTTCCTTTTCACCTTGCACAATACACTGAGAGCTCTGCCTTCACTGGACTATTGCTGTATAGGAATGAGTGACCTGCTTTTTCTTTCCTTTGAAAGTTTTGCTCATTAAATACAGTTTTCTTAGATCCATGCGTTTAGTGTTATGGAAGTAAAAAGCTTGTATTGAACACCTACAACTTGAAGATCAGTTTTTCTGTTTCATAATTTAAAATAACTTACAAAAATGGAAACGAATGGGATCTAATTAAACTTAAAAGCTTTTGTATAGCAAATGAAACCAAAACTGAAATGAAAAGACAACCCACAGAATGGAAGAAAATGTTTGCCAACAGAGCACCAACCAAGGGATTAGTCTCCAAAATTTACAAACAGTTCACGAAACTCACTGTCCAAAACACAACCCAACCAAAAAGTGGTCAGAAGATCTGAACAGACATTTTTCCAAAGAAGACATACAGATGGCCAACAGCCACATAAAAAGATGCTCATCACCAGTAGCTATTAGAGAAAGGCAAACCAAAACTGTAATGAGGTCACCACCTCGTACTGGCCAGAATGGACATCATTAAAAACTCAGCAAATAAGAAATGCTGGAGAGGGTGTGAAGAAAAGGGAAGCCTCCCACACTGCTGGTGGCAGAGCAGGCTGACACAGCCACTGTGGAGGACAGTACGGAGGCTCCCTGAAAAACTGAAAATGAGAGTCGCCATATCATCCAGCAGTCCCACTCCTGGGCATAGACTCAGACAAAACTATGATCCGGAAAGATGCGTGCACATCTAGGGTCACAGCGGCGCTATTTACAACAGCCAAGTGCCGGAAGCAGCCCCAGCGCCCACGGACGGATGGATGGATACAAACGACAGGAAACGTATATTACGATGGGCTATTTCTCAGCGGTTAAAACGAATGAGGTGATGCCCCCTGCAGCAACGAGGATGGGCCTAGAGATTACCCTACTGAGTGAAGTAGGTCAGAAAGACAAATGCCAGGCGATGTCACTTATATGTGGAATCTAAACTACAGTACAAATGAACACATCAGCAAAACAGACGGACTCACAGAGAGCAGACTGGGGTGGCTTAGTGGGCGGAGGGGCAGGGAGGCGCTGGGAGTCTGGGATTAGCAGATGTGAACTATTACATATACAGGATGGTTAAAAAACAAGGTCTTACTGTATAACGCAGGGAACTGTATTCAATATCCTGCAATAAGCTATAACAGAAAACAATATGAGAAAGAATATATATGAGTCACTTTCTGTACACCAAAAATTAACACATTGTAAATTACCTATACTTCAATAAAATTTTTAAAAGAAACAACAGGAGGTACTGTGGGCAAACCACATATGTGGAAACCACACAACACACACCGAAACCACCAAGAGGTCAAAGAGGAGAATTAGCAAATTCAGGGAAAACTGGGAAAGTCTTTGAGATAAATAAAAACAAGAACAGAACGTGTCAAGTTACTCAATGCAGCTAAAGCTTAGATGGAAAGTTATGGTTATAAATGTTATCCTTAAAAAAACGTCTAATTAATTATTAACCTTAAGAGGCTTCCTTGGTAGCTCAACTGGTAAAGAATCCGCCTGCAGTGCCGGAGACCCTAGCTCGATTCCTGGGTCAGGAAGTGCCCCTGGAGAGGGGATAGGCTACCCACTCGTGTTCTTGGGCTTCCCTGGTGGCTCAGATGGTAAGGAATCTGCCTGCAATGCGGGAGACCTGGATTTGATCCCTGAATCGGGAAGATGCCCTGGAGAAGAGAATGGCTACTCACTCCAGTATTCTTGCCTGGAGAATTCCATGACAGAGGAGCCTGGCGGGCTACAGACCATGGGGTCACAAAAGGTCGGACACAACTGAGCAACTAACACTTTCTATACACTAAGCACATATACCTTAAGAAACTAAAAAAGATGTGCAAAATAAATCTAAAGCAAGCAAGAGGGAAAAATACACATTCTAGCAGAAATAAATTAAGTAGAGAACAGAAAAACAATAGAAAAAAAATGGATGAAATAACAAGTTGATTCTCTGGAAAGACCAACTTGAAAAACCATCCATTGGAAAGGCCAAGGGAAAAGAGAAGAGAGTCAAATTATGAAAAGAAGGAATGAGAGAGAGACGTGATAGCCATTCTTATAGCAATAAGAAAAAAAGAGGATTTTATGAACAAATAGTAAGCTAACAAATTAGATAACCTAGGTGAAATGAAAATATTTCTATAAAGACACAAACCACTGAAATGGAATCAAGAAGAAAAAGAAAGCCTGAACAGGCCTGTAAAGCAAAAGGACTGAATCAGTACTCAAAAAACTTCCCACAAGGAAAAGCCCAGAACCAGACAGCTTCACTGTTGAAATCTACCAAACGTATATAAATGAGAATCCAGGCACTCGCTACAAACAACAACACAAAAGGAGGGCCTTCCCTGGTGGTCCAGTGGCTGAGACTCTGCTCACAATGCAGGCGACCCAGATTCCGTCTCAGGCCTGGGAGGATCCCACATGCCACGGAGCAACCAAGCCTGCGCACCACGGCTACTCAGCCTGTGCTCTGGAGCCCGGGAACCGACTGCAGCTGTTGAGCCCACGCGCCTGTGCCCCGCAATGAGAGAAGCCACCACAACAGAAGCCTGTGCACCGCAGCCAAGCGTGAGCCCTGCTTCCCGCAGCTACAGAAAAGCCTGCACAGCAACGAAGACCCAGCACAGCCAAAAAGAAACACGTAATTAAAAAAAAAGACGGCAATACTCCCCACATCTGATTTACCTTGATTCATGGACCTAACATTCCAGGTCTGTATGCAATATGGTTCCTTACGGCATCGGACTTTACTTTCACCACCAGACACATCCACAGCTGAACCTCGTTTCTGCCTTGGCCCAGCCTCGTAATTCTTTCTGGAGCTATTTCTCTGCTCTTCTCCAACAGCATATTGGACACCTACCGACGGGGGGGAATCATCGTCTGGTGTCGTATCTTTTTGCCTTTTCATACTGTTCATGGGGTTCTCAAGGCAAGAATACCGAAGTGGTTTGTATTCCCTTCTCCAGTGGGCTGTTTTGCCAGAACTCCCCATCATGACCTGTTCATCTTGGGTGGCCTGCATGGCTCATAGCTTCACTGAGGAACCAGAAATTGCCAACATCCCTTGGAGCATAGAAAAAAACAAGGAAATCCCAGGAAATATCTGCTTCATTGACTATGCTAAAGCCTTAGACTGTGTGGATCACAACAAACTGTGGAAAATTCTTAACGAGATGGGAATAAGACCACCTTATTTGCCTCCTGAGAAACCTGTATGCAGGTCAAGAAGCAAGTTAGAACCAGACATGGAACAACTGGCTGGTTCAAAATTGGGAAAGGAGTACATCAAGATTGTATATTGTCACCCTGCTTGTTTCACTTCTATGCAGAGTACATCATGCAAAATGCTGGGCTGCATGAATCTCAAACTGGAACCAAGACTGCCAGGAGAAATATCAACAACCTCATATATACAGATGATACCACTCTACTGGCAGAAAGTGAAGAGGAACTAACGAGTCTCTTGATAACAGTGAAAGAGAAGAGTGAAAAAGCTGGCTTAAAACTCAACATTCAAAAAACTAAGATCATGGCATCCAGTCCCATCACTTAATGCAAATAGATGGGGAAAAAGTGAAGATAGTGGCAGATTTTATTTTCGTGGGCTCCAGAATCACTGTGGACAGTGACTGCAGTCATAAAATTAAAAGACTCTTGCTCCTTGGAAGAAAAACTATGACAAACCTAGACAATGCATTAAAAAAACAGAGACATCACTTTGCCATCTAGTTAAAGTTATGGTTTTCCCAGTAGTCATATATGTATGGATGTGAGAGTTGGACCATAAAGAAGGCTGAGCATTGAAGAATTAATGCTTTCGAACTGCGATACTGGAGAAGACTCGTGAGAGTCCCTTGGACTGCAAAGATATCAAACCAGTCAATCCTAAAGGAAATCAACCCTGAATATTCATTGGATTGATGCTGAAGCTCCAATACTTGGGTTACCTAATGCAAAGAGCGGACTCATTCGAAAAGACCCTAATGCTGAGAAAGACCAAAGCAGGAGGAGATGGGGAAGACAGAGGATGAGATGGTTGGATGGCATCACTGACTTAATGGACATGAGTCTAAGCAAACTCTGGAAGATAGTGAAGGACAGGGAATCCTGGTATGCGGCAGTGTGAGGTTGCGAAGAGTTGGACATGACTTAGTTACTGAACAACAATACTCCCCAATCTGCATATTCAGTGCAATTCCTATCAAAATCCTAGGTGCCTTTTTTGCAAGAACTGACAAATTAATCCTAAAATTAATGTAAGGGAGGGGCTTCCCTGGTGGCTCAGTTGTACAGAATCTGCCTGCTAATGCAAGAGACACGGGTTCCATCTCTGATCCAGGAAGACCCCACACGCCGCAGGCCAAGTCGGGCCAGCACCACACCTACTGAGCCTGTGCTCTAGAGCCTGGGAACTGCAACTACCGAGCCCACACGCCACAGCTTCGGAAGCCCACGTGCCCTTGCGCCCGTGCTCCACAAGAAAAGCCACCACCCGCGCTCAAAGCAATGGAGACCCAGTACGGTCAAAATAAACAATTTTTAAAATTAACGCACAGGACCCAGAATTGCCAAAACAATCTTGAAAAAGAACAAAACTGGAAGATGCACACTTCTCTGATCTCAGAACTTAATAAAGGGCACAGTAATCAAGACAATGTGACAGTGACAAAAGGATGCAGACGCATGTATGCGTGCGTGTGTGCGTGTGTGTGTGCATGCGTGTGTGCGTGCATGCGTGCCTATATATATACAGAGCGAGAACAGAATAGAGATTTGAGTATATAAATAAACCCTCACAGGTATGGGTAACCGATTTTTGACAAAGGTAACATGACAATTCAATGGGAGAAACAGTCTTTTCAACACTTTTGTTCTTGGGTAAGTGGACAGTCACATGCAAAAGAATGAGGCTGGGTCCCTACCTCACACGATATATCAAAGTTGACTCAAAATGGACGGAAGATCCACATGTAAGTATAAAATTCTTAGTGAAAAACCACACTCATATATCGTCATCACCTTGAATTGGCAATGATTTCTTAGATAGGAGAGCAAAAGCACGAGCAACAGAGGAAAAAACAGGTTGTATCTCATCAGAATTAAAGCCTTTTGTGGTTTGAAGGGCACCATCGAGACAACCCACAGAACGGAAGGAAGAATCTGAATGTCGTGTGTCTTTTAAAGGACTTGTATCCAGAGTATATAGAGAAGGCCTACGACTACGGTAGGAGGAGAGCCCAATCTTTAAATGAGCATAGGGCTAGAACAGGCAATTCCCCCAAAGAAACGCAAATGGCCAACAAGCACATGGCAAGGTGCGCACCATGAGTCAGCAGGGAAACGCAAATCAGAGCCACAGTGAGCTGTCATTTCACACCCACTAGGGTGGTGTGAAACAAAAGTGCTTGGGGAGATGGATAGGACAAGGCAAAGATGTGGAGAAATCAGAGCTCTCAGATACTTTTGTTGGGAATATAAAACAGTGCAGCTGGTGTGAAAAGAGTCTGGCAGGTAATCAAAAAGTTCATATCAGAATTATTTTAATAGCAAAAAGGTGGTAACCCAAATGTCCGCTGGCGGAGGAATGGAATAGCAAACTATGGTGTAGCTGTGCAGTGGAGCACTAGTCAGCCAGAGAGGAGTCAAGCACTGACCTGCGGCACAACGTGGACGACTATCACACTTTGTTTACTAAATGAAAGACGTCAGACACCAAAGGCTATACACTGTCTGATTCCATTTATGATGGCAGTCACATCCATGGAGGCAGTAGATGGATGGGGGACAGAGGACAGGGGAGGAATAGGTGGTGAACAACTGCCAACAAGCATGCGGCTTCTCTCGGGGTGACAGACATGTTTTGGAATTAGTGCTGACGGCTGCACAACTTTATGATCAGGCTAAAACCTACCATTTTGTGTGCTTTAAAGTGGTGAACTGTATGTCTATAAATAAAAACTACATTTAAAAAAGACGGTTGGAGTTCAGGCCAAGATGGCAGAGCAGGAAGACCTGAGCTCACCTCTCATGGGCATGCCCAAATTACAACTATTTACAGAGCGACGACTGTTGAGGAAGACCAGGACCTAGGTGCAAAGGAGGAGCCACGTGGCAAGATGGGTAGGAGGGGTGCAGCGGTACAGCCAAGACCCATACCTCTGAGTGGGGGCCCACAAACTGGAAGATAAGTACTGCAGAAGCTCTCACCAAGGAGCAGTGGGTCTGGGCCCCACACTGGGCTCCCCAGCCCTGGGGTCCTGCCCCAGGAAGATGAGCCCACAGAACATTTGGCTTTAAAGGCCAACAAGGCTTACTTTGGGGAGTCCCAGAGGACTGTGGGAAAGAGAGACTTCACTCTTACAGGGCACACACAAAATCTCACATGCTCCAGGCCCCAGGGCTGAGGCACCAGTGGGTGAACACCAGCCTCAGGACCACCGCAGCCCTGCAACCTGCCGTGGTGGGACCTAGCCCACCTATCAACAGGGCAGCACTAGCTCTGGGGCCACCTGGACCCTGCTGCCCACCCACAGGCCAACACCAGCTCTGAGACACTGTGGGCCTATCTGCCAGCCACCCTGGGGTCTGGTCCCCCCACCCGTGGGCCAACACAAGGCTTGGGACACCCCAGATCCTGTGTCAGGAAATGGCCCTGTCTACCAGCAGGCCCACACGAGCTCCAGGATCCCCAGGGCCCTGCGGCCAGAGCTCTGGGAACTGGATCTGCCCACCACTGAGCCAGCCCGAGCCCCAGTAACCCAGGCCCTCGGCTACACCCCCTAGCAGTTCAACACCAGCTCCGGGGCCCCTGGGCCTTGCAGTCAGAGCCTACAGGACCGAGCGCTGCCGGCCAGTGTGCAGACACCAGGCCTAGGACCCACTTCACCCACTGATGGGAGGCTCCAGCACGGTGACCCTGGGCCCTGACCTTGTCCGCCAGCAGGGGGACACCAGCCCCAGGACGACCACAGCTCCACAGCCTGCCTTGTCAGGGCCCAGCCGACACCCCAGCAGCAGCTCCGGGACCCCCACCACAGACTCCTTGCACCCAGCAGGTCAGCTCTGGAATGCCTTTCCTCAGCCAGCAGCCCTGGAATCCATCCCCACCCCCCAGCAGGCCAATACCACCTCCACGGGACCTCAGTCTCCTCGGTTAGCTCTGACAGATCCAGCCCACTCACCACTGCCCCAGAACCAGCTTTGGGCCACCTCGAACCCACAGCCAGCCACATAGGAACTGCCCCACCTACCAGAGGGCTAACACTAGATCCAAAAACCCTGGCCCCACCACCTACTGTCCCAGAACCTGGCTCTGCCGGTGGGCCGGTGCTAACCCCAAGACTGGCCAGGCCCTGCCAACCAGAGGCCAGCAGCCTCCTTCCCCTGCAGGGCCTGGCAACCTGACTGGACCGGGGACCTGCCACGCCCACCATGCCACCCACCATAGCAGAAGGACCCATGCAGCCTACACGGGGCACCCCTAGAGCACGCGGGCCTGGTGACCAAGGGGCGCAGTGCTGGGGCCCAGAGGATGTTACCCACAAAAGGCCACTTCTCCAAACTTGGGAAACAAAACCAACTTACTAGAGACATAGAAATAAAAACAACAAATTCGGCAAAATGAGGCAACAGAGGAACACATCCTAAACAAAGGAAGAAGATAAAACCCAGAAGAACTAAGTGAAATGGAGACCCAGGTAAATGCAATCTACCTGATACAGAGCTCAAATGATCATAAAGATGGTCAAACAACTCGGAAGAAGTGGATGAACACAGGGAGAAGTTGAACAGAGTTAAAAGCTATAAAGAAGAACCAAATAGAGCTGAAGAACACAAGAATTGAAATCTAAAACACATTAGAAGGAATCAATAGTTTGGAAGATGCAGAGGAATGGATCAGTTGAGATCACTGAAGCCGAACAGAGAAAAGAACAAAGAAATGAGGCCAGTTTAAGAGTCCTCTGGGACAACGTCAGGCATACTAATATTTGCATTATAGAGATCCCAGAAGGAGAAGAAAGGGGTGGAGAATATATCTGAAGATATAAGAGCTAAAAATTTCCCTAACCCAGGAAAGGAAACAGAAATCCAGGTCCAAGAAATACAGGATAAACTGAAAAGGGATCACATCAAAACATATTGCAATTAAAATGGCAAAAATGAAAGATAAACTGTTAAGAGCCGCAAAGTGAAAGCAGCAAGTTATGTATAAAGGCAATCCCATTAAGTCTGCCAGCTGAATTTTCAGCAGAAACTCTGAAGACCAGAAAGGAGTGGCGACTATATATTTAAAGTGATGAAAGGGAAAAACCTACAACCAAGAAAACTCTGTTCAGCAAAGTTTTCATTCAGGATTTGATAGAGAAAACAAAAGTTTCACAGACAAGCAAAGACTAAAAAAGTTCACCTCCAAACTAGCTTTATAAGAAATGTTAAAGGGACTTCTCTAAGCACAAAACAAAAGGCCACAACTAAAAACATGAAAATTACAGAAATAAAAACCTCATTGATAAAAGGAAGCACAAAGAAAAGGTAGTAAATCAATCACATACAAGTTAATAGGAAGGTTAAAAGACAGGCAGTAAGCCAGTCTGTATTCACAATAAGTATTTAAGGGGTACGCACACCAGAAGATGTAAAATACGTCAAAACCAGTGATCACAGGCGAAGGGCAGTGTTAAGGAGGGGTCATTAAAACGCATTTGAAATTAAGAGATCAGCAACTTAAAATGATCATGTATACACACGTGTTGTTACATACAAACCTCATGGTAGCCACAAACCCCCAAATAATAGATACATGCACAGAAAAGACAAAGGAATTCAAACATCAAATCACAAAAGACAGTTATCAAACCACAAGGCAAGAGGCCAGAAGAAGAAAGGAACAAAGGTGAGCTCCAATAGCTCCAACAGCGCAGTTCACAGCAGCAACAAGCACACACCTGTCAATAACCGCTTTAAATGTGAACGGACAGACAATTCTAATAAAAAGGCACAGAGCAGTTGCACAGATCAAAAAACAAGACCCATATATACATATGTTGCCCACAAGAGGCTCACTTCAGATCTGAAGACACAGACTGAAAGGGAGGGGAGGGAAAAGGGTACTCCGTGAAAATGGAAACCCAAAGAAAGCCGAGGCAGCAACACTTAGAGCAGACAGAACAGACTTTCAAACAAAGACTATAATAAGAGACAAAGAAGGGACCCATCCAGGAAGAAGATGTAACGATTCTAAGCACATACGCACCCAACACAGGAACACCTAACACATACAGCAAATGTTAAGTGCTGCAACTCACGAGGTTGCAGAGAGTTGGACACGACTGAGCGACTGAACCGAACTGAAATATTGAGTGGCATAAAGGGAGAGGTTGACAGTAACACAATAATCGTAGGAGACCCCACTTACATCAATGGACAGATCATCCAGACAGGAAATCAATAAGGAAACATTGCCTTAGATGACATACTAGACCAGATGCAATATACATATATATATGTATATATAAAACATTCCATCCAAAAGCAGCAGAAAACACATTCTTTTCAAGTACATACAAAACATTCTTCAGGAGAGATCACATGCTAGACAACAAGTGTCAGTAAGTTCAAGAAAACTGAAACTGCATCAAGCATCTTTCCAACCACAATGCTATAAGACTAGAAATCAACTAAAAGAAAAAACTGCAAAAAATGCAAACACATGGAGGGTAAACAATATGCGACAAATATATGACAAAGGTCCATATAGTAAAAGCTGTGGTTTTCCCAACAGTCATATAAGGATGTGAGAGCTGGTCCATAAAGAAGGCTGAGCACCAAAGAACTGATGCCTTTGAACTGTGGTGCTGGAGAAGACTGAGTCCCCTGGACTGCAAGGAGATCAAACCAGTCAGTCCTAAAGGAAATCAGTCCTGAATATTCATTGGAAGGACTGATGCTGAAGCTCCAACACTCTGGCCACCTGATGGAAAGAGGTGACTCACTGGAAAAGACTCTGATGCTGGGAAAGACTGAAGGCTAAAGGAGAAGGGGTCAGTAGAGGATGAGACAGTTAGATAGCATCACTAACTCAATGGACATGATCTGAGCAAACTCTGGGACAGGGAAGCTGGCATGCTACATTCCATAGGGTTGCAAAGAGCTGGACACGATTTGGTGGCTGAACAACAAACAATATGCTACTAAACAACCACTGAAGACGTCAGAGAAGAAAGTTACAAAACACCTGGAGGTGAATGAAAATGAGGATACAACAATCCAAAATCTGTGACATGCAGTAGAAGCAGTTCCAAGAGGGAAATTTATATTTATACAAGCCTACCTCAGGAAACAAGAAAAGTCTCAAATAAGCAACTGAATCCTTCACCTAATGGAATTTTAAAAAGGAGAACAAACAAAACCCAAAGTTAGTAGAAGGAAAGAAATCATAAAGAGCAGAAACAAATGAAATAGAGACTTAAAAAACAATAGAAAAGATCAGTGAAACTAATCTTATCTTTGATAAGATAAACAAAATGGATAAACCTTTAGCTAGACTCATCAAGAAAAAGAGGGCCCAAATCAACAAAATCAGTAGTGAAAAAAGAGAAGCCACAATCAACACCACATAAGTACAGAGGATAAGATTACTGCGAACAACTGTATGTCAACAAGATGAACAACTAGAAGAAATAAACAGATTCCTAGAGACGTACAGTCTCCCAAGACTCGACCCAGAAGAAACAGAAAACGTAAAAAGTTTACCAGTAACTAAACTGAATTAGTAACAAAAAAAAAATCCCAACAAACGAAAGTCCAGGACTAGATGGCTTCACAGGTGCATTCTACCAAACATTTAGGGAAGAGTTAATACCAGTCCTTCCCAAACTATTTCAAAAGATGGCAGAGGAAAGGAAGCTTCCAAACTCACGCTATAAGGCCAGCACAATTTGAACATATCCCAGTTAATCACTGGATATTCGGGGTTCTTACAATAACATATGCGCATTCACTCAATGTGTTTACTGAGTAAGTCCTATATCTAGTCCCTTTTCAACAAATAAAGATTGCTGGGGGGAATATCCACAGCTTATTGATGAAGTCACACTTTGACTTTTCTCAGTGCCTCTTAACTACAGTCTTTCTGTGCTGTGCACTGAGGTGACCGAGGTTAACACAGCCCCTGGCAAATAAGAGAACATGACTTCAGAGAAATCTGGCTTTCTGGTATAGCTTTTCTAGGTGTAAGTTACAGCAAACCTCTGAATGATGCCTTCTTGCAATTCTCTCTCCCTTTCATTTTTAAAGCTCTACTGGTAATTTACTGTGTAATGTCTTACTCACTTTCCAGCTGTTTAACCTTTCTCTTGGCAGGAAGCAGTTGCTTTTTGTTTAACGAGAAGAGATGTTAGAAAGGCCTGCCTCAGATGTCTTGTATTATTGTATTCAGCTCATGCTAAGATTGTAAGTATCCTGAATCTTAAATTAGGGATCTTCTCAGTCAGAGACTATTAGTACTTACATATTTGCATTAGGTTAGTATGAACTAAAGGAAGGGGAAAAAAAGCCTCTCGTGGGGCTGAGCTGGACTATGTTCTCATAGGACTTCTAAACCAATTTTGGTAACTGTCATTTTCCAAGCATCAAAACATAGAAAGGGCCTCAAAATGTGGACTGTCAGTAATGTGGCAAATCACCTCTCAGATCCATGTACAGAGGTACCAAGGTGCAATCACAGAAAGGCAGTTTAAAAATCGATTCCCTTTGAAATCTTTTCTAGTAAATGATAAACATTAAGAAGAATAAAAGCATTTTACATGTCAACAAAGTTCATAGCAGCAAACAGAACTAAGTAGCCAAACAGAACATTTCTATAACGTTTGAGCATTCAATACCGTCTCTAGGGCACTCAAGCAGGCAGCAGCCTGTCACCACACAGCCCCTGTCATTTCCTGTTCCAATTCATTAAACCCCAGGCTTTCCCCAGAAACATACAACCCACATGGAGATTCCTCTGCCAGTCAGAAAAGATCAATTCAAAGGATGCAGAAATTGATACGCCACTCCAAAGTGGGCATGAACGCCATAATCCTACACATGGAATTGTGTTTTAGGTTGATTGCGTTGGGTTGGGCAAAAGCAGCAGGAGCACAAGTTCAGACCTTATATTTGGGGTTTCTTTCATACTGACTGGCTTCTCTGTGGCTGCCAATGAATGGATCAAGTTCAAAAGCTAAAGCCAAGTTGGCAATTTTTTATCTTTGCCTTCCTCTCTAAAAAAATACAATAAACAAGTAAGGATATAGCCAATTTACACACACAGGCTTGATGAAAAACTTCAATCATTTGTCTTTCCTTCTCAGTGATACTTAAAATTCTAGATTTCAGAGTCACATTCACAAACACTTTTATAAACACCACTGATCCCCTCCCCCCAAAAATCACCTGGCTACTGTATGCCCCAATGGAAATGAGGATAACAGCCGAATGCAGAAGTGAGAGGGCTCAAAACCACATAGCTGGCATACTCCCCTCAACCGTGAGCGAGGCACCTGGGATTGCGAAGCAGCACTGAGCTTTCAGAAGCTTGTTGCTGACAGGAGCGGAAAGACAGGCTCCTCCATCTCCCTTTCTTTCCTGCTTCTAAAGTCATGGGCAAAATGTGTGCTTTTATTGTTCTGAAGTGGCCAAAACCACTGCCATAAAATGTGCAAAGCAAATTATATATACACTTTCTCCTCCTAAAATGCCACCTCCTTCGTGAAGCTGTCTTGATTCCCCACTCAGAAGGCAGGGCTCCCTTCTCTACACGCCATCAGATAATTTCTACCTCTATTAATGTTTGCAAACTGTTTTCTATATGAGTGATGTGTCCACAGGTCTCCCTCTCTTACCAAACTCCCTCTCTTTGAGAAGTTCCACAGCTCAGGGACCAAGTCATCATGTCTCTGGTCCCTACAAGGCCAAGCAGAGTTCTTTATAAATGGTAGGAGCAAAATCAGTGGTTGACGAATAAACATGGTGGTGTCAGATTTACGATGGCTAGGAGTTATGATGATGTTAAGAGCAGTTGCTCCCCCACCCCAATCTCTTTTCTCTGCATTTGGCGCCATGATTATGTGCACTGAAGGAGGAGAAAGATTTAGAGATTACATTTTATATTCAATATGTCTATTTTGATAATGCTCAAGTGAAAACTGTCTTTTGGAAAAATTTCCAGTGTTAAGCTGAATTTGGTGGGGAAAAGTTTTAGTCAGTCAGACAAAAGGCATCTCTGCTTTCAGGGATGGCAGTGTGCTCTCACACACCAGGAAAAAAAAAAAAAAAAACGGCAAAATACTAAAAGCTGAGAGGACTCCACAAGTCTCTCACCATAACACTGGCGCTACCTACAAAAATTGCCGAGAAGAAAGAAGGAACTCTGAATAGTCTTTGGTTCTCAAAAGCAGAAGTCTACCTAGTCACCAATGAGTGACAGCTGCTTCAGGTACACGGAATAAAAGGAGACACACATGTCTAAAGAGAGAAAGGTCAACTTTAGGCAATGAAAAGTCATCTCAAAAAAGACTTTCCCCCTCCATTTTCATCTGTTTCACATGTTATTTTACTACTGGACCCAGGATTTGGCAAACTTTAACAACTGGTTATTTATAAATTTCTAAACAATGATCATTTTCTCCTACAACAAACGTTTTTTCCTTCCCAAACAAACAAGATACTTTGCTTTGACAGGGGCAATTTCCAATCTCTTAGCACTGAAAGGCATAAAAGAAGATGGAAAATTGTTTGAAATACCATATAGCACTTTTGAGTTTATTGGGCCATTATCCCAAGGGCTGGATTTAATCCAAAGATGAAGAGTACAAGCTCAAAAGCTTAGCTGACAAGAAGCAAGTCTTGGGATTTTTGTGTTTAAGCTGTAAGCCAGGTTCTCAGAAAACGAATCAGAAACTAGACTGGCTGGAAATAAGAAAGAGCCTTGAAGTGAGAGGTGTGATGGGTTGTAGCTGTGACTTGGTCTCTCAAAAACCCTGGTGACCTTGAGCAAATTACCCAAACTCTCATCTGTAAAGTTCCTTCATAATTTCTAAAGCCCCATTAATTTTTTTCATTATTTAAACAAAACATTTAAAATATTTTTTATTTATTTGGCTGCACCGGGTCTAAGTTGCAGCACGCGAACCCTTTGCTGCGGCATGCAGAATCTAGCTCCCTGACCAGGGATGAAACTCAGGCCCCCTGTACTGGGGCATCTTAGCCACTGGACCACGAGGGACGCATACGTACTTGCAAGCTCAGTCATGTCCGACTCTTTGCGACCCCATAGACTATAGCCTGCCAGGCACCTCTGTCCGTGGAATTTTCCAGGCAAGAAAATGGGAGTGGGGTGTCATTTCCTTCCTTCTCCAGGGGATCTTCCTGACCCAGGGATCTAACCTGTCTCTTGCATCGGCAGGCAGATTCTTCGCCACTGTGCCCCCTGGGAAGCCTAGCATGATCCGTTTTTAATTGTCTAATGTTGCTCCTTAAGTCATCTATTAGTTCATCCAACAATATGAATACGTATTGAATACCTTCAGTAAATATAATAAAGGACAGTTTCTGTCCCCAAAGAGTGGTTAAGTCAGTGAGGAAAGTGACGGTTTCACCCACAGCTGCTGGTGCTCATTTATCCATTTCAGTTCTAAACAAAGGTCACAAAGGAGAGCAGAAGGGACAATGAATGGAAAGGAGTAGGAGAAACTCCAAAGAAGCTCTTGGGAGGAAAAGAGGGTAATTTATCATTTCAGTCCATCAAATTTATTGAGTGATTACTGTGTGTGAGCCACTGTGCTGGGCACTGGGGATCCTGTGGGGACCTGAAGAGATGAGACCTTTAATGAAGCTTACTTGTATTCTTGGTGGTGAAGAAAGAAAAAATTAATACACAAATGAAATCCAGACTGCGCTTAGTTCTAGGTAGAAAACAGTGATAAGGAGAGAGAATGATGGTATGTGTCTGTGGTGTGGACTTCCATCAGCACAGAGAAGGCTCTTCGGAGATGGTGGTGATCAGCTGACTGGGACCTGAGAGCAGGTGAGAATGGGCACTGCAAGCACAGCGGGCTAGCAGCCTGGCTCGAGGGAAGCAGGAACATGCTGGGGCGGGAAAGGGCTAGAGCAGAGAGACCATCTGCATGTCAGCTCAAAGAGCAGTTACTTTCGGAAAACTTCGAATTAAAGTGGGATGGCTGACCCTTGAACAACACGGGTTTGAACTGCATGGGTCCATCTACACGCTGACTGTTGCCAATAAATACTCTAGTTAACGCTAGGATCCACAGCCGGCTTAAACTTCAGAGGCTAATCTCAGATGAGGGCGGCTCAGATTTTTGACTGTGAGGGCTGTCAGCACCGCGACACCCCAGTTGTTCAAGGGTCAACAGTAGTTCTCAACTAAGGGTGATTTTGCCGCCCAGAGGACATCTGACAATGTCTGAAAACATTCTGAGTTGTCAAACGATTTGGATTTGAGCCGGGCAGGTACTACTGCTGAGACTGAGAAAACCTGCACTAAAGGAATTAACTGCCCAAAGATGGGTTTTAGTCGTTATGTGATAAACTCACGGTTTTGCCAACTTGAATCTTTTTTTTTTTTTTTTTAACTGTGGAAACAAATTAAAAATAGGTTTCAAAGGGACTTCTCCGGCAGCCCAGTGATTAAGAATCTGCCTTCTAATGCCGGGACACAGGTTCGAACTCCGGTGGAGGAACTAGAATCCCACATGCTGCGGGGCTGCTAAGCCCTGTGACCGCGACAAAAGCTGCCACAAAGAAGATGCCACGTGCTACAACTAAGACCAGACACAGCCGAAGATAAATGAAATAAATATTAAAAAGAAGTAGATTCCAAGTGACCGCTTCATCCACTCTCTCAGGAAACCCCACTGCAGAGGTTCGAGGGGCTCTGCGACCCGCCGAGGAACTCCACAAGGTTCTATGCGTGCAGCCGAACCCGTGGGAGCGGGGCCTGAGGGACGCACCCCCCTGCTCACTGGGGTTACCTCTGCGCAAGGGACGAGGTTAAGGGCAGTGTAAGAGGAGTACCCGCTAAGTGCTTTATTTCCAAAATTACCAACGCATATTAAAAATAACGCAAAGCGGGGTCCACAGCGGGAAGAACTAGAGATGCCCTCCGGCGCGAAGCCTCTGTGGCCTGGGTCTCCACCGCCCTTCGTCGCCGCTCTCTCAGGCGCTTGCCTCCGGTCCCCTGCGCCGCCCCCTGGCCTCTCTGGGCCCCTCGCTCCGGGCCTCGCCCAACACGAACCCCACAGTCCCTCAGGCTCCAACTCAGGACCCTCGCTGCCCGCGAGATGCTCCCCCACCTCAGCCGGCAGGCGTCTCCTGGACGTAAAGTTTACCGCGCGGAGCGGCCCCGAGCCGAGAGCTCCGTCGAGGTCCGTGTGCGGCGCCTCGAGCTCGGCGCGGGTCCCTCAAGCCGGAGCGAGCCCTCAGAAAAGCGAGAAACGCCGCGGGACCGCCGCCGCGCCGGCGGCCTGACGGCTCGGCTCGCGGGCTGCAAACCGCCGCCCAGCGGCGCACGCGGACCCGGCGTGGGGGGCGGGGCTAGCCGAGGGCGTGCCAGTCACCTGGCGCCCTCATTTGCATACGCATACAACGGCGCGAGGCCGGTCGCTCAGGAGAGCGCGAGAATTAATGAATTATTCACGAAGCGCCTCGTCTCGCCCCGCCCAGGAAGGCCTCGTTGACTATTCACAAGTGCCAGAGGCGAGTTTCAGCCAGAAAAGGCGGTTGAGTCCCAGTCACCGGAAGGCGTCAACTGGCTGAGGTGAGAGCTGCCCAAATGCGAGGAATACGGAGAAAAACGGGCGCTTTGAACGTTGTTAGTTCTCTTAGGTTTTTTTTTTTTTTTTTTTTCCGTTTCTTTCTACCTGAGGCTTTAAGTTTGATTTGAAAGTATTTCTCTTGAGGCCTGAAGTACTCAGAGGAGTAGCAAGAAAGCCGGGGCTGAGAGGAAGGACAGAGAAACCCCCAGGTTCCATTTTCCCCAAAACGCTTGATGATGAAAAATGTCACATTTACTGAGGGGTCAGGGGCGGGGGTGGGGGGTGGAAAGAATTGTACTGGAAATACATTTCCACTATCAAGGTAGCTTTCAAATGAGATATCGGTGGAAAAGAAGGAATCAGTTCGGGGGGAGAGGGCAGTGGCAGGTAATCGGCCCCCAAAACAGACTGATACATGCGTGCTGCAACACGCAGTCGGATGGGGAGCTTTGGGGGATTATCTTCTCGATCAGGTTTTCTCCAGCCGTGGAGGCCTTTTGCCAGAATCAATGGCTGGCGCAGACCAAGAGGGGAGCGAGGAAGGTGTGAGTCCTCACGGGCTGACCTCGAGCTCGTCTTTCGCCTTATCCAGGATTTGCCATTTAATCTCCTGGACTTTAGTTTCCCAAACAGTGTATACTGTGTCTTGAAACTCAAGACTAGCCAGTCACCAAAATGTGTTCAGTTGTGCAGAGCACTGGACTCGGTGTGCAGTAGTACATCGTGTACTTGGCTGATGAAATCGAGGAAAAAGGAGTTTTAATCTAATTAGGATAATCTGATTTCTCCTCCACTGGGCCATAAATCTCTTGAGATGGGAACAGTATTTTACATCTTTGTAAGCCTACTCAAAGATTAGTGCATGGTAGTCGCCCAGTAAATGTTGAATAGAATGAATAATTGAAGTAGCATGAAGAAGATATTAAAAAACCAAAAGAGCATGAACGAATACCCATTTAATATGGTGGAAACCATTTACTCTGAGTGAGCAGGGAGTAGGGGAATTAACAGGACCAAATGGGATTTGTTAAAATAGAGAATGATAATTTATGGGACCAAACTCTGTGAAACCTCTGAGTAACAGGGTGAATTTTGGCAAACAAAGTCCCTTTGCTGGATTTTCCTAGTCTTTGTAGTTTTGTATTTTACATTTAAATCTATGACCCATTTTTAATTAATATTATTATGTGATGTCAGATTTAGATTGAGAGGTTTGCGGGTTTTTTGGTCTATGGATGTCCTGTTGTTCCAGCACTATTTGTTAAAAAAGACCATCCTTCCTCCACTGAATTGACTTTCCTTTTCTTTAAACCTGAAGGGACTGGGTTAGTTGCAGAGAATGTCTCCTCCTCCTTCCAACTTTATGATGCAAGCCCATTTATGTTGACATGTACTGCCTTTGAGTAAAGCCATCCTTCATATCATATACATGTAAGGAAGGTCATCTGGCTGCATTTTAGAATCCAGCTATTGGATATTATTCCTTTGCTCGAAAATGGATTTTCTTGTTTAAAAAAAAATGGTTTTGAAAGATTGG
Organism: Neotragus moschatus; assembly: GCA_006410615.1. Taxonomy (NCBI): domain Eukaryota; kingdom Metazoa; phylum Chordata; class Mammalia; order Artiodactyla; family Bovidae; genus Neotragus; species Neotragus moschatus. The sequence goes on along the minus strand of SJYA01002275.1, from coordinate 305,128 downwards.
GAAAGATGGGTAGAAATCATTAGGAAATCAACTGTTATTACCTTTGGGCACATGTAATGAAACTTTGTTTTTTTTGTGTGTCACTCAGAATGCCACCTCCCCTTCCATACACCCCCCACCCCCCACTCCCATCTTCCTAGGAGGCTTAGGCCTTCAGAAACTAAACAATAGCTGGTTAATCTTTATCTGAATCTTGGGTTCACACATAAAAGGGTCAAGTAGTTATTGTGTCTCCATTTTAAATAGGGCAATTGACATGTAGGTCAAGAGTGAGTAGGCCCAGAGTGAGTCTTTATCTGAGGAAACACAGAAATTTTGCCTTTCTCAAGAAGATCATAATCCTCATCAGAGCAGACATATCAAGCATAAGAATGAACGGTATTGAGGCCCTGTGAAGTTTCAGATATGTATGAATCCAATACACAAGCAAAGTGTAAGACACATGTCAAAGACATTTGAAAGTTAGAGTTCTGTTCTTAAAACTCACAGTTTTGAAATCTCTCTTAGATTTTTAGATAATGAGTCAGAACAAGGTGATAAAAAATCAGAATAATTCTCTGAGAATACATGATCTGTGGAGTCGTAAACTCCTGGGGCTGTCAGCTTGTAAGCTTTCAAAATTAAGCAGAGTTTGTACTTGAATAGGAGACCTCCACAAAACACCTGCTCAAAGGGAAAACAACAGTTGCCACAGAATAGTTAGAAGTTGAAAGGAAACTGGCTATTTAAAACAATTATTTAGATCTTTTTTGCCTTCCTGAAGCCAGCTTATTTTAGAACACGGAAAAGAGACACTGCCATGTTTAGAAACCAGCAAGAAAGCCCAGCAACTAGGGTGCTGGTAATACATTATTTTGGATGCAATGAAAGTAAGGGAATTTAATTGTGCTGAGTCACTGTAGGAAAACCCCTAAATTATGAGTAAAAATTTCTTGATTTTTATTCTCAGTTCCGCCACTTAGTGGTTGATTGACCCTGAATAAATCAGTTGACTTCTCTGGAGCTTGATTTTTTTCATCTAGAAAAATAAATGTTTGGACTATATCATTTAAAGTTATTTCTGCCTCTAAAATTCTATAATTCTTTTCTAGACCCTTAATTCTTCCTTGTCCCTGTATTCTCTATTGATCCAGCATATATATTTTTTAGCACCTACCTACTTTATTCCAGAACTGCATGATGCAAATCATTGCAGATGGTATCTGCAGCCATGACAGTAAAAGATGCTTGCTCCTTGGAAGGAAAGCTATGACAAACCTAGACAGCGTATTAAAAAGCAGAGACATCACTCTGCCAACAAAGATCTGCATAGTCAAAGCTATGGTTTTTCCAGTAGTCATGTACAGAGAGAGAGTTGGACCATAAAGAATGCTGAGTGCACCCCGGATCCACCGGGGCTGGACCCCGCAACACTGGGGGAACAACAGAGCTGATGACCCTAGCAGTGCCGAAGAATGGATGCTTTCAAACTGTGGTGCCGAAGAAGACTCTTGAGTCCATTGGACTGCAAGGAGAGCAAGTCAGTCAATCCTAAAGGAAATCAATCCTGAATATTCATTGGAAGGACTGGTGCTGACACTCCAATTCTTTGGCCACTTGATGCAAAGAGCTGACTCACTGGAAACGAGCCTGATGCTGGGAGAGATTTGAGGCAGGAGGAGGAGAGGGCGACAGAGGATGAGATGATTAGATAGCATAATCAACTCAATGGACATGAGTTTGAGTAAACTCCAGGAGATAGTGGAGGACAGAGGAACCTGGTGTGCTACAGTCCATTGGGTTGCAAAGAGGCAGACCACTTAGCAACTGGAAAACAACAACCGACTTTATTCCAGTCCTGCATGGTGCTAACGACTCCAGAATGATCTAAACTAGGCACAAACGTTTATATATGATTCTACTCTTATGAAATAAATGTCCAGAATAGGCAAACTGATAGAGATGAAAAGTAGATTAGTGGTTGCAAGGAGTCAGGGGAAGCGAAAATGAGGAGTGATTGCTAGTGGAAATAGGCTTTCTTTTAGGGCAACAAAAATCTTCCGAAATTAGATAGTAGTGATGGTTGCAAAACTTCATGAATATATGAAAACCTACTGAAGTGTACCTTAAAACAAAACCTAAAAAAATAACGAACTAGGCAGATGCAACTTTGCCCTCATGTTATCTCACAGCAGGGTGGGATGGATACATAAATGCAAAATGATATGGTATATATTATAATGTGCACATAACTGGGACTTGATGGTGGACCAGGGAATAATTCCTTGAGAAACTGACACTAACCCCATGTCTAGAAGGTGAGTAGGAATTGGAAAGGAAGGAGGATATTTCAGGCAGAGAGAGCATTGCAAAAACCTGAAAGCTGAGAGAATATAGGTTAATTAAAAAAGATAAAGTTCATGGGGTTGCAAAGAGTCAGACCCGACCAAGCGATTAACACGTTTTGGGCTTCCCTGGTGGCTCAGTGGTAAAGAATCTGCCTGCAATGCTGAAGACCTGGGTTCAATCCTGAACTGAGCAACACTTTCAATGTAGACAAGGGACTTCCCTGTTTGGGAAGAATCCGCCTGCNTTCATGGGGTTGCAAAGAGTCAGACCCGACCAAGCGATTAACACGTTTTGGGCTTCCCTGGTGGCTCAGTGGTAAAGAATCTGCCTGCAATGCTGAAGACCTGGGTTCAATCCTGAACTGAGCAACACTTTCAATGTAGACAAGGGACTTCCCTGTTTGGGAAGAATCCGCCTGCCAATGCAGGGGACATGGATTTGATCTCTGGTCTGGGAAGATCCCACATGCCACAGAGCAGCCAAGTCCACGTGCCACACACAGCTACTGAGCCCAGGTTTGCAGCCTGTCAGCTGCAACTGCTGATGCCAGCACACCTCGAGCCCATGCTTTGCAACAAAAGAGGCCGCCACAGTGAGAAGGCCACACACTGCAACTAGAGAGTAGCCCCCTCGTGAGCAATGACGAGCCAGAGCAGCCAAAAATTAATTAATTAAAAATTTTAAGAGTAGATAAGAGTAGCTGATGCATAAAAGTACACGGGAAAATGGTTAGAGATGTGGCTAAGGAGGATTGAGCCCAATCTTGAGAAGTCTGGATTTCATCCTGAGGGCACCGGGGGCCCACTGAAGCATTTCAGTCCAGGAAATTTCAGAGTCCTGTTGGTAATCTAAGAAGAATACTCTGGCTGCAATACCAAGAACAGACTGGGAGGTGGGTAAGGCCAATGACAGACTCGTGGGTGAACAAATCCAGGCGAAAGATGAAGCTGATCTGATCTAAAGCAGAGATGACAACCATGTGCATCAAGTGAGGAGTGGACGCTTGAGAAATATTAGGAGGCTGGCTCTAGGAATGAGGAGGGAACATAGCTGAGTCAGAGTTTTTAGGCTTGAGCAACCCAGGTATTTGATGCTGTCATCCACTCAGCTAAGGTACAGAAATCGGTTTAGGGCAAAAGGATTCACATTTGGATATGTTGGGAAAATCCATCTGAAACTGGTTCATAGTCAGAGGTATAGATCTGCAACTCCCCAGAAAAACCTAGGTTGGGGTATACATATAAGAGCTATTAGAATAGACATAGTAATTGAAACAGTGAGAATGTATTTGTTCACCCAGGGAGTGTGTTTAAAATGTTAAAAAGAAAAATCTAGGACAGAACCGTGAAGAACACCAAAAGCTTAAAATGGGGCAAGGAAAAAAGCCTGAAGATGACAATGAGAAGGAACAACCGGGAGATGGGAAGAAAACAAGTGCAGATACTAATATCAGATTTAAAGCTAAAGATGCATGTAGTGAAATGTGTGTCGGACAGTGTTCCAAATGCCTTAAAATACTGGCGTATTTAGTCCTCACGACAAGCCTGGAATGTAGATACTATTCAGTTCAGTTCAGTCGCTCAGTTGTGTCCGACTGCAACCCCATGAATCACAGCACGCCAGGCCTCTCTGTCCATCACCAGCTCATGAAGTTCACCCAAACTCATGTTCATCAAGTCGATGATGCCATCCAGCCATCTCATCCTCTGTTGTCCCCTTCTCCTCCTGCCCCCAATCCCNGGAACTCTGCATTCAGATGCTTATATCTTTCCTTTTCTCCTTTGCTTGTCGCTTCTCTTCTTTTCACAGCTATTTGTAAGGCCTCCTCAGACAGCCATTTTGCTTTTTTGCATTTCTTTTCCATGGGGATGGTCTTGATCCCTGTCTCCTGTACAATGTCCCAAACCTCTGTCTGTAGTTCATCAGGCACTCTATCAGATCTAGTCCCTTTAACTTATTTCTCACTTCCACTGTATAATCATAAGAAATTTGATTTAGGTCATACCTAAATAGATACTATTACTGACTGTATTTTACAGATGGGGAAACTGAGGCAAACATGTGCATGAAACAGTATGGCAATTGGAGTGCAGACTGGGATTCGATCCTAGGCAATTTGGCTCCGCAAAAATTCATATGCCTAACTACTATGCTGTGTTTCCTCTCCAGATAAATACGTGTCCTGATAAACACTATAAGAGCCCTGAAAAGCTGGTTTTACTGTCTTCATTTTACAAAAAGGTTACTGAGGCCCAGCAAGACTAAGTAATTTGACCAAAACAGAGAGTTGCTAGGTAGTTAAGCAGAATTTGAGCCCAGGTTCCTTAACTCCAAAGGCTCCTCCCAGGCTGCACTAGCAGTGCAGTTGATTCTCTCTGCATACATACACATGTGTCTGGAAAATTTAGCTTCACTAATTTTATAAATGCTAATTCTGCAGATGAGTACCAAATGCTTAATAGTGATTAGCTTTGAATCCCTTCTCAAAAGCAAGTATTCTGGAGGTTTGAGCTTTCAGTGATAATATCAATTAAAGCCAGGTTATTCATATATTCCAAATACATGGATATAGTAAACGCATTGTGTTCTAATAGCCTGATACTATATTTAGGACTTGATTTTCTAGAAATGCCATCAGAATACCTTGCCATCATAGAGAAATTATTTAAAAACCCACCAATATAGAAAGCCACTTGAAATCATTATTCCCTATTATTTATTGTCTCGAATAACTACGCCAATGAAGTGAAGTGAAGTTGATCAGTCATGTCCGACTCTTTGCAACCCCATGGACCATAGCCTACTGCACTCCTCCGTCCATGGGATTTTCCAGGCAAGAGTACCGGAGTGGGTTGCCATTTCCTTCTCCAGAGGATCTTCCTGCCCCAGGGGTCGAACCTAGGTCTCCCGTACTGTAGGCAGATGCTTTCCCATCTGAGCCACCAGGGAAGTGGTAGTTTATCTTGGCTTACTGGGTCAAAACTGGAGTATAAACTCTTGTAGTTACTTATTTTTCCCATTTTATTTCTTGAAGTTGTAAAGGAGACAGTGATCATATTGAGTCACTTTTGAAGGTTATGCTAAAAAAACGAAGGTTATAATCTGAAGTCAACAACAGACGCCTTGGAACCTTTAAGGGCCAAAGGACTATCAGGTGGCTGTCAGTCTCATTTAAATCTTGTAAAGGAGTGTCCCCTAGTGCTGCTCTGAAGAAGTGAATTGAGAGAAATCATTACCTGTTTATAATCTCTATCACCACCTTGTGGCAATGTCCTTAAATAATGCTGCCCCCTTATTTGCAAAATCTTCCAGAATGTTGCATTAATTTATACACAAAATCAAGTCACAGGCTATCCTAGGCGATCCAGAATTTCTTCAAGTGGTTTATTTTACTAATATTTTGGTCAGAGCTCCATAAAATCTTGAAACTACAATTAAGTCCTTTATGAAGAAAAAGGGAAATTTGCTTCTTTTTTGTTAGTGAAGTGATATACTGAAAACTGTATGTATTTTTAAACATAAATGCTTTTTTATTGTGGTAAAATGTACATAACATAAAATTTATCATCTCAGTGACCACTGAGTGTATAACTGAGTGGCACTCAGTACATTCACAGCGTTTGTCCAGCCTTTACCACTACCCATTTCTAACAATTTTACGTCATCCTGAATGAAGTTATGTACAAATTGAGCTCCCCATTCCTTCCACCCCCTAGCCCCTGGTGACCTCTGTTCTCTTCTCTGTCACTATGAATCTGACTCTGTTCATACAAGTGGAATCATGTGATAGGCATCCTTTTGTGACTGGTTTATTTCATTTAGCATAATGTTTTCGAATTTACCCATGTTGCAACATATATCATAATTTCATTACTTTTTGATACTGAATAACATTCCATTCTATATACCATATTTAAAAGCCCATTCATCTATTCCTGGACCTTTGGGTTGTTTCTCCCTTTTGGCTATTATAAATAATACTGCTCTGAACATTGGTGTGTGTCTGTTTGAATCCCTCCTTTCAATACTTTTTGGACTTCCCTGGTGGCTCAGATGGTAAAGAATCTGCCTGCAATACAGGAGACATGGGTTTGATCCTTGGGTGGGGAAGACCCCCTGGAGAAAGAAATGGCATCCCACTCCAGTATTCTTGCCTGGGAAATCCAATGGACAGGAGCCTGGTGGGCTGCAGTTCATGGGATCACAAAGAGTTGGATACAACTGAGCGACTAACACTTTTTGATACTTCTGAGTTTAGAAGTGGAAGTGCTGGTAGTGTGGTAAACCTATTGAACCTTTTGNGAAATGGCATCCCACTCCAGTATTCTTGCCTGGGAAATCCAATGGACAGGAGCCTGGTGGGCTGCAGTTCATGGGATCACAAAGAGTTGGATACAACTGAGCGACTAACACTTTTTGATACTTCTGAGTTTAGAAGTGGAAGTGCTGGTAGTGTGGTAAACCTATTGAACCTTTTGAGGAACTGCCATCCTGCTTTCTACAGCAGCTGCACCACTTTCCATTCCTACCAGCAGTGTACAAGGATTCCAATTTTGCCCCATCTTCACTCACACTTGTTATTTTCCATCTTTTTGAATAGCCATCCTAGTGGGTATGAAACTCTAATTTTTGAGTTGACTTTGAAAATCAATTATACATGAAGTTAATTCAAGAAATACTTTTTAAGCCCCTGTTATAAAGAGAGCACTGTTAACACTCTGAAGGAATAACAAGGATGAGTAAAATACATTGCTGAACCTTTAAGGGATTTGTAATTTATTATCCGCCTCCAAATGTATTTGGGAATGAGTAAGTCAAGTTATATCTTCCTTGGGTGGTTGGAAAAACTAATCCAGCTATCTTACTCTAATTTATAGAAAACTGGTAGAGGAGATGTTTATTAAACTGATTTTCCAAAGAATACAATCAAATGCTAATTATACAGTTCTTTGGAAGATTTGCAATAAAAGGATTATGTTAGGCAAGGTTTCTAATTAATTTTTTTTCCTATAGGTTAGACTTGTTAAAAGAATCCTGATACATTACTATCATGGCCACTGTTCAGCTCTCTCGCTCTATCAGAATTCACAAGACATCTAAGGTATTTATTAAGAATTAAAAGAAAATCAATGACTATTTAGTGAGTTAATTCAGAATCATGACTTTAATCTTTGGTGTTTTTTAAAACAGCAGCCTTATCGGTTAATTGGCACATAATATCCTGGCAGAGTATGCCTACATTTTAACTGGCTAATGGACTGAGGATGTTCGGGAAATTAGAATAGATTCCTACGAAGTAACTTCCTGGGTGCTTGTTTCATGTTTATATATTTAGACTTTCTAGAGTAAAAGACCACAGGGTTGCTAAGAGTCGGACACGACTGAGCGACTTCACTTTCACTTTTCACTTTCATGCATTGGAGAAGGAAATGGCAACCCATGCCAGTGTTCTTGCCTGGAGAATCCAGGGACGGGGGAGCCTGGTGGGCTTCCATCTATGGGGTCGCACAGAGTCGGACACGACTGAAATGACTTAGCAGCAGCAGCAGCAGCAGCAGCAGCAGCGTAAAAGAGTTTTGTGAAGTTATAAGTCCAGAGAACTACCAGTTGAGGGAAAAGTTCTAGATTTCAGGCTCGAAGCATCTTCAGATGAAGGTTCATCTCATGAGACATTCAAAAAATGAAGATCATGGCATCCGGTCCCATCATGGCAAATAGATGGGGAAACAGTGGAAACCGTGACAGATTTTATTTTCTCAGGCACCAAAATCACTGCAGATGGTGGCTGCAGCCACAAAATTATAAGATGCTCCTTGAAAGAAAAGCTATGACAAACCTAGACAGAGTATTAAAAAGCAGAGACATTACTTTGCCAACAAAGTTCTGTATAGTCAAAGTTACCATTTTCCCAGTAGTCGTGTATAGATGTGAGAGTTGGACCATAAAGAAGGCTCAGCGCCAAAGAATTGGTGCTTTTGAGCTATGGTTTTGGAGAAGACTCCTGAGACTCCCTTGGATTTCAAGGAGATCAAACCAGTCAATCCTAAAGGAAATCGATCCTGAATATTCATTAGAAGGACTGATGCTAAAGCTGAAGCTCTGATGCTTTGACCACCTGATGTGAAGAACTGACTCACTGGAAAGGACCCTGATGCTGGGAAAGATTGAAGGCAGGAGGAGAAAGGGAAGACATAGGACAAGATGGTTGGATGGCATCACTGACTCCGTGGACATGAGTTTGAGCAAGCTCCAGGAGATAGTGGAGGACAGGGAAGCCTGGCGTGCTGCAGTCCGTGGGGCTGCAGAGAGTCAGACACTGAGTGGCTGAACAGCAGCAAGAGAAAAAGAAATCAGAAACAAAAGAGATTTAAAGAGAAAGGTTCTTTGTTAGACATCTAGTTCCTGACACAATTAGGAAGCTTCTGATACACACTGATGCAATTATAAAAACTGAAGGAGAGGGCACTGAGAGAAGCCAGGACCCTAGGGGAGCACGCCGGGGCCAGGCAGCCTTGCTGGGCTCACCTTGGCAGTTTATCTTGTCCCATGACAGCCATTAATGAACCATTCATTTATTCATTGAGAGCTCAGTATTACATAATATATATGTAACACTGTTCTTTTCTGAGAGAATTAAAAAAAAAAAAGAGAATCTTTAGGTTCCAGAAGTTAATAATCTGGTTGGGGAAATGACTTACAGGAGGTAAGTCAATACACAATGCAGCTGCTGCTGCTGCTAAGTCACTTCAGTCGTGTCCGACTCTGTGTGACCCCATAGGCAGCAGCCCTCCAGGCTCCCCTGTCCCTGGGATTCTCCAGGCAAGAACACTGGAGTGGGTTGCCATTTCCTTCTCCCATGCATGAAAGTGAAAAGTGAAAGTGAAGTTGCTCAGTCGTACCTGACTCTTAGCGACCCCACGGACTGCAGCCTACCAGGCTCCCCCATCCATGGGATTTTCCAGGCAAGAGTACTGGAGTGGGGTGCCATTGCCTTCACAATGCAGTATATGCATTAAATATTTGTGAAAAGAGTAAAACAATACAAATGATAGAAATTTAGAGATTTTTGTATAGACTAGAATGGTTTGTATATTCCTCAGGAAGGAGACAAGATTTAAGGTGGGCCTTAAATACTGAAAAGGATTAGGATGGAGGAGAGAGAAGAAAATTCCATGAGGAAAAACGAGCATATGCCTTGGCTCAAGTAAGTAATGAGCATGGCAGGTTTCAGAGAGTAACAAAGAACCCGTCCTTACTGGAGTGGAGCTTCATCATGTCGGACAGAGGTAGGAAAATTCATTGAATAGGAACTTTGGGGACAAATTAGTGTGGATCTTAAAAGCCAGGCTAAGTAAGGAACCTATGCTTTATTCTGCAATCAATGGAAAGTCAGCAGTTTTACCAGGATAGTTGAGTAAATTACTGTTTTAAGAGTATTAAGCTGTAGCAGAGGTAGGAAAGATTGAAGCTGAAGGAGACTTAGGGCAGAGAGAAAGCCGTCATCTTTCTGGCTTGAATTCAGTATATTCAACAAGCAGACTCCTGATCTCATCGGATTTCCTAAGTGTGCTTCCTTCCTGGGATGAAAATGCTTAGCTGGGTAGATGAATTGCAATCAGTTTGGCAGTTATTTTTTGTACTGTCAATTAACAAATTGACCTTTTGATATAAACAGATCTTTGTCTTTGTAGTTTGGACTGCATGAACTACTTCTCCCAGCAAATTTCAAGTGACTGTATGATTTTGCTTTTTTTTTTTTTTTTTTCTGAAAACAATAATAATTACTACAGAAGCTAACATTTATTCAGCACTTTCATGTGCTGGGCACTGTGCCAAGAGCTTGGTATTATTATTTCAATTAAGCCTTGAAATAAGGAGAAAACTGGGAAGCTCAGAGAAATACTATAACTTGCCATAGGGTTTCCCTAGTGGCTCAGATGGTAAAGAATCTGCCTGCAATGTGGGAGACCCGGGTTCAGTCCCTGGTTCGGGAAGATCCACTGGAGAAGGAAATGGCAACCCAATCCAGTATTCTTGGCTGGAGAATCCTGTGGACAGAGGAACCTGGTGGGCTATAGTTTATGTGGTTGCAAAGGGTTGGACATGACTGAGCAACTAACACACACACATGTAAATTGACAGCTGAGCTCTAGAGGCCATGGGGTCACAAAGGCTCGGACACGACTGAGCACCTCACACATAGATAGCTTGACAGCTGAGCTGTCCAATGTTTGTCATTAGCACACTTTCTTATTAAAATAACTTGTAATAGTGTTTTCTATTATTAAGCCACAGTATTTTCATATATTAGACATTTATGAAAATGTGCATGATATCTCTTAAAATATTAGACCAGTTGAGCTGAGAAAAAAATTCCTGGAGTATAGAAAAATAACAATTCTAGAGGCCTTTTCCAATCATTGATCTTCATTACTACAAATGGCTCTTTTGATTCCATATTTAAAATAAGTGTCTTTATAATTTTAGATTATTTAATTTTACAGATGGTTATTACTTAAGTATTGTCTCTAAGTTTTGTCATGTTTTCAGTAAGTTATTATGTATACATATCATGCCAGATATTACCCAATTAACCCAAAGAACCTTAATTTCTCAGAATCTATGGGTACAAAAAGCAATTTTCTGTAAAATTTTACACACATGCAGACATGTGCACATTCCATATCAAATTCCCTTTAAACTGTGATCTTTCCTACTTCTTCTATAGCTTAATATTCCTAAAACAATTATTCTACTGACCCAATCAAACCTGCTGCCTTTCCACTGGTTATAGAATACAATTAAAAAGCCTTAGGATAGCTTTAAGATCACTATTAATTTTCCCCCCAAATTCTTCTCATACATGCAAGAGTAATAATTACATCTTTTAAGAAACTGAACATAATGTGGTTTGACCAAAAGGATGAACTGATAATTCATTTTCACTCTATAGTGTACCCAGGAAGCAGCTTAAACTGCAAAATCATGTCCAGAATGTCCAGAAGACATTCTAGAACCAGATCTAGATACAGAAAAGCTTTGGGGGCGTTCTCTTTCATCTAAAGGCATATTCGTGGGTAGTACCTGCCTCCAAGTAACAGAATTACTAAAATGAACAGTTGAAACTGCATACCATAGTTTAAAGGCCTCTGAATTTGAACAAGGTTATTGGAGCTTCACCCTCCTGACTTCAGGTAACATGGATTCATCTCTCCTGCTTTCGTATCTTGTCGAGGAGCAAGCATGCAGTGGTACTCGTTTGTGCCAGCTTTCCTGTGCTCAGCTTCATGTGTGAGAGCCACCTACACTGCAGAACTTCGGCTTAAGCAAAGCACACAAAGTGGAAATGCGTGCTAGCAGAATAGCCGATGGAGAGCAGTTGTGTGTGGCTGAAGAGCAGGGTGCGCGGGAGAGGACGAAGGGGGGCGCTGGGAGGTGAGGCAAGAAAACTGGGCAAAGAGAAGGTTTTGGCAGTTCTCAAATGCCGCACTTGAACTCTATCCTGTGTGAACACTGGGAGTGTCATGATAAGATTTACATTCTTTAAAGTCAATGATGACGGCAACGTGAAGGACAGATTGAATGAAAGGAACGATTGGCAGGGAGGTCAGAGGCTACTGCAGTAGCAGAGGGGAGAAATAAGGACATCCTGAGCCAAGTCAGCGAGAAGAGAAAGGAGAGGACGAGTAGCCTCTAGACAGAATTAAGAGTGCTGTGATTGGATATGGGGTATGGAGGGGGTGAGAAGCCCAAAAGGTGACTCTGCATCTGGCTTGGATGATTTGACTGAAGTGGACACTGATTCATTTGTTTGAGATTGAAACTTGGGATCAGGTTTCAGTCAGGGTGAGAGAGAGAAACTGAGCTTGAGAGGTCTACAGAGTGGTCTGGGCATAGATGTTGGGGAAATAGACATGGAAGTCAAGCTCAGAATAGAAATAAGGACATTTTCTCTGTACTGGCTGCAGGTAAAGCAATGAGACTAGACGAAATGACTCAAGAAGAGAGAGCTATGGAAAGAGAAGAGACTGGAGACAGAATTCTGGAGTGGGAGCAACACCCAGAAAATGCAGAGAAACAGAAGAAAAAAAAGGAGACTGAAATAGCTATGGAGGATAGATGGGGAGAAAAAACACAAGAAAATAGTGTTATGGAAGCTGAGAGCGAGTGTGGGCAAAAGGGTCAGACACTGCAGTAGAGTTGCATAGTATGGGGACTGAGATGAGGCCAATGCTAGGATGTGCTTGGCGACTGGAGAGGAGAGAACAGAATGGAGGGGGCGAAGGGCGGGTTGCAGCGCCTTTTGAGGATGTGTGAACGGGAAGATCACATCATCAAACTCTCAGTTTTGCCTCAAATCCACAGATCATTGTAAAATAAATTATATTAGTCTTGACTTACTTGAATACCTGTCTCTACCTTTCTTCTTTACCTTGCCAGTGAAGATCTAATTTAAAGCAATATTCAAAGCCTTGTTTCCTTTTGATTATCTCGAAAGGTATCAGACTTGAGGTCTTGAAAAGTCTTTCCATTTTGCTTGTGGTAATGATATGATGGGCTGAATATATGAAAGAATACTAATCGTTTTCATTTTTTCCTCCCTCCTAGAAAACAGTTTTCCCATCTCAGATCACTAACGAGCATGAGTCACTGATAATGGTCAAGAAACTTTTTGCTACTTCTATCTCATGTATAACGTATCTACGGGGCCTATTTCCAGAGAGCTCTTACGGAGAACGCCATTTGGATGGTAAAGTCTAACTAAATGGTGACTTTGGCTGGTGCAGCCCTTTCCCTCTATTTGGCAGGCGTAAAACTTTAATTTCTCGTGGAGTGTGCTAATTCCAGGTCATGGGCCTGTTTGTCAGGATCAATTTGCTAATTCATTTTCCATTTTAATTTCACTTTGTGTAGTGGTTTTACTTGTAGGAACCATTAGTTCCTGGCTAGATACCAAATGACAGACTGAAGAGAAAAGAAATCTGTATGGACAAGCCCAGTAATTCTAGACTACACCTACAAAAGCAGCGGCCAGGTTGAAGTCTCTGTGAGTGCTGTACATTTGCACTATTTGGAGTCTCAACTTTGAGACAGACTTCCGCATTGAGGAACTTTAATTGAGAAGTTTTAAAAAATTCTTTCTGTTCACATATAGAAATAAGCTAGAAAAAAATGCATACCTATCCCAAACCCATCTATTGATTGACATGGAGATGTCAACAATTACTATTCCAGTCAGTTCTGTTCTTTTCTCAGTTTTCTGTCTTTTCTAGTTTTCTTCCTTTTATTTCTTATGTCCTTAAATTAATGATCTCATTTCCTTGTATTACAAGCTGTTTCTGTCTCCTTTCCTTCTCTTGTATTAAGAAGAATGTACCTAGCTAGGACTCTTCAGTTTTTCAAAAATCTTATTTTTGAAAAAAGCTAGATTGTGATAACCATTCAGAAAATCTTGCTGATTTGTCACCAAAGTGGGAAAGTGTCATTTGGAAAATAAATATAGAGGGCTACAAGTTTCCTTGTAGGTTGATATTTTTCAAAATCTAATTTTACTTTGTTTCTCACATCTGTATTTAACGATAACTTAGGCCTCATTCCAGTTTATTTTTCCTTAAACACCATTTGCTTCTCTACATGAGCATCAGTGAAACCCATGTGTGCTGTAAACACAAAAGCACATTTGCAGCTGTGGCAGCCTCATGTGCGTGGTGCTCTTCTGGCCAGGATAGGCGTCTGTAACAGTGAGAATATTTCTGTGCAGCATACAGTTGCCGTTCCTCCTCTTGTTTGGAATATAGAATTGGAGAGACACTTTTGGGGTAATTAATTAAGCCCTTACTGTGTGCCAGTCACTAACCTGTGCATGGAGGGCAATACCATTGTTTACAGCTTTGTTTTTTGTGATAGTTTTAATGGAAGTTATATATTTTCCTCTCAGTGTTTGTACTTAAAGTAGCACATGACATCAAAATGCCCAGTAATAATTTTCATATCCTTCAACAGCAACAGAGGTAACACCAATTTTAGAATAGGAAAACACTATGAAAAGGTGAAGTGATTTATACAAAGTTGTACATGAATCAGTAATCAAATTTAGACTAAACCAAACTTTTAATGCTTTTCTTATTCTTCCTTCCTATAGTAAGGTGGTTGAATTTCAGATGGAAATTAATATCTGAGAATAACCCAGGAAAAAACTTTTTATCCTTTTTTTTTTCCCACTGAGAGAAATACCAGATAAGTGATTTGAGATTGAGGTGTATGTTTTAAATTGCTTGATATAGCTGGTCTCAGTACTGCCTTATGATAACTTAAAATTCAGCAGAAGCAGAGAAGTGACACACTGATCTCACAACCAACTCAGCTGTGTACACTGTAGAAGAGGAGACCGCTAATTTGCAATAAAAACGGGCACTAAGCCAATTATCAACATAGTATTTGTTTTAACATTAGACATTTAGAGATTCAAAATGTTTTCATAAGCTATAAAACTAAGTAAGTGGTATAAATAAAATCATGAAAGGAAATACCCTTATTTAGCATGGACAGTTTTAGCACACCAAACTATTTCTATTTTTGTAGACCTCAGTTTAAAAATCCTCCGAGAAGATAAAAAATGTCCTGGATCACTGCATATTATCAAGTGGTAAGTAACTGAAATTCCACCAAAGTTGAACAACATTATTTTTATTATGGCTGAAATTACCCATAAGACTTTATTTGGTAAGATCATTTCCTTAAAACTGTTGCCTTCTTCCTTTCTTTCATGTAATTTTTTTTTTTTACAACTTCCTAGAAATGTGTAACAATTATACAATATTATTTTAAGATACTGATTTAGTTGTTTTTTTTTTTTTAAGAATACAGACTTTATACAAGGAAGAAAAATATCAATCAAAATTTTATTACTTACCAAATACATGTCAGTGTGCTAAACATTACAGGATGCAAAAAGAAAAATAAGATGTGGTTCCCTACCTCAAAATTGCTTACCTATTATTTATTATAAGTGCTGTTAATACATTAAGACATACTAGGAGTTTCTAGAACATGATTAAATGGGTGAAAGGTGAGGTGGTTATCAAAGTATTTCAAAGCAAAAAAAGTAAATTAGTTTTGTACTTGGGATTCTTTTTGGCTTTGCGTCTGATCCAAATTGACATCAAGCATTTATTTCTTCACAGGATTCAAGGTTGTTTTGATGCTTTGGAAAAGAGATACGTAAGAACGTCTTTAAATTTATACCAGAATCAAAGACTCACCCTTCATCCCTTTAAAAGAAGATTTTAACCTTAATTTTGTTGTTGTGTTTTAACAGTACACCAGTTCCTACATAAACCTTCATGAACCAGTTTCTTTTTACTTTGTGTCTCTGTTGTCCTGTTGATGTCTCGTTTACATCAGTTAGAACTGACACCCTCAGTGTTCTCTTTTACATACTCATATCTTGTTGACCACAGAATTTCCTCTGAAGTCACTGGAAGAGATCCACAGGATGTGGGACAGGGGAGACAAGAATCTGGCATTTAGCACATTGAGCTGCTTCAGCGTACTGGAGATGCAGTGTGCAGATAGGAAAGGAAAAAATGGAATTGAATACTTGATTTTTATTCTGTGTTAGTTATTTCATTATCTAGGTTTGGCACATGTATATAACCTGTTCCCTCAAAATAGCTAGTATTATAACTTGAATTTTTAAAAATGCAGCCTGAATTTTAAGTGCATTAGATTTTCCTTACTGCCCAAGACAGCTGCAAAGGGTATAAAAATTAGAAGCTCCAGTCTAGTGGAAGAGAGAATTTAATAAATGAACTTTGCACTGCTGCTTCTTCCTTTTCTCCATCTGTGTCTTTTTACCCCTTCTCAATTCCTATTCCTTTAAGAAAACTTAAGGTGAGAAAGCCTTACATTGGATTATTTAGTTGCACTGATGCATTTCCTTTTTCATTGAACAGTTATTACTTATGAGTTATTCGACACTGACCAGGAGGTTGAGGAATGCAAGAATAAAACAGGTTTGAGATTGTGCACACAAAGAGCTTATGACCAAGGCAGAGACGAATGGCATTCATATGCACAGCTGATGATCAGCTGGTGAACGCTGCTGTGGCTTTACCTTTCGTTAAAATACCGAAGTACTCTGGATCCAGTGCTAAATAAATGCTTCTCTGAGGCCCCAGACGACTCCCACCGTGTCCTCCCCCTCACCCCACCAGTCTCTAGGGAGTCTGGGATCTCCCTAGACTGTTCCATAACCTAGCAACGAAAGGGCTGACAGCTGGCTCAGGGGGAGCTTCCAGGAACCCAGCCTAAGGCTAAGCTGGCACCTTTTCTGATTGGTCTCTACCTGTGCCAGGTTGGGCTATTAAATTTTGAGTTTTTTCATATCAGTTTGATATTTTTATTTAAAAAATCATCTTTATCACAAGTATAAATAATCATAATATTCATTAGAAAGTGATGTAATGCCAAAGGCAAGATACTGATCATGTGCAAAGGAAGTATGGAAAAGGTGGGATTACAGCCAGTAAGAGGCATGAGGGAAATCTTTGGGAGAAAATGACTCCTGAGATTTGAAGGCCCTTAGTATTTAGATGGGTTGAGGGGGTAGAAGGCCATCACCAGTACACCAAACAGCATTCATTCTCCTGTCCATTCACTGAGCAACATTTCTTGAGTGTCCATCATTGGGCAGTGCAATGTAGGTAAGAGCACAAGGCTTGGAAAAAGCCAGCCTGAAGTGAATCTTAGTTCTGCCATTTAATTCCTGTGTCTTGGCATGTAACCTACCTCTTAGGGTTTCTTTACCGTAATAGTAGAACCTACCTCAGGGTTGTTTGAGAATTAAATGAGTTAATAATCCAAGGCAGCAGTTTTCAAATGTTAGCTTGCATCAGAGTCACCTGGAGGGCCTGGTAAAACACACATTGCCAGGTTCCACCCCCAAATTTCTGGTGTGAGAATTTTCATTTCAGACAAGTTCCAAGTGACGCTGAGACTGCTGGCCTAGGGATCACACTTTCTAAGACATCACTCTCACCATCGTTCACCAAGTTCAAGCCACACAAAGATTCTAGAACATGCTGAGTACCTTTTACCTTTGTACATATTGTTACTTTTCCTGCAAAAGTTTCTTCCCTACCCCACACCCTTTATCTGGCTAATTCCAATTTATCCTTCATGTCCCAGCCTAAATATTTACTTCCTCCAAAAGGCTTTCCTTGACAAGCCCCGGCCCCCTGCCACCCTTCTCCCAGCCTAGATTGTCCATCTGTTTAATGTCCACAACCTAACTGCTTCATAGCAATTAACACACTTGTGATGATGTACCTATGTGTGTGGGTTTTTTGTTTTTTTTTTGTCCTCTCCTGCTGGTCTGCATGTTCCCTGAGATCAGGGGCCATTTCTACTTTTGAATGAGCTATTAATTAAATAATGTAAGTTAGAGTTTCACTGGGTAGTCTTAAAATCAATTGTATGCAGTAACCAAAATGGCCACACAGTGTCACTAAAGCTTTAGTCCTTTGGGTGAAATAGGTGAATAATTTGATACGAAGTTATGGTCCTGAAAATTTTCTCATCTGTATCACAGTGTTTAAAAGTTTGTGATAGACTTGATTCTGTCTCTGTATCTATGTATTCTGTTATTCTTTCAAACAGAGAGAATCTGATTTGTAATGTGTACGTAGGGAGGGCAGGGGTTTTGTAGAACTCATCAGACTTCAGACTTTTAACTCTAGTAGATTTCTTCCAAGGGCAAAATGTTTTAGAGACGGTTATGGCATATTTAACTCTTAGAATGAATTATTTTATGTATCTTTTGCCTCCCAAACTAGAATGTATAAGTATAATTATCTTTTTTTTTTCTCATCCTTCCCCTCCCCAGCAGAACCTTGGGTATGTAATAGACACTCACTTGGATGAATGGATAATTAGTATCCATTTCTCTGACCTGAATATTTTTTCTACCCAAATTTTTGGAACATCTCTGATGTCATAGTTTAGACTTTATTGAAGAAAACAATAACACAGGTGCAAGTGTATAGTAACAACAGTTTTCTTTTCTCTTACAGCTACACATGGCAGTACTAACAGTAAGTACACGTTTAAAGACTAAGCCTCTGTCTCGGCTTCATTGCCTTTTGGCAAGTGAAAGGTGAAACAGTGTACTCTCTCCCATCCTTCCTGAATTTCATTGTCTGTCCTATGACATTTTGGAGTGAAAAAAAAAACCTCTATCAAAACTTTTACTAAAATGTCACAGTCTATATATTTCTTTGGCATATTATAATAACTGAGGAAATATATAGGATGTACTATCTGTTCTGTCTACAAGCTATCAGGATTTCAGTTTCTGAGTTACGTTACAGACTCAAAGTTCCTTGCTTTTGAAGTTTTGCAGACTTTTCTGAAGTTTTGTATACTGCTGGGTATAGCATGGTAAATGTCATTAAGAACAGAAAGAAAATGAGACAATACTACTGAGAGTCTTAGATATATAAATTATTTTAAAAATTTAAAACCATAACCAATTATTTAGAATTTATTTGTAGCTCAGTTACAGTAATTATGAATACCTGGCTATCAATTTCCTTACGGTCAATGTTCGTGGAATACTCTAAAGCCTCTCTGTTCACAAAATTAGAGCTTATTCCACCTCTAGCTTGAAATATATATCTCAAGATATATATAGTCTATGCATATGTGTATTTCAGTACTCAATTAACATAGCACAAATTGAACTCTTCACATAGCAAATGTATTCTGTGAGGAGTAATCTAGTTTCAGAAATTAAATGCTGTTTATTTTTCCTTAAATAGCTTTACACAAATCCCAAGGAACCTGAGGTAAGAACACATAAAGAGATGGGCAGTGTATGTATGTTTAAATATGTTTACCTGAGTTGAGGCCATAGATTATGTCACTAGACTACCAAAGGAGCAAAGTAACTCATAGTGAGCTGTTTTTGTGTGTTTTATTATAAATCTCACCAATTCTTTATTATGCGATTTAAAAAAAAACTGCCTAGCAGTACTGGGAAAAAAGCATTGAGTGGAGCTGAAGCCTGTTCCCTAACCTTGACAGTGAAAATCTGGTCTATGGAGACCGTGTTTCCTCTCATTTTGGCTGATGCTGAATCCTCTCTGTTTGTGGTCTTTGGGGCATTAAAATGCGAAACCTTTTTTTTTTTTTAAGACTGACTAAATTCTCCCCCTCTGACCTTCTCATAGATTTCCAAGCCTTACCTTTTTCCTTCTCTCTGCAAATTTCTTCCCTCTGCTTACTGAATCCTACTCATCCTCAACGCCAACTTGTGTCTGAAACTTCCATGAGAGCCTCTTTGATTATTTTGTTCACACTAAGCTCTTCCTTCTCTGAATTCCCTTTTCCAGCAGGACCTCACAATTCAACACTCTTGANTTTCCTTCTCTCTGCAAATTTCTTCCCTCTGCTTACTGAATCCTACTCATCCTCAACGCCAACTTGTGTCTGAAACTTCCATGAGAGCCTCTTTGATTATTTTGTTCACACTAAGCTCTTCCTTCTCTGAATTCCCTTTTCCAGCAGGACCTCACAATTCAACACTCTTGATTCGTGTAGATTACTTTATCTTCCTCGCCAGACTGTGAATTCTTGAGGACGGGTCTTGTCTTCTTTTCAACCCCAGAGTGACTGGCGGCGTACTGAGTGCACGGTGGTTGCCTGCGCTGCTTTGAGCAGCAGCCGAGGTCACAGCACAGGAACGGAGGGAGCTGCCCTTCCTCCTTTCTTCTCATGCGTACCTCTCTTTTCCTCCCAGCTTTCTCTCCTCCTCCCCTCTCCTTGCTTTCAGTTCTCTTTCCCTAAGCCTATGGATTTAGCCTACATGGTGACCTTCACAACCAAGCTGAGCACTTTTTTAGCCTTTACTATTCACTCTTTGGCAAGATTATAAATAGCTGTTTGAGCAAGGCCGAAGAAAGCTGGTGCACGCAGGTGACAGTTCCTCAGCACCCAGGCTGCCTCTCTATATCTCTATCTCTAGTTGAGTTTTCAGGGTTTTTTTTTTTCCAGTACATTTGAAAAGTTTCCCAAAGTAAGATCGCCAATAAATTGTTAATAAATTTGTCATTTCCTTCATGCAATAAATTACTAAGTTTTCTTCTGCNGCTGAAATTTTTTGAGGCTTTTTGAGGTAGTACGATGCTTAGGAAAGTCGGCTTATCTACAGAAAAATATTACAGAGAAGGAAGAAAACTGTTAAATGAAATTTGATTTATTAATATATATAATAAAGTTAGAAAGCAAAATCAGCTTATTATATAAGTTCTAAGCCATCATTTATGACCCAGAAAAAATATTCTGAACTCTTACATATTGTTTCCTATAGCAATGATCCCTAACCTCTGTGTTCATGGGACACTTTTGATTACTAGATAATTTGGTGGCGTGTTTAAGAGAATCAAAAGCCTCAGAAAGACTCCACACATCTCAGCAATAATTATGGTATAACTATGGCACAGCGATGGTCATAGCCTGAGAATATCCATGGGTTACACTGTTTTATGATTGCTCTTTAGCATCAAGACACTGAGAGAACTATTTACGTCTTTGATCTCACTCTTTTATATTCTCTCAAAACAACATTCTCACATAAACAGTCTTATCTAATATGGTGCCATGTTTCTTAACTCATTGGTAGAAGCATAGCCTCCCTTAAGCAGAATTTCACAAATAATAACAACATTAATATTTACCTGAAGCAAAAAAGCATGTTACACATGGACTAAAATTTGCAGTGCTCCTGTGAAGAGTTGTCATGGTACATCAGTTGAGAACCTCTGGCTTAAACAAATGTGCTTATTCTGTCCAGAGACCAGTGTAGTTTGGGGTGTTGCACAAAGCTGTGGTGCTTCTGTATCTGAGGTTTTGTCCTGGCTGCTCCATCTTAAGAAAGATGAACTGACAAAAGTAACTAAAGCAGTGAAGAGGGACAGTGTAGCTTTTCTGCAGATGCATCTACAGAATGGGTGGAGGGTATGAATAAGATGTGTAACCTGACACATGATAGACCCAGAAAGAATTACTATATTTGAATAAAAGATGCTTGTGCCTTGGAAGAAAAGCTGTGACAAACCTAGAGAGTATAAAAAGCAGAGACATCACTTTGCCAACAAAGGTCCGTATGGTCAAAGCTATGGTTTTTCCAGTAGTCATGTTTGGATATGAGAGTTGGACCATAACGAAGACTGAGCGCCAGAGAACTGATGCTTTAGATTGTGGTGTTGGAGAAGGCTCTTGAGAGTCCCTTGGACTGCACGGAGATCCAACCAATCAATCTTAAAGGAAATCAACCCTGAATATCCATTAGAATGACTAATGCTGAAGCTGAANGTTGGACCATAACGAAGACTGAGCGCCAGAGAACTGATGCTTTAGATTGTGGTGTTGGAGAAGGCTCTTGAGAGTCCCTTGGACTGCACGGAGATCCAACCAATCAATCTTAAAGGAAATCAACCCTGAATATCCATTAGAATGACTAATGCTGAAGCTGAAGCAATACTCTGGCCACCTGATGTGAAGAGCTGGCTCGTTGGAACAGAGCCTGATGCTGGGAAAGATTGAGGGCAGGAGGAGAAGGGGGTGACAGAGGATAAGATGGTTGGATGGCGTCACCGACTCAGTGGACATGAATGTGAGCAAACTCCAAGAGATGGTGAAGGACAGGAAAGCCTGGCATGCTGCAGTCCATGGAGTTGCAGAGTTGGACACGACTGACACCACAACACAGGTCTTGCCGTTTCACCACCTGGTTTTCTTTGGGACTGTTAGAGGTGGTCAACACCACTTTTAATAGATCATTTCAGGAACTGAAATACCGAGGGTCCCTGTTTCTAGCCACAATATACTTTTGGAGACTTTTAATTCTGTAAGATGAAATTCAATTGAATGTGAACTCTATCCTGGCTGACTGTTTATTCATTCAACAAGTTATTAATTAGGTTCCACTTACACTTACTCCTTGGAAGAAAAGTTATGAGGAACCTAGATAGCATATTCAAAAGCAGAGACATTACTTTCCCACTAAGGTCCGTCTAGTCAAAGCTATGGTTTTTCCAGTGGTCATGTATGGGTGTGAAAGTTGGACTGTGAAGAAGGCTGAGCACCAAAGAATTGATGCTTTTGAACTGTGGTGATGGAGAAGACTCTTTAGAGTCCCTTGGACTGCAAGGAGATCCAACTAGTCCATTCTGAAGGAGATCAGCCCTGGGATATCTTTGGAAGGAATGATGCTAAAGCTGAAACTCCAGTACTTTGGCCACCTCATGCGAAGAGTTGACTCATTGGAAAAGACTCTGATGCTGGGAGGGATTGGGGGCAGGAGGAGAAGGGGACGACAGAGGATGAGATGGCTGGACGGCATCACTGACTCGATGGACACTGAGTCTGAGTGAACTCCGGGAGTTGGTGATGGACAGGGAGGCCTGGCGTGCTGCGATTCATGGGGTCGCAAAGAGTCGGACACGACTGAGTGAGTGAACTGACTGACTGAACTATGTGTCTGACACACAGGAATTAATGGGATAGACAAGGTCCCTGCTGTCTGGAAGCTTACATTAAGCTTATGAAGGAGGATAAACAATAAAGAAGTAAACAAAAGTTAGCAACAGTTTCAGATACATTGTAAAGCTATGAAAATAAAAGAGGGTGGTATGCTGAAGAGTACCAAGTGGAAATGGAGGAAAAAAGCTTGGAGAGCAGCCCCTGGAAGGTTTCCCTGAGGGGCCACTGTTTGAGCTGAGACTCGGTGGCCAGAAGAGCCGCCCTGTGCAGGCTTGTGAGAGGCAGCAGCATGGGACTGGCATAACAATAGGGAGTTAACCCTGCAGATGTGAGTCAGAGCCCAGCTCTGCTCCTCACCAGCTCCGTCTGTAACGGTGTAGTGCCTGCTCCCAGTCTGGCTATGTAAGAATGAACAGATGTCGAGCATTTAGGGACGTGCCCAAGTATCATGATTACTATCATCAACTGGAGACAACATACCCCAGAGGGCAGTTGTGTGAAGGCCTGAAAGCAGGAAGGCATCTTGTATGTTCATGGACAGAGAGGCTGCCCTGGGCCTGGAGCTAGGTGAGTGGGGTGGAAGGAAGAGGCAAGAGAGAAGGTCAGAGAGGGCGGCAGGGCACAGACGAGTCAGGCCAGTGGACCAGGGTAAACCGGATTTTATCCTGAAGGCAGTGGGAAACCATTAACAAAGGAGCAACGCAGTCTGATTTGCATTTTCCAAACTCTTTTTGGCCATAGAACAGAGAATGAATTTGGAGGAGGAATAGTTTGGAAGCAAGCAGATCAGATGGAAAGAGCTGGTCTTGGCTTGGATGGGGTGAAGAGAATGGAGGTGAAGAGAACCAGATGGCCTGGGGATGCGCTTTGGAGACAGGCCTGAAAAGTCTTGCCAGTGGGTTGGAACATGGAGGGAGAGTGAAAGGCTGTATATGTTGCCGTTGTTCTGGTCCATGTGGATACACAGTATGATTAATAGAAACCATTGGTGAGCAGCTTAAAGGCTCATCTTTATTAGGCAACACATTAATCTGAAAAGCAGGAGAATGTTTTATGAGGTGTTAAGAAGAGACTAGTGCCTGCTGTAAATAAACCTTCTTTGATCAATCAGATGCAGATTGAAGTTATTAAGGATGAGCATCTTCTGTAAAACAATTGGACTTCCCTGGTGGCTTAGATGGTAAAGAGTCTGCCTGCGATGCAGGGGACCTGGGTTCAATTCCTGGGTCAGGAAGATCCCCTGGAGAAGGGAATGGCTACCCACTCCAGTATTCTTGCCTGGAGAATTCCATGGAGCTAGAATTCCATGCAGCCTGGTGGGCTGCAGTCCCTGGGGTCGCAAAGAATCAGACACAACTAACACACACAGTGTAAAACAATTATAAACATGACTCTTATCAGTTGCCCTACAGACCAAATAAGAAAGTGTCCATTTTTTATCAACCACTACAGGATCTCCTCTTGATGCAATTAAAAGATAGCTTGGGGCATCAAAAAGCTAGAGCTGGTTGGGAAACATGGGCGGGCAGGAAGAACAGGCATTGTTTACCTGACAGGGCAGCTACACCCTCATCCACGAAGAAGGGTGTTGTGTATCTAGCCTGTCTGGAGGAAACCTGTTGCCATAGGCTCTAATGGTCTCATACGTCTCTCCTATTGGACTCACGAAGCAGCCTTCCGATCTTGGTTTGATTTCTCACATAGATTGTTTTGGTAGAAAAATTTTTTTCTCTTAAAATTAGCTCCATTACAAGTTAGTCTTTTAAGAATGTAAGCAGCATGAGCCAGTATTCCCAGAACCCGCTGACTGTGATTAAAGAGACACCAAATCTCAGATAGAAACAGGTAACAAGAACGTTGTGATTTTTGCCTCATCCATCTAACATTCCCATTGCTGCCACACTGTCAAGGAACAAAACACTGAAACAGTGAGGGAAGAGTCTTTCTCGTGTTCTGACTTAAACTCACAGCCTTTGCCTGTCTGTCTTCAGCGCCTTCTCCAGCTCTGTGGATAGATTGCTGTTGACTCTCTAGCAACGAAGGGGTTGGGGTGGCGGCCCCATGCAGTGGAAGGCCATGCGCAATTCATGACAGGCCCTCCTTGCACAGAGTTCCTCTGTATCCTTGGTTCTGCATCCTCTGGATTCAATAATCATGTATTACATACAGCTGTAGTATTTACTATTGAAAAAAAAAAATCCATGTTTAAGTGGGCCTGTGTGGTTCAAACCTGTGTTGTTCAAGAGCCAGCTGTATGTGTATCTGGGTCAAATGTTAGCTTCAACTGCTAGGCGATCATTTTATTTTGAATGGACTACATCGCTCATGAGGAAATCTGTCCCTCTCTATTTCTAGCTTATTTATTTATGTTTGTCTCTATTTATAGCTAGCAGATAGCAGCGGTTTCTAGTTTTTAGTGCAAGATCACGAATGTAAAAAAAAAAGATCTGATACCACAGACTCTGGTTCTTTTTCAAATTTTTCTAGTTTACCTGCTGCCATTGTAGTCTTCCTTGAATTACTACCATCTTAATTACTCTCATGGTTCCCACTTCTCTGAACTCTTAAAATAGCCAAGGTGATCTTTAAAAAATGCAGATCACTCCCATGCTTAATACCACTCACCATTCACTTCCTGTTTACTTGGAATAAAGTCCAGGCCTCTTAGTTACAAGGCACCACAACTTCCTCTACAGCCTCATCTCCTACCCTCTCCCCTTTGCTCACTCATCACCAGCCACTTGGCCTCCTCTGTAATCCTGAAGGAGGCTTCTTTCCCTCCTCTAGAGCGTTAGCTTAGCTGTTTCTTCTGCCTGGGGTGCCCCGCCTTCCCCCGCATCTGCGCAGGACTGACCCTTGTCAAGGAGGCTCAGCTCAAACATCACCCACCAGCGAGGGCTTCCTTGGCCCTTCCCAGCCCAGTCAGCACCTCGCCCTTCCGTCCCCTGTCACAGGCTGCGCTTCATGTTGTCCACAGCACTTTTTACTACTGAAATTGTTATTTGGTTACTTATTTACTGGCCATTTGTCCCACCAGTCTGTATGCTTCAGAAAAACAGGGGCCTTTTCTGTCATGTTCACCGCAGTGACTCCAGTGCCTGACCCAAAGTAGACATTCAGTAAATATCTGTTCCATGAATGAATGGTTTCTTAGCTGGTTCCACTGTTCCTGACCAAAGCCAGGCCAGACACTTGCCTCTGGACCTTAGTTTCTCCAGCTTTAAAGCAGTGACAATAGACTATGCCATCTAACTCATTTTTAGCTTGGAGGAGAAAAACTGTTACCTTTTTATCTGGAGCTATCACTCCTGAATAATGTCATGCTATAAAACAAACAGGTATGTAGGAGGTATAGAAGGTGAACAGTGAAGGTGTATACTCTTACTAGATAAGAAAACACCGGTAACACCTGATGAGTAACACCTGTTACTAGATAAGAAAATCCAGAGATTTCCTGAAAGTAATTGCTTGCTTTCTTCCCTTTGATATTTCTAGAAAGTGACTGAGATATACCAGTTCAAATTCAAATACACAAAAGAAGGAGCCACTATGGATTTTGACAGGTAGGATCTGTTTTAATAAACATAAGAAATACATAGGATTGAGATAAACATATACCTCTTGAAGCCAGAGACAGGCCTTATACTTCCTTGTAACCTCCCCAGTAATCAAAAAAACTTGCTATTATAAAAAGGGAATGTAGTAATTGTTTAAATTTCTGAAACCCATGGATGAAGGTGGTGGGAGAAGAGGCTTCCTTTGCTTCTTTCCCTCTTCTCCTTGTAGGTGATAGTAGGTCTAAAGGCAGTTAAGTTTAGTGGTCAAGAGTCCTAATTCTTAAGGCAGAAAGATCTAGCTGGGATCCCCAGCTCTGACTTTTCTGGTCATATAATTTTGGACAGAATATTCAGCCTCCCCAGATGTTAGCATTCTCATTCTCACAGTGGAATGAATAATACCTACTTCACTGGTTGCTGTGGTTGTTAAATTATAACACATAGGTAGAGCTTTACCCGTCCCTGGCAGGTAAGCTCACAGTAAAGGGTACCGAGCGCTCACGGTGGTGATGGTGGTGGCCTTTATGGTGGCTGCTGGGTAGCACAGCAGTAGAAATTATGTTGATGGGGCTGTGCAGGTGGTGTTGATTGAAGAACTCTGTGAGGCTCTATCTAACCACTAACCCAAAGCTTCTGAATTGCTGAGCCAAGAAAGTGATCCTTTCTACCCTCAGAACAGCCAGATGGGGACTGGGATAGGCGAAGCCCCTGCTCTGTTTACCTGTAGACACAAATATTCTTATCTGCTTACCCCTCTACGTCATACGAATATAACCATCTATATTGTATCCTTGTATGGAAAAGACTGGAAAGCACTGCATTTTCCTGTCAAGTCTAAACGTTTAAGTTTTAGATGTCCTAGTGGATTAAACAGCAAGGACAAGGACAGTTGCTTCAGGAGGTCCTCAGCTCGTATGGAGATGTTTTATTCCCCTCCCTGCTTTTGGGTTCAGATAGAGCTGAGTGTCCCTAATGAGATGGAGTAGAAGTGGGGCAGGCGGGGGATGGAGAAAAGTCCTGGGTGGTAGAGAGCTCCGTCTCAGAGGCATGAGTCTCTGAAGGGAGTGACTGAAGAGAAGTGTGGCCTCATTCTCAATTTTCCATACGATGAGTTCTCTCATCATTTACTACAAGTTTTACAATTTCTCTCCAAGATTCATTTATAATCCTCTCCCTTGTAAAATTTCCAGACAGCACTAGGATGTGAAGAGGAAGTAGGTTCTAGGAATAAGAACTAAGGTACTAAACATCATTAGCTAACATCTGTATAATACTATACAGAGTGTTCAGAGCTTTTCATATATATTCTCTTACATAAAACAGCTGCCTTTTGCTCTCTAAAATTCAAATCTAAGTGCCACTGACAACCAGGTTAATCTCTTCTGTTGTGAAGGCACATATATCTAGAGGTGAGCAGTGTAACAGAAATGGCCAAATCTTCCTGCTACTCGGGAAGAGAAGGTAATGCATACTACCCAGGCAAAGCTGGGCCTTTGTTCGGGCAACTGTTTATACAGAATTACCTTATCACCTCTTACACAGTAAAGACGATTTTCCTTTTAAAAAACAGTACAAGGAAGTCTTAAATATGATTTTACATGAAACGATTTCATGACTATGATATATACTGGAGGATCCCATGAACTTCATGGCTATCACCCTTCCCTCTGGTTACTTATTTCAAACTGGCTAGATCCTGGCAGACAAAAGTTTAAGTTGTTCAAAACTGAAAAAGGAGCAAATGTGTTTACTTAATAATGTTTGTTTTATGAATTCACACTATCTCTAGTAGTTCAGTTACTAAGGATTATTTTTCAGTATTGCGTACTTACTACGTGAAAGGCATTGTACAAATATATTGCAGTCATAGTCCTTCCTGGAAACTACTCAGATGTGAGACTAATCGGGGGGAAATTTTTGGAGAGAAATGAAAAATGTTTAGAGTTGGAAGGGAATTTAGCCCAATTTGTTCATTCACTCAATACAGCAAATGTTTATTGAGTACTTACTGGGGTTGGGCACCAAACTTAGTACTGTGGAGATGAAAAATACAGCCACTCAGTAGAGGGCACATATGGTTATACATGGGGGTGAGGGGTGGGCACGACCAGAGAAGACCTCCTGAAGAGACGACACGTGAGTGTCAGGGAGACAAGCGGGGAAAGCTCAGTGTAAGCAGTGAGCAGCATACACAAATGCACAGGAGTAGGAAGAGATCAGGGACTAGTTACAGATGAAGCTTGGGGTGTGGCTGGTGAAAGGCCATTGTACACACACCGTTCTCGAATTTCACTGAAAAGTAATGGATACAATATAAGAAACTTAAGAGAGTGACCTGAGTGGATTTTCCTTTTAGGGATATGTATTAGGAGTGGTGTAGAGAATGTTTTGCGGTGTTAACAAGAAGGAAAACGGGAAGAAGAGTCAGTCATGGTGATAACCCATGCAAGAGTGAGAAGGGGGTGCCTCTGAGAGACACCCAGATGGTACAAAGGCCAGAGATGACGACTGGTTTAATTTGGAGAGATGTAGAAACATGTGTAAGCTTATCTCACAATGGAGTTAACTGACCTGGTGTGTCTAAGTGACTTGACCGGAGTCATTCAGCTAGTTAGCAACAGAGCCAGTATTAAATGTCAAGTCCATTGTTCTCAGTATTAAATTATGTGGTCCTTTATAAATGAAAATTTTAAAAAATGAGGTCACATTTAAAATGCCTTAAGGGAACTTGCTACTTAACCCCTTTGAACATACATTGCAAAAAGTACAATAACTCCTTTAATTTACATTCTAAAATAGTCTCAAGAGTGTCCTGTGTTTAGTTTATATTTATCTGCTCATACAGTAAAAATTTGTTCTTTTTAAAATAGATTTTCAATATTATATGTGATTGAAAAGTGTGCTGTTTTCTTATGTGGTTATAGCAGTAACACAAGCTTCGAAAGTGGGACAAACAGTGAAGATATTAAGAAAGCCAGTGTTCTGCTGGTCCGTAAACTGTACACGCTGATGCAGAACCTTGGGCCCCTTCCTAATGATGTCATGCTGACTATGACACTCCACTACTACAATGCAGGTAGGCGGAGACCTCGAGTCGCATCCCCTCTTGAGTGCTGAAGTAGTATTTTGGATAAACAGAAGGGTTTTGGCAAGACTTTGAAAGAGATGCCCGTTGTTACACATGAAAGACTAACCTGACTTGTTCTCCTGAACTCACAGTTTTCTTGGTTTTCTGCCCTCTCCATTTTGCAGTGACCCCGAACGATTACCAGCCCCCTGGCTTTAAAGAAGGAGTAAGCTCGCACTTCCTGCTGTTCGCAGGGGAGCCTGTAAACCTTCAAGTGGGAATGGTCTCCACTGGCTTTCACAGCATGAAAGTCAAAGTCACAGCCGAGGCCACCAGAGTGTCTGATCTGGAGAGCAGCCTATTCCAGGAGAGCGACATGACCGAGATCGCCCACCAGGGCCTCGACTGCGATGAAGAGGAGGAGGAACGCAACACTGACGTAAGGCAAAGCCGCAGCGCCCCTCGGCTGCTTCAGCGCCCCTCTGCTGCTTCAGCGCCCCTCTGGTGCTTCGGCTAAACCCAGCTGACGCGTTTCAGCTCCCGCACAGCTCATATCACAGCATAAGCGTCCAGGGGAGTGTGCTGGGTATAAAAACGAAAACAAAGATAGCCCCTGACCTCGAGTCTTTATTCTAAAAACGTACTATCTTCACGAAGGAAATACACTTTGTTAAATGAAACTGTCCATGGCTAGGAGGGGAAAATAGACCTTCTGTTGGGTTGCCAAAGATTTTTGGGTTTTTCCATAGCACCTTATGCAAAACCCAAACAAACTTTCTGGCCAACCCAATAATACACTTCTTTTTACAAAAGGTACCCATGAACTTAGGAAATTTGGGATTTTCTTTAACTTAAAAGAGCATATTAAACATTTAAAAATATTATAAGTGTTTATTCATACTCACTGGAAGTATAGTTAAGTTCTTGATGACCAGGGTACAAGTGCTAAGTTAGAGTGCGTTCATTTCACTGCTGTAGAATATTCTACTCTTGATAGACATTCTTTCTCTTTGTAATTGTTATAAACATTCATGTATACACCTCCTGGTACACGTATGCAAGAGTGTCTCTGAGGACTATTCCAAAGAGTTCTAGGGCTTGCACATTTTCAACTTTCTTAGGTAGTGAAAAACTGTTTTCCAAAATGGTTGTACCAGTTTGTGCTCTGGTACCAGTGGAGGGGGTGCTTGCCATCCTTGACAATACTTAGTGTTACCCACGTTTATGGTTTCTGTCTAACTGCTGGATGTAAATGGTAATGCCTCACGATTTGATTTTGATTTGCATTTCCCTGATTATTAATGAGTGTAAGCATCTTTTCATGTGTATTGGCTGTTGTGGTTTTTTATGTATATAAAGTAACATTCAAGACTTTTATGCATTTTTCTATTGGGTTATTTATCTTTTCCTCATTGATTTAAAAAATATATCCTAAATAATAACTTGTTTCCATTATTTATGTTACAATATTTTTTTTTAGGTTTGTGGCTTGTCTCTTCACTTTCTTTAAGCTCCTTTTTGCTAAAGAGACATTCTTAATTTTAACATAGACAAACTTTTCCTCTAACAGGTGCTTTTGGATCTTAAGAAATCCTTCCTTATCTGAGGTCATTTATGATACTTTCCTTTATTTTGTTATAAAAATTTAAAGTTTTTCTTTTTACAGTTAAATTTTTATTCCACTTGGAGTTAATTTTTATTTGTGGGGTAACCTAGACCAGACTCCTTTTACAGTTTAAAACCCAAGTATAATACACATACAGAAAACAACGTATATCATAATATATATCTTGCACACGTGCTCAGTCATAGCTGACCCTTTGCAACCCCATGGACTCTAGCCTACCAGGCTTCTCTGTCCATGGGATTCTCCAGGCAAGAATACTGGAGTGGGTTGCCATGCCCTCCTCCAGGGGATCTTCCCAACCCAGGGATCAAACCTGCACTTCTTTATGTCTCCTGCATTGGCAGACACATTCTTTACCACTAGTACCACCAGGAAAGCCCAATATTATAATGATACAGCTCAATAAATATTCACAAACTGAACCCAAGGACTGGGATGGGAGGTAAGAGAGAGTGCCACCTTCACTCCAGCTCCCTAGGTATCTTGCTTGCCTCACCCTATTCCAGCCCTACTGAATATACATGTGAAATCAGCACCCAGAGCAAGAAACACAATAGTACCAGCACTCTGAGAAAACTCAGTCCTGCTTTGCAGTCACTGTTCTGTTCAACAGGAATATCTCTCTCCTGGCTTCTATTAGAATAGATTAGTTTCTCTTGTTTTTTATTTTATAGATGTGGAATCATGGATGTGAAACATTTTTTCACTTCTTCAAGTATTCTGAACATGTTTTTTAGTAAAATATACACATTTCTGGTAGGAGTAGAATTGCTGGGTCACAGGATATGAGTAGCTTTAATAGATACTACAAAACAACTTCCAAAGTGCTTGTGTCAACTTACACTTCCATCAGCAGGTTTTGGTTGCTCCACTTCCTCACCAACCATTGGCATTTTCCATCTTTTTAATTTTAGCCATTCTGGTGGGTGTGTAGTGGTATGTCACTGTGGTTTTAATTTGCAGTTTCCTGATGACTAAGGAAGATGAGCACCTTTTCATATGTTTCTTTGCCATGTCGGATGTCCTCTTTTGTGAAATTTCTTTTTAAGTTTTTTGTCATTTTTCTATTGGGTTCTGTTGGGTCTCTCATTCTTATGAATTTGTAGGAGTTCTGAATGTATATTCTACATAAGTCCTTTGCCAGATATATGTATTGTGAATATCTGTTCAACTTTATGAGTTGCCTTTTTACTCTCTTAATGGTATGTTGTGGTGAACAGAATATTAATTTTAGCATAATTCAACTTATCAGTCTTTTCAGCTATCTTTGGCAGTTTTTATTTAAAAAATTTTTTTCCACTCTAAAGTGTACAGAGCTGTACTCTATATTTTTCCTCTAACAAGGAGAAATAGCTACAGAAACAGGTGAATTTTAAAATTACAAGCTACCTCCATGAATAACATCACACACAAAATATAAATAACTGACCTCTCTCTCCCCTGTCTTCAAGCATTCATGTTTTGGTATGATATTATTCATGGAGGTCTAATTATTTTTAAAATCACTTCTACTTCTGTAGTTATTTCCCTGTTTTTGTATCTGGAGTTTATTTGTGTCTCATTTGTTTTTCTTGGGTTACACTGGCCCAAGTCGGTGCGTTTTTCCTTCCTTCTTCGCAGTCATCTTTCGGCGGTGCTGGTCTCCTCCGTGGCTCCGTTTTTCTATTTTGCTCGTGTTTTGCTTTCATCTTTGTCTTCTACTTCTCTGGTTTGCTTTTGTCTCCCTATTCCAGACTGACCTCTCCATCAATATGTAGACATATTTATTACACGAACACCTCGAATTCAGCATCAAATGCAATTTCAACTTCTAACCAAACATGCTCTTCCTCCTCCCAGGTTCCTTATCTGTGTATTGCATTAAATCTTTACCAAACAGCCTGATCAGGAATGTGTTCAGCTCCTATTTGCTGCTCACTTCTCATATCCTTTTGGTTACCATTTCTGTTTTGTATCTGAAATACTTCAGACCATAATTTGGTCGTGGATCAGAAATGATGAAAAGAAACAAACTTGAAATTTAAAAATTCTTAAATGATAAGAACTCTTAAAACCAAACTCCACTTGAGAAACAGGACACAGAACCCAAGTAAAGAGACCAAGGAATCCCAGGACAAAACAGGTTTATATAGCACTGTCTGAAAAATCCTATTCTAAATGTGTCCTTATCATTTCATCTACTTTGGCCACATCTTCAGAACAGGCCTTCCTTCCTCATAGGGTGTTTTGAGCTTTAGGCCTTAGGTAGTAAGGCCCACAACACAGTGTCTGTCCCCTCATAGTACTCTCTGAAGTGGGGCCTGTTTTCTCTGTTGCAGTCAGCTGGCTAGATAGCAGTAATCATGTACCCTAGAGAGAGACTCTTGGACAAGCTTCTCCTTTAAAGAACTCATCTATATGGTGACAATAACCTGTGGATATAGAATTTTTAAAAAATTTTATGCTAAGTTTAAATCCTGAGGGAAAAGTACTTCTTTCTAATACAGGTAGTTAACCCAGGCTTCTTAAATGACTCTGGTAATTACTAACACATCCAGACAGCTATAAAAAGATGGCCAGCTAATGTTGTACCATGTCAATTGTAGAGTCCAATGTTCTTAGTTTATTAAGCCATTAAAGCTTTTGGGAAGAGGGTGTTTGCTATGACCAGTGCGTTCTCTAGGCAAAACTCTATTAATCTTTGCCTTGCTTCATTCTGTATTCCAAGGCCAAATTTGCCTGTTACTCCAGGTGTTTCTTGACTTCCTACTTCTGCATNTTAAGCCAACTTTTTCACTCTCCTCTTTCACTTTCATCAAGAGGCTTTTTATTTCCTCTTCACTTTCTGCCATAAGGGTGGTGTCATCTGCATATCTGAGGTTATTGATATTTCTCCCAGCAATCTTGATTCCAGCTTGTGCTTCTTCCAGCCCAACAACAGGTCAAGGGATCAGTAAATTGTGGTATCTCAGTACAAAGGATTAGTAGTAGCAATAAAAAGAATAAAGAATAAACAACTCTGCAAAACCATGAATGAATTTTTAAAAGTCAGATAAGAGTACATAGTATATGATTTTATTTGTGTGAAATTCTAGATGCAAAACTAATCTAAAATGAGAGGAAACAGACTGATGTTTCCCTAGGTGTGGGGGTTGGATGGGGATTTAGCACAAAGAAGCATCAAGAAACTTTAAGATGATGAAACGTTCTCTACTTTGATTGTAGTGTGGTCATGAGGATATACACATTTATCAAGGCGCCTAGAAACATGTAATACACTTAAAATAGGTGCAGCAGTACGTGTGTGCCATGTGTGCCAGGTCATTTCAGTCACGTACAGCTCCGTGCGGCCTTATGGACTGTATCTCTCGAGGCTCCTCTGCTCATGGGATTCTCCAGGCAAAAATACTGGTGTGGGCTGCCATTTCCTTCTCC
Organism: Neotragus moschatus; assembly: GCA_006410615.1. NCBI lineage: Eukaryota > Metazoa > Chordata > Mammalia > Artiodactyla > Bovidae > Neotragus > Neotragus moschatus. Next base: position 270,591 of record SJYA01002275.1, on the reverse strand, counting down.
AGGGAACCAACAGTATATGTAATAGTATATAGACTTTGCCTCATTACAGTTAAATTTTAAAAAGCAGTGATCCATGGTATTAATTATTGCCATTGAAGCCCTGTTGGTAACTGTTCCATGTTGGAAAGAACCTACGTGTCCCTCACGTAGAAGACAGTGGCAACCCACTCCAGTACTCTTGCCTGGAAAATCCCAAGGACGGAGGAACCTGGGTGGCTGCAGTCCATCGGGTCGCACAGAGTCAGACACGACTGAAGTGACTTAGCAGCAGTCCCTCACTGAAAGACTGGCTCAGTAAGCTTTGGTAGACCAAGCAAAGGAGGCACTACATTAAGCCATTAAGAACATGGTAGAGAAGGAAAGGGCTTCCCAGCCAGTGCTGGCGGTGAAGAACCCACCTGCCAATGCAGGAGACATCAGAGATGCAGGTTCCATCCCTCAGTCAGGAACGCCTCCTGGGGGAGGGCATGGCAACCCACTCTAGGATTCTTGCCTAGAGTCCCATGGACTGAGGAGCCTGGCGGGCTATGGTCAATAGGGTCACAGAAAGTCAGACAGCAACTGAAGCGACTTAGCACAAATGCAGAGAAATAAAATTATTGATCTGGAGAAAGTATTTGTACCTTTTCTGGTAAGTGAAAGTAAGATAAAACAAGCCACCTAATACTTTCCCAATATGTAATATAATTTGGGTTATATCATTAATTTGCAGTAGATTCTTTCATCTGTATAATTCTACAAGCCAAGTTATGCAGTAAGTCATGATTGCTTTTCTTGCATAAATTTTTGCTTTTCCTGCAGTTAATGTTCATTTGCTTAGCTTTTTCTCTACTTATTCCTAATTCACTTCCAAACTTTCTGCAAATTATCTAGACCTGCACTGTCCAAAATGGTAGCTGCTCACCACATGTGGCTGTCAAAATTATGATTAAATAAGTTTAGCTGCTCAGTCACCCACTTCCAGTGCTCTGGCGAGTGACTACCGTGTTGGACAGTACAAATGCAGAACATCCCATCTTCACAGAAAGATCTGCTGACAGTGCTGCCTGAGACCTTGGATACTCAGATGCAATAACTCCGTGCTCACTGAGAAATTTCTCCTGGAGCTTTTCACCTTGGAGCAAATCTGCATGACTGCTCTGCCTGGTGCCTGCCTCTCATACTGAAATCTCCCTTCCATAGCTTCTGGGGAATTCTCTGCCTCTCCTCTCTTAGACCTTTGGTTTCCTGATTTGTTTTTCTCCCTTGTTTCTGTGGAGCCTGTCCTTTAATAACTTCCTTAGAGAGGGGTGATCGGTGATAAGTTTTTGAGATCCTTCAAGCCCTAAAAATATTATTTTACTGTTATATCTGTTTGTCCAGAAATAAACGTCTAGAAGGACAATTATTTTTCATGAGAATTCTGAGGCATTGTTCCTCAAAATATTATAGTTTCTGGTGTTCCTGTTAAGAATTTCCAAGTCATTCTGATTTTGAGCTTTTGTCTATTATCTAGATTTTTTTTTTTTTTCCCTGTCTGGAAGCTGCTTCCTCAGATTTCTGATATTAATAATTTAAATTAATTATTTATGTTTGTCACCCTGGCCAGTTTGAGTCTGGTAACTTGGGTGCTCCTTCAGTTCTGGGAAATTCTCTTGAATTATTTCCCTGATGAAAATTATGTCTGCTCAAAACTTTCTACTCTTTCTTTCTGGATCTCCTAGTATGATATTCAGATAGCAGACCTGTACTCATTCTGTTTTTAAAAATCTTTTCTCTGCCATTTCCGTATCCCTGTGCCTTCATTTCGTGCTCTCGGGGATGACCGCTAACATGCTAACATGACCCGGTTCTTCTGTTGAGTCTTTGTTTGTGCTATTGTGTTCCTGTTTCCAAGAGCCTCTCGCTGCTGCCCTCTGGGTGTTCCTTCTTACGGTTGCGGCGTCCTGCCCTTGTTTGTGCTCACAGAGTGATCTCTTACCTCAGGACACTGATACTCCAGATGCATTTCTGCCCTCTGCATGCCTTTCTCCTGTTTGGTTGTTGTTTCCTCCTCCACCCTGTTCGCCTTCCCTACCTCTCTCCCCTCAGAGGCCAAAGACGGCTGGCGGGCCTTGGTTGGCTGCTCGTGCTTAAAAGTGCGAGGACTAGAAGGCTCTGGGCTCGTGGGCCCTCACTGTAGAGAGACACGACCAGGCCTCTGGGGGAGCGCTCACACCTGTGTTTTAGATGCTTCCTCTTGGTCACTGTCCTCAGTCTGTGTTGGTCTCCGCAGTTTCGGGAGCCAAGCAGAGACAGAGGGCTGAGGCTCTGTGCATTCACTGTGCACACTTTCACTTAACCCCGTTTTTGGCGCCACAGCCCTGCCTCAACTGTGATCTAGATCTCACTACCTTCCGCAACCTGCTTCAGGGAATTTCCAGTTTTATGCCTGGGTGAGCAACTGTTTTGTTTTGCAGAGTTGAAGAAGGGATCTGAGGAATCCAACTGCTTCATAAATGTCTTTTACTAAGTCTTTAGTTAGCTGCAGGCTTCCCTCATAGCTCAGTTGGTAAAGAATCCGCCTGCAATGCAGGAGACCCTGGTCCGATTCCTGGGTTGGGAAGATCCACTTGAGAAGGGATAGGCCACCCACTCCAGTATTCTTGGGCTGCCCTTGTGGTTCAGCTGGTAAAGAATCCACCTGCAATGTGCGAGACCTGGGTTGGGAAGATTCCCTGGGGAAGGGAAAGACTACCCATTCCAGCATTCTGGTCTGGAGAAATCCATGGACTGTATAGTCCATGAGGTCACAAAGAGTCAGACGCGACTGAGCAACTTGCACTTTCTTTAGTTAGCTCCAGGTGGCGCTAGTGGTAAAGAACCTGCCTGCCAATCCAAGAGACAAAAGGGAAGCGGGTTTGATCCCTGGGTTGGGAAGATCCCCTGGAGGAGGGCATAGCAACTCATTTCAGTATTTTTGCCTGGAGAACCCCCACGGACAGAGGAGCCTGGCAGGCTACAGTCCATGGTCAGACACCACTGAGCAACAACGCGTTCACTACCCACCCTTCTCATTCCTTATTCCAAAAGCACCTGATGCTGAAACTCTTTAGACCCCTGTACGTGGGTAGTTCTCTGTTTGCCCCACTGCTGGCTTAAGTTACCAGTGACATCAGTTACCTCTTATCCGTCTGCTTTCCGGCTTCCACACTCTCATTGCTGTTGTTTTCTCTCTTATTCTTCCAGTCCTTTGGGGTTTCTACTCTTAAATCTCTTTACTGTCACTCTAGTCAGGTTTGGGGAGGAAACCAAATAAATATTGGTGGAGTGTCAGTGTACGATTTCACCCAGAAATCAGTAAATGTACTCCTCAAAAAAGAAATATTTCAAGAATTAATTTTTAGGACCAGCAATGCATTTTTTTTCCTTTAAGCATTTTGGTCTGAAGAATAATGGTTTGGTCTAACTTACTTTAGACAGGACTTCTCAGAATTGGTGAAATATTGCTTAACAATTTTAACATTAAAAACACTTCATAATACTATAAAGCTACTTTTAAATCACATTTAAAGTATTTAAGTCTGAACGGTCTTAAGAGAATATTAGCTCATAGTCTCTGACTTGGAAATAAATATCTCAGATGTGTAGAAGGCCACTGAATACAATAATGATATTATCTGAAAATATTTGCATGTTTTAAATTTGTCATGCATACTNATTCTTCCAGTCCTTTGGGGTTTCTACTCTTAAATCTCTTTACTGTCACTCTAGTCAGGTTTGGGGAGGAAACCAAATAAATATTGGTGGAGTGTCAGTGTACGATTTCACCCAGAAATCAGTAAATGTACTCCTCAAAAAAGAAATATTTCAAGAATTAATTTTTAGGACCAGCAATGCATTTTTTTTCCTTTAAGCATTTTGGTCTGAAGAATAATGGTTTGGTCTAACTTACTTTAGACAGGACTTCTCAGAATTGGTGAAATATTGCTTAACAATTTTAACATTAAAAACACTTCATAATACTATAAAGCTACTTTAAAATCACATTTAAAGTATTTAAGTCTGAACGGTCTTAAGAGAATATTAGCTCATAGTCTCTGACTTGGAAATAAATATCTCAGATGTGTAGAAGGCCACTGAATACAATAATGATATTATCTGAAAATATTTGCATGTTTTAAATTTGTCATGCATACTCTGTCTTTTTGGAGCTTCTTGTCAGGACATCCGTAGTCTCAATTTAGGGGAAAAATATTAAAAGATAGTTTGAAAGTCCACCAAGATACTTTCCTGTTAACTTAGAAGAACACACAGAGAGATAAATTCTTCCACTTGGTTTTGGGAGCTTTGTGTCACAATCCTGACTCTGTTCAAAAGCAGGACTTGGACATTCTTGCAGTAGAAGGTGAGGAGGAAAATTTGGATGAAGCTTTTCAGACATTAGGTAGAAGAAAGCTTCACGTGATCCTGCTCATCCTTCTAGCTAACTGTGCTCTTTCCATACGCAGTCTCTCACGAGGTGCACCCCTTCTCACCTGCTCTTTGAATCAGAAAGTGCACTTTCTCCCTCTTCTTCACCTCCCTTCACTTTTTCTAATAATGACTTTTCCAACAAGATATCTCACCTTCTTTCCTCTTTTAGTTTTCATTCTTCTTGACCTGTTTTATGATGTTGACTGTATGTTCTTTTTTAAATGTTCCTTCTTATCCCTGTGACGTTACACTGTTCTCACTCTCTTCCACCATCCTGAGCTATCATCCATTTCTCTCTGGTACTTCTGTTCCTTCTCCCGCCTCTATTGTGGGCAAACCCCAACCTGTCCAAGGTCCTGGCTCCATACTCTTCATTGTCTACATACTTTACTCAGTAGGATTCATCCATGCTCAGGGTTTTGATCATCACATGTGTACTGTTGGCTCCCAAATGTCTCATCTTGTGCCCTGACCTTGGGAATGGAACAGAGCTTCAGTTCTATATCTTTAATCTTCTATTGGGCATTTCCACCTTGATGTCCCACTATCATGTCAAATCCAGGATGCTCGTCTTTTTATTCCTCACACCCTCTCCTTCCCACACCCAAAACAGATTTCTTTACCCAATTTCCCTGCCTCTCAGCATCATCTTCATCCTCTTACGTACAGAATCTTGAGATCGTTTATTTAGTCGGGTATCAAAATTTCCCCAAGCTTTCCTTTTCCAGTCTGTTCTTACTGCCAGAACTTGAGTCCAGGCCTTCATCCCCTTGCACCTGAATTGTTGCACAGCCTCCAAGCTCTCCCACCGCCTTCTGCTCCGTCCCACATCTTCTTTAAATGCACCTCTCATCATATCACTTCCTTAATCAGAATATCTCATGATTCCCATTTCCTACTACGTCAAGTCTAAACACCCCTACCTGGCTTTCGGGCTGCTCACGATCTGCCTCCGCGTTACCTGTCCTCTTTGCCAGTATTACCGAACCCGTTCCCCCTCCTGGAGTCAGTCTTCTCACTGTCACGAGAACAAGCCAAGTTCATTTCTGCCTCCTTAACTTAACAAGTAATCTTCTCTAGCTTGGAATCCCTCTCTTCTTTCCGTTGACCTAGATCATATCCACCTTGCAAGAGAGTTGCCTGCGCTTGCTGTGCCCACTTCCCGTTCTCTTCTCTTTGCATGCCACGGTAACCAGGCCTCACCCCCACTCCTCCTCCACTGTCCGAGACATAGCTCTTTTCCTATCGTGAATCTGTGGGTTCACACCTCCTCCACTGTCCGAGACACAGTCATTTTCCTGTCATGAGTCTGTGGGTTCACACCTCCTCCACTGTCCGAGACACAGCTCCTTTCCTATCATGAGTCTGTGGGTTCACACCTCCTGCACTGTCCGAGACACAGTCACTTTCCTGTCATGAGTCTGTGGACTCACACCTCCTCCACTGTCCGAGACACAGCTCCTTTCCTATCGTGAATCTGTGGATTCACACCTCCTCCACTGTCCGAGACACAGCTCCTTTCCTGTCATGAATCTGTGGATTCACTCCTCCTCCACTGTGCGAGACACAGCTCCTTTCCTGTCATGAATCTGTGGGTTCACACCTCCTCCACTGTCCGAGACACAGTCCCTTTCCTATCATGAGTCTGTGGGCTCACACCTCCTCCACTGTCCGAGACACAGCTCCTTTCCTATCGTGAATCTGTGGATTCACACCTCCTCCACTGTCCGAGACACAGCTCCTTTCCTGTCATGAATCTGTGGATTCACTCCTCCTCCACTGTCCGAGACACAGTCCCTTTCCTATCGTGAGTCTGTGGGCTCACACCTCCTCCACTGTCCGAGACACAGCTCCTTTCCTATCGTGAATCTGTGGATTCACACCTCCTCCACTGTCCGAGACACAGCTCCTTTCCTGTCATGAATCTGTGGATTCACTCCTCCTCCACTGTCCGAGACACAGTCCCTTTCCTATCGTGAGTCTGTGGGCTCACACCTCCTCCACTGTCCGAGACACAGCTCCTTTCCTATCGTGAATCTGTGGGTTCACACCTCCTGCACTGTCCGAGACACAGCTCCTTTCCTGTCATGAATCTGTGGATTCACTCCTCCTCCACTGTCCGAGACACAGTCCCTTTCCTGTCATGAGTCTGTGGGCTCACACCTCCTCCACTGTCCGAGACACAGTCACTTTCCTATCACGAATATGTGGGTTCACAGCTCTACTGCCTGTTCCCATCTAACCCGACAGAGATCCTGGTTTTATCTCTTTCCATATTCGCAACTTCTTCCTCCATCAGTGAGAAACCTGGCCCCCATTTTCATATAACATATTACTTATGGTATCCATCCCCTCGAATGTAACCAAGCTCCCATCCTCGCCATCTTCCCCACACACATATAGGTACCCATGTCACCCTTCTGGGGCTCTGACGCCCCAAGAGTCTCCCATACCTGGGAGCCCTCCTGCTCCATCCAGCCTCTGACTCCTCGTGCCAGGCCTGTCATCCCTGAGGACACCCTCCTCACCCTGCCCAGGCCCTGACACCCCCGTGCACGAGCTTCTCTGGCTCTGCTATGCCCGACACTGGCGTGAGGCCCGAACTGCTAATCAAGGAAGCCCCACTAGGGTCAATATTTTATTTAGAAAAAGATTTCCAATTTGTTTCTGTTTCCTTTCTCCTAAAAAAGCACCTATTGTCAGTATCAGTCAGTCTGAAATACCACAGAAAGCAGTGGACAAAGAAACCAAATCATTTCTAAAAGAATACGCAACCTACATCAATGTAGAAACAAAACACCCAGCTTTAAAAAAAAGAAATATTTCTCAACATTCTCCATCTCTTGCTGAAATAGTTTGATATTATGGCCACAGCCTCAGAATCACTATCAAGTGCCAGGGCTTTTGGTAAATTCATGAACTTTACATTTTTTGAAGATGGTGGTTTCTGATGCCCAAGGTGCAAAATTAAGTTTATCTTTTAAAACTGAGAAATGAAAATATTTCGTCACCTTACTGTCATTCAGTTAGACCTCTGCAAGATCACCCTTGATAACCAGTTCACAGAGACGGAAAGCAGTCATCAAAGAGCCTGCAGACAGTCCCTGGAGACCACAGCTTTCCCAGGACAGAAATACCCAAGTCTGCCTCCAAACCCTTTAAAGACATAAACTAACCATTCCAAGAAGCAGCTTTCTCATTCCTACTCCTAATCCCAATTTTCTTTGTCTGAGAAAGGCAAATTTAGCCCTTCTTCTAAATCAAGATACAATATGACTGGACTTTTGTTTAATTCTAAGCCAAAACATTCCCAAACTCCCACCGCATTCTTGGGAAGCCCTGCACGCTGCTGCAGTGCTCCCTGGGCCACGTCTCATCCCTTCAGGCGTCGGCTCACGCCGTCTGTGCCCACTCAGAGGCCATGGGAAGGGGGCGCAGCCTTCATGGGGGCTCCTGCCAGGTGGGTCCAGATTAGCTCTATGGCCTGCTCACAAGGAAGTGAACAAGGCTCCTCTGTGGGTGTCTGAGCACACGTTACCAAACTGCTGGTGACCTCATGAGCCAGAGAAAGCAGGTCTCACATTGTGGACTAAGCCTAAATATTAATACTACTTTATATTTATGTAGTGTCTTTTTTCCAAGGAGCTCCAACCTCTTTTACAGACATTATGTCATTAATCCTCAAAGCATTGCTGTTTGGTCCATGGCAAATATGATCCCCCTCCCTTTTTTTTTTATTTTTTTTTACTGTGATGGAAACTTGCAAGTCAGTGATGGAACCCAGCCCCCTAGTTCTCAGTCTTTGCACTATACCGTGAAAATAACCAGAAGAATAATTTCTCAAGCATATTCATGGCTTCTTGGGTGGGCTTTGAGAGGATGGCTCCGTTTGTATGCTTTTCAGTTTTCAGTGCCACTGCTGCACTTACAGGAACACTACAGGTTTGCAGCTGAAATTTGAAGTGGAGGACTATTATTAAATATATAATTTCACTTATCACTCGGAGATCCTGTATACTTCTCATACCCCAAGAGAAGGTAGATTTTTAAAAATTGGTATACCAGTTTAGGGCAGATTTCATCTATAGCAACCACATATTTACCAAAATCAAGCAAAATCAGGAAACTAGACACAATCAATTTGTATTGAGTGCTTAACATGTACCAGATACTGTGCCAAACGTTTTCAAATCCATGATCTTATTTTACGTATATAATATTCCATGAGAACCTGTTAGATTAAGTCTTGTGTGTATGGAAACACTCTGAGTGGGGCAAGAAAAAAAAAGGCACTAATAGAAATATGGCCTCAGCTGCTACATCCCTCCCCTCACCCCCCAACACACACACCCCAGCAAGCTCTGTTAACTCGACTTCCCTTAGTGGAAATCCCCAGCGTAGCGATTTCCACAAAAAGGGAAAATGCGGGTAAACTCTAAAAACCACTAGGAATTAGCTCAATACCTACCCACCAAAAACAAAAACAAAAAACCCCACCCCCAACAACTTAAAAAAGATCAGTACTTGCATGTTCACCAATTAATGCGAAACACAGAGAACAGAACACAACTGTATTTAACAGTGACAAACATTTCTTGACTTCACTTGGCTGGACGCTTCCGAACCAGGAATATTCGAACCAGGAATTATGAACCATGCTGGCACAACTTTAAACATGCACAGAAACTTTCTCCACACTGTTGTTTTATTCTCTTACGTGACCCACCGTCATATCGTTTTTCAAATGGGTGGCATCTTTACCCTCTGGATTTGACAATGGCCACGAAAAGAGACATGCTGAGAGGAAATCAGGAAAGCTCTTCTTGTGAAACTTTCAACTTTGAGTCCTAAAACCCAAAAGCCTCAGAATGGCAATGTATGTGCCAGACGCCCTGCAACAATAATACTATTCCACCCTGCTCTCTGGCTGACTTGATTTGAAATAGCCTTACATTTCTAAATAAATAATATTTGAGACCGAGCAGCCCTACCCCATGATGGAAAATCTTTATGCGTTGGAAAGTATGCACACTGTGCCGTATTTTAGGTATATAATCCAGCCACATTCTGTAGCATAGCTACACTGCAGTTTATACTCAACAAACTTGCTGTTTTAAGAAGGCATATTCATATTTCTAAATTTCTTCTTATCATAGAAAATATTAGCCCAGAGGAAAATCTTGTATCCCAAATAAAAATGTGGTGATGGGGAAACTTAGGAAGTGGTCGTGCAAAAAGTGACATTTGCCCTCATAGGGTTGCCACGCATGCACGGTTATGTCGACAACGTTGCTCAATTCCAGGGGCTACCGAAGTCACGGGCAGCGATGTGAATGGCGCCCCCTGGAGGCGAGCAACGCCTGGCAGCCTTGATTTTAATTAATTAGTAAAGCTTTTGAAAATGAGTATTTTGTTTTGGTTCTGAGTTCAGTCATAAGCTGCTGGGGGACTTATTATTAATCCCTACATTTTTGTGCGTGTGCAAGTTCTGATTGCTTCCTCCCCATATTGGTTTTTAAAGGCTTCCCTACTGACTGAGCTTCAGCACATGGGTCTGGCATTCTCCCAGCTCTGGGTTTTCGTGAGTCAGGGAAAAACGTGTGCTGTTTTGAGAAGACGCTCATCAGACATGCTCAAGCCGCCCGGGCTGATTAAGGAAGGCCCTCCCCCCATTCTCTCTCTCCCTCTGTGCACCTACAGCATCCTGCGTGCATCTTGATTTAGCCCTCACTTCATCCTACCTGTGGGAGGCGCTGGTGAGAGCTCATTGTCCCACGCCTGTGTTCTTCACTACCGTGCAGCGCTCTGCTGCCCAGGCCTCCCGCATCACCACCTGCACGCCTGGGACCTGGATCTGGTACTCAGCCTGCTACCTGAACCTCCGCTTGCCCCACCCTCATTCTTACCCTCATACTGTCTGGTTCTCTCACCTCCTTTAGTCCACGTTTAGGAGGAAAGCATGGGTCTCCAGCTGGGGAAGATACCTGGTAACTGGAGGCAGCGGGAAGAGAGCCCACTTCATGTGCCGTGAGACCAGGCGCGGCCCTGCAACTAGGCCGGTGATTGGTCACAGCCCTTCACTCCTCATCGCTCCAGGCCTGACCCAGCTCTAGTGAGACAGCTTGAAGAGGGTGATACTGCACACTTTTTTCTAGCAGTTTTTAAGTTTTTTAGCAGTACACGCATGCTAAGTTGCTTCAGTCGTGTCCAACACTTAGCGACCCCATGGACTGTAGCCCATCAGGCTCCCTGTCCATGGGATTTCCCAGGCAACAATATTGGAGTAGGTTGCCATGCCCTCCTCCAGGGTATCTTCCCAACCCAGGGGTTGAACCCGCATCTCCTGTGGCTCCTGCATTGGCAGGCAGGTTCTTTACCACTAGCGCCACCTGTACAGTAAATTTCAGAATGGAAACAACAGTTTCTGGGAAGTTGTCCAAGAAACTGGTGGAGGTTGCTTTCTAGACAGGGCACTGAGTGGCAGGGAGAAGCTCACTGTGCACCTTTATTTTGCATTTTGAATTTCATACCATGTGACTGTACTAGTTGTTGTGAGAGATAAATAAAATCCAGGAAAAGAAATCAGGCAATTAAATAACTAGATGTGAACTGAACTGATGCCATGCAAAGTTCCGTTAATTATAGGAAAAGATTCAAATATATTAGCAAATAGAAGTAGATCAGAAAGAGAGGTATGATTATTTTCATTTTCTGTTTAAAACTTGGAAAATGTTCACTGTTTGCTGAAAAAGCAAAATACACCTTAAGGGTAGGTGTCTGTCCCTCATGTAAAACCTATCCGCACTCCAGACACTCAGCTACTTCTTTTTAGTTGTTGTTGTTGTTGTTGTCCTTTGTTTCTTCAAGTGAACTTAGGGCCAGGTTAAGGTGAAAATCTGACTTCTCAGTGAAGGGATCTTTGCCATTCTGCCTCCACTTTGTGTGCAAGAACTGTTTTGGGGATGCCAGAGCTCCTAAGTGTCATCAGCTTTGCCCTCTCTTTCCTGCCAGCAGGAGCAGACAGTCATGACCCAAGGTCTGGACATCACACCGATAAGGAGCTCTCCTACCTCAGACAGTCCTCATAGCACAGTGGCCCTTTTCTGCCTGTTTTGTGGGGCCCGTCTCTATAGAGTCATTTCTGTACTTACGGTTATACTCTGTTTCTTTTAACACCTGCTGAAGCGCTTTTCAGAGACTCAGACTCAAGCAAATGACCTACATAGCGAGTCTGTGAGAAGCGGGTATCATTTCCAATTCTGCATCTATTATCTGTTCATCTCATTTTTGAAGAATCAGCAAACCTATGTCAAGTTTAGCGCATCTAATAACATCATCATGTCATCGCCTGTACGTTTCCTCCTACATGCCGCAAACTGAAAACAACTGTTTCATTTTTATAATTACTTCAAGTATGTGCTTGAATGTGTTTATATGTGTTTTATATTTCTACTTTAGTTACCACAGAATTAATGGTTAATTACTCAGGCATGTGGAAGTAGGAAAGTAGCTGACATTTTTCTATTGAAAAGTATCTAATAATAGTTTAGAATATTTGATAATTGCAAAAGGTAAACCACAAAAATTTTAAGGCTTTTAGTGTTCTTTTATGACTTTCCCAGTTTACAAATTAAAATAATGTAGTAAAACTTTCATCACATTGAAATAAAGGAAAACAAAGAGATAAAGATTGTTGATTATAAACATAGCAATTAATAAAAGATATAATTTTAACAGAATAAACAAATACAGAACTTCAAATTTTTAATGCAACTAATTATATTGGGTTGGCCAAAAAGTTTGTTTGGGCTTTTCTGTAAGATGTTTCAAAAAACTCATATGAACTTTTTTGGTCAACCGAATTCAATTGGCACATGAATACATTCTCATGGATAATTTAAAAACCACCAATAAGGATAGTGCATATCAGTGGCTTTGAATTGAAAACACATAAGATGTACTGTCCAGCATGGCGGCCAGGAGCTGCAGGTGGCTGTAAGCCACTTGGAATGTGGCTAATTTGAGGTGAAATGTGCTGTATGTGGAAAATACATACCAGACTGTAAAGACATAGTATAAAAAATGCAAAATATCTCAATTTTATAATTGATTACATATTGAAATAATACTTTTTATATACGGGATCAAATAATTATTAAAATTTAATTTCTTCTGTTTCCTTTTACTTTTTACAGTGTACCTACTAGAACATTTTAAATTTTCTGTGTGGCTTGTAGTGGTGTCTTGCATCTGTTTCTACTGGACAGCACTCCATGCACGTACAGGAATGTATGCGTATGTGGTACACATACACGTACATACATATACTTATGGGTTGTTGAAAAGCATAAATGGGGCAATGGCATCTTTCCCTGAAACTTGCTTTCTTCACTTAACATATGTCTTGGAGATTTCTCCTTGTTAGTATATTTAGAAAACCCATATAACACTAGTTGTCCTTTTGCGACTGGCTCATCTCATTTAGCGTAATGTCTTCAAGGTTCATCTGTGTTGCAGCATGTGTCAGAATTTCCATCCTTTTTAAGACTAAACAATATTCCATTGTTTGTGTACACTGCATTTTGTTTACGCATTCATCCGTCTCTGGACATTGAGATTGCTCCCGCTTTTTGGCTGTTGTGAATTATGCTGCCATTAACATGAGTGTAGAAATATCTGTTCAGGTTCACACTTTGAGTTCTTTCGGGCATATACCTAGAAGTGAAATTGTTGGGTGATATGGTAATTACATTTTTGATCACATGAGGAACTGCCATACTGTTTTCCATAGCAGCTGCACCGTTTTACATTCCCAGTAGCAATACATAAGGGTTCCAGTTTCTCCACATTGTCCCCAATACTTGTTATTTTCTTATTTTTTACTAATAGCCATCCTAATGAGTATGAAGTGATATTTCACTGTAGTTTTGATTTGCATTTCCCTAATGGTTAGTGAGGAGAAGGCAATGGCACCCCACTCCAGTACTCTTGCCTGGAAAATCCCATGGACACAGGAGCCTGGTGGGCTGCAGTCCATGGGGTCGCTAAGAGTCATACACGACCGCGCGACTTCCCTTTCACTTTTCACTTCCATGCATTGGAGAAGGAAATGGCAACCCACTCTAGTGTTCTTGCCTGGAGAATCCCAGGGACGGCGGAGCCTGGTGGGCTGCCGTCTGTGGGGTCGCACAGAGTCGGACACGACTGAAGTGACTTGCAGTAGAGTAGCAATGATTAGTGATGTTGAGAATCTTTTTCATTTGCTTTTGTGCCACTTGTATATTTTCTTTTTCGCCCACTTTTTAATCAGATTGTTTTGTTGCAATTGTAGTTTTTTATATATTCTGGATGTTAATATCTTATAAGATATGACTTGCAAATATTTCCTCTTATTCCATGGGTTGTCCAGTCCATCTCTTGGTAGTGTCCTCTGGTGCGCAAAAGTTTTTAATGTGATGAAGTTAAATTTATCTGTTTTTTTCTTTTGTTGCTTGTGTTTTTGGTATCATGTTCAAGAAAGTCTTGCCCAATCCAGTGTCACGAGGCTTCCCCCTTCATTTTCTTCTATGGGTTTTATGGTTTTAGCTCTCATGTTTAGGTCTTCAGTTCATTTTGAGTTAATATTTGTAGGTGGTACAAGGGTCCAAGTTCATTATTTTGCATGTGGATATCCAGGTCTACCAGCATCATTTCTTGAAAAGACTTTCCTTTCCCCACTGGGCATCCCCTCTGTCAAAAATCAGTCTGCATTGGGCATCCCCTCTGGACATCCGTGTCAGAAATCACTTGACTGTATATGTGAGGGCTTATTTCTGGACTCTATTCTATGTTTGGGTCTATATGTCTGTCTTTGTGCCTATACAACATTTTGATCACTGTAGCTTTGTAGTTGCTTTGAAATCAAAAGTGTGAGGCCTATACCTTTGTTCTTCTTTTTACAGGTTGTTTTGGCAATTCAGGGTCCCTCGAGATTTCATATGAATTCTAGAATGAAGTTTTTTATTTCTGAGAAAAAAAAAATCACTAGGATTTTGACAGGGATTTTGTTGAATCTGTAGATTGTTTTGGGTAGTATTGACAGCTTAACAACATTAGGTCTTCCACTTTAGGAACACAGGATAACTTTCCATGGTTTTACCATTTTATATCTTGCTTAAAAAGGTCTTTGGAGGAACTTCCCTGGTGGTCCAGTGGCTGAGACTCTGCGCCCGCTAAGGGGCCCAGGCTCAATCCCCCATCAGGGAACTGTTTCCCACATGCTGCAACTAAGGCCTGGCACAGCCAAATAAATAAACATCTTAAAAAAAGGTTTCTGCAATGCTAAAGGTATAAATATGTTTTTCCATATTTTCTTCTAAGAAGTTTTTCTATTGATACATTTTCTTCTAATAAACTAACTTTAGGTTTTACGTTTGGCTCCCTAAGCTAGCTGGATTTTGTTTTTCCTGGTGTGAGAGAGTCTTCCCATTGTGTTGGTGTTGAATTGCTACCCTTTCCCTGCTAATCTGAATGCTACTTCTATCATAAATTAAAAATCCTAGATAGTTTGTTTTTAGACTTGCTGTTGGTATTTTACTGTGTTGATTCCTCTGTCTGTTCTTATCGCTGTTGTGTTTTAATTACTCTGTGTTTGCAGTCTGGAAAACCAACTCTTTCCCCCCCTCATAGTTCTTTTTTAGTATTTTAAAGATTTTTCTGTATATTTTCACTTTTAGACAACCATTAGAATCATTTTCAGTTCCAAAAGACATATTAATGGGATATTGATTGGGATTGAATTGATTTGATAAAGTAGCCTTGGAAAATTGTGATTTTTTCACAATAATGGTTCTTTGCGTTTTTGAGGAAAATTTATTTGTAATTTCACTACTGTCACCACGGTCCCTAGGAAACTTGTCTGCTTGGATTGGTCACAGATTGCCTCTGTGAAGCAGTTCTGTGCAGGAGAATGTCACTGACGATGACAGTGTTCTGTATCTGTGATGTCTGATACGTGGTTATTCTGCACTTGAACTGAGCACCCACAGGTGGCTTCTGAACACTTGAAATGTGACTAAGGCAACTAAGGAACCGAATTCTAAATTTTAATTAATTTTGACTAAATTTAAGTGGTTACGCATATTGACGGTGCAGCTTTAGGATGTGTGAATAACTATGTAATTGAATACTTTTGTAAGTAGTTCAGATAGATAGCAAAAGAATTACTGGTGTGTGTAAAAGACACCATGTAAAGCATCGCAGGGAGTCTAAAAATCATATTAATACAAACTAATTCCTAAAGAACGTAAAACCCTGTTCTAGGTAAAAGACAAATTGTTTACAAATATTAATGCTGTCAGGAAAACATAATTACAAAAAATGTGCTGTGGGTATTTGCTCAAGAAAGAAAATTCATATCAGATTAAAGAAATAAGAAAGACTTTGTGGATGAAATACTTTTAGAGATTGACCTTGAAAGAATTATTCAAAACCTAAGAAGGTGATGGCACCCCACTCCAGTACTCTTGCCTGGAAAATCCCATGGACAGAAGAGCCTGATAGGCTGTGGTCCATGGAGTCGCGAAGAGTCAGACACGACTGAGTGACTTCCCTTTCACTTTTCACTTTCATGCATGGGAGAAGGAAATGGCAACCCACTCTAGTGTTCTTGCCTGGAGAATCCCAGGGACGGAGGAACCTGGTGGGCTGCTGTCTCTGGGGTCACACAGGGTTGGACACAACTGAAGTGACTTAGCAGCAGCCGCAGCAAGAGAGTAAGTATTAACAACAGGAGATTTCTGTCTTCTGAAACGTAGAAGAAGTAGAGAAGAGGGGAGAGAATGCGGTGTTTTGGGGGAATAACTGTGTTAGATTCCTAGGGCTGCTGTAACAAATGACCACAAGTCTTGTGGCTTCAAACATCAGAAATATATTCTCTCACCAGAGGCCAGAAATCCCAGACTCAGTCACTGGGCCGAAAGCAATCCATACTCTTCTAAATGTAGGGGCCCTGGCATTCCCTGGCTGACGGCCACATCACTCCAGTTTCTGCCTCAGGGGTCACACGGTCTCTTCCTCATCAGTCAGTGTCCCAGTCTCCCTCTTCTTCCCTCTTATAAGGACACCCGTGCTCGTGGGTGGGGTCCCCTGGATAATCCAGGATAACCTCTTCATCTCAAGACCCTCAGGCACACCTGCAGAGACCGCCCCCCACCATGCCTTTTTTTGCCATTAAGGTGTTGTTCACAGGCTCCAGGGACTAGGACATGGACATCTTTTGGTGGCCCTTCTCAGCCTACCACAAGGATCCCGTCTGGCTGGAGTAGGAATGGCGACAGCCACCAGGCGCTGAAGGACTCGCACGTGGGAGGTGGACCAGGCAGTCCATCTGTGCTGTTTCACGTACTCGTGACAAGAGCGCTGTGTAGGCATTAGGAAACAAGAGAGGAATCTAGGGTGACTGTGTTTTCCACCTTTGATGACTGGGAAATGGTGATTAACAGAAATTGAAAAGTCAGGAGGAAAAATTGGTTCCAAAGGAAGATTAATGAACTCAGCTTTGGCTTTTCGTTTGAGGTCCCAGCAGGCTGTGCCCAACAACGGCCAGCCTCAGACAGAAACCGAGCAGCCCTACCCAGAGTTCTGATGGCTGGGTTCTCCTGCCTTTGTTTCCCCTTTGGGTTGAAAACAGATTATAAAAAGTACTGAATTTGAAGTCAGGAGACCTGTGTTCAATACTTCCACTTACTAAATGTGTGAAGTGGACAAGTCATTTCATTTCTCTGAGCTTCAGTTTTTACATCTGTAAGAGAGGAGTAAAAAGCCCCTCTCTGTCCTCACATAGTTGTCGCAAGGAATAAATGAGATAACATTTGTGATGTTCTTAGCAAGTCTATTGTAAGCATTCAAATGGTTGTAAAAAGAAGAGCAAAATGTTTAATATGTCAAAGTCACATTTTTCCACTTGAAGTTGCTGTATCTTAGTTGCCTGGACCCTAAGCAGTAACTATTAGTCTTGAAGGTCCATTAGTGGCTCCTTCCCCGTCTCCATGCTTACGCCATCTAAGCGTCTTCAGTGCTACCCAAGACTCCCTTGCTAAACAGAGGACCTGAACTCTACTTCATAGAAATGACTAAGCCCAGTAGGAACGAATCGTTCAACCTCCTGTCCCCCTGTTTAAAGAGGTACGTGGACCTACAGCCACTTCAGCCACCTTCCTGCCAGAGCTTGGGTAACGGCCTGTCTTTGATGTGAAGTGAATATACCCTTCCTGTGCTCCTGACACGGTGCCGTCCCTCCTCCTGGGCTCCAGATCACCCAGCCGGGGTCCTGGGGGACATCTGCTTTTGGAGAGCTCACCTCCAACGCAGAATCTTGGAACCAGAGTCAGTTACTTCTCCACCCACCCTCCCCACCTTGCTTCTGCCACCCACCCCCTCAGCTTCCTCTATTTCCCATATTGATTAGTGGCATCACTGATGATTTTTGTCGTTTTGTTTTACTCCTTTCCTTTGCCATCTCTGTGCCCATCACAATGAATGGCAATGATGTGTCAGGGTCCAAGTCCAGACCCTCACTCTCTCTCTCCTCTGCCCTCTGCCCCCATCGCCCGCCCTGGTCTAGCCTCACTGCGGCCCTTGTTCTCCTCTGGATCAGTTCTCCTGAAGTGACCTTCCTGCTCCTCGTCTCACTGCCCCCAGCTCACCCCTTACACTGCAGCCATCAGGACCTTTCCACAACACACCTGCTCTGAAAACTCTTTGGAGGCACTCCATGACAGCACAAAAAGTCCAAACTTGGGAGAACGACACTGTCTGACCCAGCCCACCGCCCTATGCCCTTCCTGTCAGTCCCGCTGGACGATTCCCAGCCCTCCAGGGGCATTCTGCTTTCTATCCCATCCCTGTGCTTCTTTCGTCTAGAATGTTCTCTCTAATGCCATCTGCCTGGTGAATGTCTGCTCATCTCACCATTCTTAGTTTGGGTTTCATATCCTCTCTGAAGCCTTGCCAGGCTTCCCCAGGAAGAGCTGATAAGATCTTTTTGGAACCTTCACCGTGCCCTACACAGGACTCTATCATTTCATCTGTAGCCAGTTTGTTTCCCCACCATAATCTCTTGGAGGACATGAAATATGTCTTGATCAGCTTTGTGTCTTTCGTGCTCAGCACAATATCTGACCCAGAGAAGATGCCCCAAACATTGGCTGAGTAAATGAATTAATTATGGAACTTTTAAAGCCACATGATACATTAGAAAATGTACAGGAAGGAAGAACTGATAGAATAAACTTTAGAGATTAATGGAAATATGTGATTTCTAAGGAGACTATATATTTACCTCCCAAAGAGAGATAAACGTGGTCCAGAACCCTAAGTCAGTGGGCAAACTCTTCATAAATCCCAGGAAAATGTGAGACACTTCCCAACACATCAGAGAGCTCACAGCCCCACTGGAGCTGGAGGTCAGCATTCCCTTTAAGCGTTTGGTTCCTTAACCGCTCATTCATCACAGTGTTAACAACAAGCTCCATTTGTGCGAATCGCATGTATTGGATAATCACTGTTGATCTACCTTTCACTGTCCAAAAAGGATACATTTTAAGGGAGAGGATTTGATACTAACATCACAGCTATAACTCAGTTATAAGAGCACAAACCCTCTCTGAACCATAAATGCCCTTGATCTGGGAACGTCTAAGTCCAGAGATTCCATACTTCACACTTGATTATATATACCTCTATGCTGGCAAGGACTGACTTTCTAAACAGAAAACATTTTGCCAGATCTGACCTGGCAGATAGGTTTGAAGTAATAAACAAAATTCTCTGCACTGTCACCCCGGGCACAAAAAGTTCTCACGGTATTTCCTGGTCGTCTGGGGCTGCCCACTCGCTCTGTTCCCCAGACAGATCAACTTCCTAATGCAAAGCACGGCGCCCTGGCTGCTCTTTCTGTGCTGATACTTATCTGTCTTCTCCCCAAAGCCTGTGAGGAGACCATTTGATAAGCTAAGTTACACTAATATCATACTGAGTAATAACTGGAGGGAATTTACATTTTTAACAGGAGAGTGTTGATGTGTAGCGCCTCACCCTAAGGGCCAATCTGATGGAGGGACATTTCTCACTGTTGCAGGTCCCTTCCATGTCTCTCCATTCCTCAGTGCTTTAAACATGCTGAATGAACCTTCCACCTAGAATGATCTCTCTTACCCACTTTCCCCATCTCCAGTGCAGTGAACCCATGCTTTAAGACCCATCTCAATGTTTCTGTTATGCTTAGGGGCCTTCTCTAAATCCCCCAGGTTGAGCTGGTCACTCCCTCTTGACTTTTTATAAAACTTTGCATACTTGCTGTCTCAATGTCTTTAATTTTTAATGTATTCTTCAACTGACTTCAAGGTGATGTCTGCCCCCCAAAGTCCAATGCAGCTAGTAACTTCCCTGTCTCAGTCAAATAGACATGTTTCAGTCCTTATCATCCTTGACTTCTCAGCAACCCCTGACACTACAGGGGAAAAAAAGCCTTCATCGCTTTTATTTTCTCTGTGCCCTCTTCTTAAACCTCTCTTCCCCTGGCTTTCTTTGTAGGACCATCTAGACTTCTCTGGCTCTTTCTCACCCTTCTCCGTTGGCTCTCTTTCACCTAATCTCTAAGTGCTGGAGTTCCTTATGGCTGTACCCTGGCCTCCTCTCCCTTCTCACGCTCTGATCTCCCAGTAAGGAACTCTTCCACACCCACAGCATTAATCAGCCTCCGTATGCTGCTGACTCTCACGTTTACACATCCAGCCCAGACTCCCGTCCCGAGCTCCAGGCCATGCATAGCTGCCGATCCCCTATGTCTGCTTGGGGTTTCTCAAGTACTCCAAACACACCGGGTTCAAAACCCTCCCTCTTCTCTGCCTGAGAGAACAGCCCCTCTATCCCTGAAGTCAGCTGAACCAGAAACAGGGAGGCGTTGTTGACCTGCCCACCTCTCCTTTACCACTAGTCCAGCTGATCATCCTACCGACTGCCTTCTCAATACTTCCTCACTGTTGACGTCTCTCTGGCATTGGGACCCAGGGCTATCACGTGACTACTCCAGGACCATGACTTACCACCCTGCCTCCACTCGATGCCTCCACACACCTTTCTATACAGCAGGCAGTGTTGTTTGAGGATAGATTCATTCATTCATTCTTAGGAAAAAAATGTATTCAGGCCCAACTATACACTAGCTGCGACCAAGGCAGGCAAGTGCCTAATCTCCTGGGACTCTATTAACAGCATATGATTGGGATACCTAACTTCATAGGAATAGGGTAGAGGACGCTTTTGGAGGAACTAATGTTTCATCTGAAGAATGAGTACGAATTAATCAGGCCAAAAGAGGACTGGCGGAAGAGAAAGAGCTTGTTGAACAGAGGAAACATCGTGTGCAGAGGTCCGGGATCAGGACATAGCTTTCGGCTTATGATCTCCTATGGCATCTCACCCCTTTTAGGCAAAGTCCAGAGTGCCTGCCTTGGCTTTTCATATACCATCAGTGGTTCTGGGAAAAAGAGGGGCCACAGAGGGGCTCTAAGACCCTGATGGTAGCTTTGCAGTCATTCCTTAGGAAAATGCTCCTGCCCCAGCTGTCTCTCTCTCTCTCACACACGCGCGCACACACACACACACACACACACACACACACGCACATCTACTGTGCTGGGCCATTCGCCTTTCACTGGGGCTGAGAAAGTTGAGCGGGCAGAGAGTGAGGCAGAGTGGAGGAGATGTGCGGTTACTGCTGGGCACAGCCAGGCCCTGGCAGGTGGCGACTCAAGCTGGGGGTGTTCAGGGGCTGGCAGCCCCCACAAATAGCAAATGGCCCATCACAGCGGATGCGTGTGTGAGTTGGGGGCAGGGGCATTTTCCTAAGGAATGCGTGCAGAGCTGCCATCAGGGTCTTAGAGCCCCCCTGAGGCCCTTCCCTTTCCCAGAACCACCGATGGTGTATGAAAGCCAAGGTAGGCACTTTGAATTTTGCCTAAAAGCGGTGAGATGCCATAGGAAATCGTTAAGCCGAAAAGTAACATGGCCGGATTGTAAAATCTACAGAGCAAGGATTTTTATCTCACTTGTTCACTAATGTGCCCCAAGCACCCGGAACAATACCACGCACGGAGCTGGCGCTCCGGTAGTAATTGCTGAGTGAATGAATGAATGTCTATGATGCTGTGCTGCCTTATTTTGCAATCATGTGCTTAGTGTCTCTCCCTTACAAGATTCAGTCCTTGAAAACAACGGTGTCTTATGCACTCTTGCATTACCAGGGACACGGTATTAGTGCCAGCACAGAGCACACTCATTCATTCGGCCAATAATTCCCGGCACCCAGTGACAGCAGGAGCAGAGAGTGGGAGCAGACACCAGAGGCCAGGTCCAGAGCGGGGCGAGTGGGGGCCACATGAGAACTGAGACTGGCCAAGGAAGTCTAGAGCAAGATGGAGCTGCAGAGATGGGCTGGGGCCATAGAGAGTGTGGGCTTTGTCTTGAGAACAGTGGGAAGTCACTAACATGGGTGATGAATCAGGAGAGCCATGTAGTCAGATTTAACCAGAGCCTACTTAGGCTCCGGAGTGGGAGAGTGGATTGGAGAGGCAAGAAGAGTGGAAGTTTGAGATCCAGGCGTTGGGAGAGATGATACTGGCCTATGGCAAGCCAGAGGCAGGGCAAGAGAGAAATATGGACAGATCTGAAAGATATTAAGGAGGTAGGCTCAACTGGAATTAGTGATTAGTTAGACTTCAGGGTGAGGATAATGGAGTAGCCATGAACGAATCCCAGGTTTTTAACTTGGACACCTCCAGTGGAATGCTTGCCTGGGTGGCTTTGGCACCAATGATGCAAACTCAGCGAGTTGGAGCACACCTGAAAAGTGTTTCTCAAATGTTGCTTTGTATGGGTAAATTTGTGGGTTTATATAGTTCAGAACACGGACTATTTATCGATGTTAGGAAGCATCCCAACTGATCACATGCTTGCTTTCGAACCCACTAGTTTCCTATGAACCACTGGACTTCCCAGACCGCACTAGTTGCCTTGTATACGTTATGAAGATGTTTCCGTGAACTTGCTGCAATAAAAGTAAAGCTCTGAAGCTTGTAACAGAACTCTGGTTGACTCGAGGAAAGAAGAAAAAGAGAACAGAACTATCAAACCATCAGGCCAACTTGTACACCCATCTTCTCTTCCGAGTGTAACCTGACTTGATAGAAGTGGGGATAATTTCCTTTAAATGGAAAGCATACCCAAGCAGCATTTTTAGAAAAGCTAGATTTTACCAAGTACACTTTCTTATAGCTACACTGAAACAAATTCCCCTCCCAGGCAAAGAAGCCGGTTTCTGTGCTTTGGGTTTCTATGGTGCTCTTTCCTTACCTTTAGAGCAGGCCTTTCACACTTCGGTATGTCTAAGCCAGCCAGTTGATTGGTGAGCACCTCTACTTATTTTCTCAGAGTTTTGCTGTTCCATATAGCCAATGTCTTGGTTTCAGCCAAAGGGAATTTGTGGTTTCTGAGATCAGAAATTCAACTATTTTCTAAAATGCAAAACTGGTGATGAAATTAGGCGTTTGTAGAACCAGTCGTTGGTTCTAAATGGTACTTAACTGCTTTACTGATACGTCCATTATTTTGTAGTAAAAGCATGTCAACAATAATAACCTGTACCTATAACAAAAGAAAAGAATAATGTTGGAACTTCTACTAGATATTCTGACAAGTCTTGTTTAAAAATATGTACCTTATTCCATTTTCTTCAAAGAAAGAAAAGAGAACATGGAAAAACCTTTCCTCCCGTCTAGTGGCTGGAAAATATAAAAATGTCCTCCATGCCGGTCTTGGAATTCCAGGCATTAGGGATTGTCTGACATCGAGTTGTTCGCTTGGTTAAGCAAAAATAAATTCTAAAATCTTTACCAAAGCTGAACCCAATGGAGAAATATATATCCGTGATGACTCACTAACTGAATTCTCTCTAGTCAGTAGCATAGTTCTCATCAAGCAGAAAGAAGGCCATGGTCCCACCTTGTCAATCTGAACCTGTAGTTTCAAAAAGGTGAGATGCATGACTCTGCTCACTGGAAAGGTGCCTTGAATGATATTTGCCTCTAAAGTATCAGTGTCCTAGATCTCTCCTGACCCTTCCTGGCTCCTTGTTGGCCCCACCTCTTGACAGCGCTTTTTCTCAAGAGCTGGATGTGCTGCATTCACTAAAGAGAGCCAAGAAACTGTCCCCGAACCTGGCTGCCTCCAGGGGCCTCAGCTCCTGAAAGCTGGAATGCCAGGCTCCGCTCCTGGCAGCAGGGCCTCCCAGCAGGGCTAGCCCAGCCCACAGGAAGGCAGGTTTGGATCCGTTATGCCGCTCAGGGGATTAACGCTTGGTCTGTGTTGTGTGCCTTGAGCAGATATCAGAATCTCTGCTGAACTGTGCCTCTCTTTGGTGATTCTCACAGATTCAAAAGATGAATTTCGTGTGCAGTCAGCAAAGTTCTGAGAGACCCAGAAAGAAGATGAAGGTCAGCGAACCAGTGAAAGTCTTCATCCCTGACAGAAAGTGAAACTTGGCTGCCTTTGCTACTTTTGTTCTAAAATAAGTTCACTTTGCAACAAGTGTGCATGAAGTGTTTTAGTAGGAGAGTAAGTTTCTATCACCAAAACCCTTTGCTAAATGTGTTGCTCAACTTTCTGTGTTAATTCACGAAGTGCTGAATGACCGGGTAGGACACGGGTTCACTTGGCCACAAGGAAACGAGGTCACCAGGACTGCTTGGGGCCGGCATACTTTGAGGTGGAGTTAGAGATGAGACAACCTTTATAGCTGGAAAAGAACCACAGCAGCTCTTTGGAAGAGAAACAAGCTGTCCTTCTCAAAGGAAAGAGGATTTTCTTTGCATAATTCAACTCCCCAGGTACTCAGACAGCCGCAAAAGGTTTTAACTTGTTGTAACCTGTGTGCTGGAATCCCTCTGCAGTTCATTAGAATTCCCACAGAATCGCATAGCGTGTGTGAGGCGGTGCTCATCCAGGTGTGATTTCTGGGTTAACTTCAATCACGAGGTTAATCAGCTAAGTGTTGGACCAAAGTGTAGTCTCCCTGTAGAGTTCCCCAAAGCCGGCCCTGCGCCCTCTTCTGCTGGCCAGCTCGAGACGGGAACAGGCTGCAATGCAGGAGCCTGGTTCCCTTCCGAGAGACCCTGTGACACACTCTCCCGACCCCAAACTTCAGCTCATCAGTCTGTAACCTGCAGATGATGCCCCCAGTCCTCCCGTCATTCTGGAAGAATTCTGATAGACTTAATGATTAGCATCAGATGAATAATAAATGTCAGTATTATTTGAATTATTTATATACCATGAAATTTAATAATTTAAATGGATAGGGCCAACAAGTTAAATGTTGTGTGTGTGTGTGCTTTCTAGTTAAATAAAATCAAAACACAAAGTATTTTTTGGCTCATCTAGTTTTCTTCATTCAGATCAGTGTAGTAAGGATATCAGGACCTGGGGTGCTTGTTAAAATGCAGACTACTAGGCCTGCCTCATTTCTTGTCATCAGAATCCCAGGGGGGGCCCTCTGGAGAGCTCCCTGGATTCTAATGCACATGAAAGACTCAGAACCCAGGACAGACTTCTGATCTGGGCTGAGAGGAGACTCTCAGGGGCCAGACATGCATTCAAGACAGTGGCAGCCTGTGGTTGTCACACTCCCCTTTGGGAGGCTCTCCAGCTTCCGATTGCCCACGGGCAGCCCCCTAGCAGGGGTCCTGACTTGGGCTGTGGCCCCGAGGCCTGCCAGGGAGGAGCGAGTTCCCTGCCCCCAGCACGTGGAGTGTCCTCCCCTGAGCTCACCCTGCCACCAAGAGGAGGAGGAGGGGGAAGGTATGGGCTTGTTGTATCCTTGATAGAGCTGGGGCCTGAGTCACCATAACTTCTTTTAAGAGAATCCTATGAAGAGATTAGCTGTCTAGTAGAGGGATTAGGTTTGTTCTGTGTCTCCAGAGCGCAGAGCGTAGACCAGACTGGCAAAGGCTATAGGAGGCCACTCGCGCTCAGTGCCAGGAGGAGCGGAACTCCACAGGCTGGCAAAATCTGACAGGGCAGACCCTGTGAGGCCGTGAACCTGCCCCGGAGCCTCAGGTGTCTGAACGCCAAGCAGCTTCATCAATACCCCAGGGGGCTCTGACTCTCAGGGCAGACGAGTTATAGGCAGCAATTAGTCCATCCGGATTTCAGAGAGAACCATTTTGTTCAAAAGAGGAATTTAGTTCTCAATCTATAATTTTCATAAACCTAGCCTAAGGTGGGAGATCCTTTAAGTCAAAGTCTAGAGCCTGAATCTGTCTAGGTAGCCTCTCAGGGCTTTTATTGTCTCTATTAACACCCCTCTCCTCCTGCAATGGAGGCCAACAGGCGAGGTGTGTGTCTCTGATGGAAACAGGGAGAGAGACAGAGAGTGTGTGTGTCTGTCTCGGCAGCAGAGAGAAGGTGCTGGACCTGTGCCCTGGCTTGGCACATCAAGGAGACGTGTTGTCAAGAGGATCCGAGAACCATGAAAACGTGAACTCGCTGATTTGACATAGCAGAGCTCAGATGTTCAGCCAGCCATCAGGATGGGAGGGTGTTCAATTCTATTTACTGGATAATTTATTGGGATGGGGAGAGGACAAAAATTAAAAAAAAAAAAAACACCCTTTTTGTCGCTTATTCATTTCTGTCCTTAATAATAACGGAATGAATAACCACAAGTTCATCACGAAGCTAGAAGTTCGGTGAAAAGAAGGACAACTCAGACCGCAGTGGGAAGCCTAAACCGCAGCGCTCTAGCCATTCCCTCACCCCAGCAGTGCGGGCGCTTGCAAAGCTCTGCCACAGGTCGCCTGGAAACTGGGATGTCGTTAAACTGAAATCTATGCAGGGGAAATTTGACTTGGGCTGCCTGCGGTTTTTCTGTCTTTACAGAAAATCGGTCTAGCTGGAAAGAGGGCTGGTGTAGCTCACGACTGCCACCAGCCTTTGAAGCCAGGCACCAAAGCCACACCTTCATTTCCCTTCTCAAAGGCCCTTCTGGTGTCAGGGTGCTTTCATTCTCCGGCTCACCTCTACCAGGAAGAGACTGGAAAGATTCACCAGTGAAAAAAGTGACATTCACACAAGTTCAAAGTCGTGTGTGTGTTGTTCTTTTTATTTCTAATGGGAGGATGATTGCTTCACAGCGCTGGGTTGGTTTCTGCCGTACATCGCCGTGAGTCAGCCACAAGTATACGTATGTTCCCGCCCTCTTGAACCTCCCTCCCACCCCATCCCACCCCTCTAGCTTGCCACAGAGCACCAGGTTGAGCTCCCTCTGCTAAACAGCAACTTCCCACTAGCTAGCTATTCTCCACGTGGTAACGTATATTTCAATGCTACTCTCTCAATTCACCCCATCTTCTTCTGTCCCCGCTGTATCCGTCAGTCTGTTCTCTATGTCTGAATCTCTATTCCTGCCCTGCAAATAGGTTTATCAGTACCATTTTTCTAGATTCCACTTATATGTGTTAATATGTAAGATACAAATTTTTTTAAAAAATAGCACTATTAGAGCCAGTTCTCAGGGTGTCTTAACATTGTCAGTTCACGGTTTCAAACCCAGTAGTACTGGATCTTTAGAGATTCCCAGGAAGTTTCCGGATTTATAGTAAAAATAATTCTCAGTGGTGATGCTCCTCAGTCAGAAGGAAGACCCAGATGATAAAATGAGACCCGCTCTGNACAAGTTCATCACGAAGCTAGAAGTTCGGTGAAAAGAAGGACAACTCAGACCGCAGTGGGAAGCCTAAACCGCAGCGCTCTAGCCATTCCCTCACCCCAGCAGTGCGGGCGCTTGCAAAGCTCTGCCACAGGTCGCCTGGAAACTGGGATGTCGTTAAACTGAAATCTATGCAGGGGAAATTTGACTTGGGCTGCCTGCGGTTTTTCTGTCTTTACAGAAAATCGGTCTAGCTGGAAAGAGGGCTGGTGTAGCTCACGACTGCCACCAGCCTTTGAAGCCAGGCACCAAAGCCACACCTTCATTTCCCTTCTCAAAGGCCCTTCTGGTGTCAGGGTGCTTTCATTCTCCGGCTCACCTCTACCAGGAAGAGACTGGAAAGATTCACCAGTGAAAAAAGTGACATTCACACAAGTTCAAAGTCGTGTGTGTGTTGTTCTTTTTATTTCTAATGGGAGGATGATTGCTTCACAGCGCTGGGTTGGTTTCTGCCGTACATCGCCGTGAGTCAGCCACAAGTATACGTATGTTCCCGCCCTCTTGAACCTCCCTCCCACCCCATCCCACCCCTCTAGCTTGCCACAGAGCACCAGGTTGAGCTCCCTCTGCTAAACAGCAACTTCCCACTAGCTAGCTATTCTCCACGTGGTAACGTATATTTCAATGCTACTCTCTCAATTCACCCCATCTTCTTCTGTCCCCGCTGTATCCGTCAGTCTGTTCTCTATGTCTGAATCTCTATTCCTGCCCTGCAAATAGGTTTATCAGTACCATTTTTCTAGATTCCACTTATATGTGTTAATATGTAAGATACAAATTTTTTTAAAAAATAGCACTATTAGAGCCAGTTCTCAGGGTGTCTTAACATTGTCAGTTCACGGTTTCAAACCCAGTAGTACTGGATCTTTAGAGATTCCCAGGAAGTTTCCGGATTTATAGTAAAAATAATTCTCAGTGGTGATGCTCCTCAGTCAGAAGGAAGACCCAGATGATAAAATGAGACCCGCTCTGTACTCGTAAGAGTCAAAGCGACGAGCGGCCCTCCCATGGCATGAGTCCGAGATTCTGTGCAAATGAGGAGATGCCTCTGTTTGTTCCAAAGGTATCCCCTTCAGAAATTATTAGTGCATTATGTATATGTATTTTTTAAAGGTAATATTTTCAATGTGGTTATGTGTTTGTGTAATGAGGCCCTGGCTGAGACTTGCTAGGTAGTTAGCAGTTTCCGTTAGGATGAGGGCCTTAATTAGCCGGCTCTTTGGTTAGGCAGTGGTAAAGCCAAAACCCTACCCAGAAATGGAAAGACCTGAGGTGCTAATCGGCTCACATCACTTCCCCTGGGTGATTACATCTCTACAAACAGGGCGTGTCAAAGTCGTTGAGACTGACTCTTGGAGGTGGCGGACTCACGGTTACCAGCAGCCCACTGTAGGGGAGGCAGAGGGTCTACTGACCCCTACAACCCAGCCGGAAGTTGGACATGAGGTCTGCTCAATAGGATCCCCTGGGGAACAAGCCTCCCTAAACACTTTCATCCTGTCCTAACTGTGCCACGAGGCTCAGCTGTGAAAGGTTTCCCCGAGACAGGAGTGGTGAGGCAGCAGATTCAGAGAGCCAGAGACATCTGAGACAGGCTGGTGGGGCATGCGCCGTTCCTCAGGGGCTCAGACACTTAGGCACAGAAAGCTGGTGTAAGGGCAGGGTTCCTCACTGGGTACTGCAGGACTCCTGAAGGCGGGAGAAGTCTGGGGCATCTGGAGTCCGTCTGAATAATTGTTGATCAGCTCCAGGGTAAGCAGACACATTTAGGCTTTCATCTTTCTTTGAGCAAGATTGTTAAGGAAAAGGCTAGGGTGGCTGCCAAACCTGGCTGGCATTTTTTAGATAGGCTATTTCCCTGCTCCAGCTCGGGTTATTCAGGATAACAGTGGCGCCCACCTAGGGACACACTTGTGAGGAGTAAGCCAGGCAACTCAAGCTAAGTGTCCAGCATGTACACAGCTGGCGCGCAACAGGTGCTCATCACTTGCCCTAGTTTTAGCTCTTGGCCTGTCCCATTGCTTCATGTCAGGAGGTGAGGGTCCCAGCGCGGCATTTTGCCTACGCCCAAGATCCTGCGTCGACACCCGAGCCACCCTCCCCTCTCCTTTCCCAGACTGAGACTCTCTTTCCCGTAAGACAGTCTGATGGGAGGCAGGCTTCACATGAAGCTTAACGGGCTGCCCTCCCCACATCTGCATTTTAAAACGGAAGCTTGTTTGTAAGAAAAGTGAATCTTACACTGGGAATCCGACAAGAAAAGAGACTGAATAAACAGGGGAGAAGAATGTCTCAGGAGAACTTCACAGCTGTCTGCAAACTGTGAGGCCAAGTCAGGAGATGAGGGAACCACAGACCCAATCTGGGTTGTTCCAAAGACAGAACACAGACCCGGTAGGAAGAGGCTGCAGGGAGGCAGATGTGGGCTCCACAGCGGGAAGACTTTCTCCTTCGTGCCCTAGAGCGGTGCCCGGCTCGAGGATGTGATCTTTCCATTTTTAAAACTGTCAGCCCATGACTGTTTCTGGCTGTAATGAGTTCCCCTCACTAGAAGTGTTCAAGTTGAGTTGACCAGGATGTTGCTCTTTGGCTAAGAATCAAATCAAATGAGGGGACTTACCTGGTGGTCCAGTGGCTAAGACTCTGTGCTCCCAAGGCAGGGGCCCCTGGTTGGGAAACTAGATCCCACACACTGCAACTTAAAGGGCCCTCACAATGAAGACCCCACATGCCACAGCTATGAGCAGGTGCAGCCAAATAAACAAAAATAACTTTTCTAAAAAAGAAGAATCAAGTAAATACTGAGAATATCGAGGGCTCTCCAAGCTGTAAAATTCTATTCTATGATATTGTTATTAAAGGTAGAATTTCAACAGAGATGGAGCAAAGGAACATTTTCTAAATGCTTTTCCCAAAAGACAGTAGACTGAAGTGGTTAAAGCTGAGGGTTCTGCTGCCATACGTCCCAGCAATCCCACTGCTGGGTATACACACCAAGGAAACCAGAATTGAAAGAGACACGTGTACCCCAGTGTTCATCACAGCACTGTTTACAATACCCAGGACATGGAAGCAACCTAGATGTCCATCAGCAGATAAATGGGTAAGAAAGTCGTGGTACATGTACACAATGGAGTATTCAGTTCAGTTCAGTTCAGTCGCTCAGTCGTGTCCAACTCTTTGAGACCCCATGAATCGCAGCACGCCAGGCCTCCCTGTCCATCACCAACTCCCAGAGTTCACTCAGACTCACGCCCATCGAGTCAGTGATGCCATCCAGCCATCTCATCCTCTGTCGTCCCCTTCTCCTCCTGCTCCCAATCCCTCCCAGCATCAGAGTCTTTTCCAATGAGTCAGCTCTTCTCATGAGGTGGCCAAAGTACTGGAGCTTCAGCTTCAGCATCATTCCTTGCAAAGAAATCCCAGGGCCGATCTCCTTCAGAATGGACTGGTTGGATCTCCTTGCTGTCCAAGGGACTCTCAAGAGTCTTCTCCAATACCACAGTTCAAAAGCATCAATTCTTCGGCGCTCAGCCTTCTTCACAGTCCAACTCTCACATCCATACATGAGCACTGAAAAACCACAGCCTTGACTAGATGGACCTTAGTCGGCAAAGTAATGTCTCTGCTTTTAAATATTACTCAGCCATTAAAAACAACTGGAGAAGGAAATGGCAACCCACTCCAGTGTTCTTGCCTGGAGAATCCCAGGGACACATGTGAATCAGTTCTAAGGAGGTGTATGAAACTGGAGCCTATTATACAGCGTGAGGTCAGAAAAACACCAATACAGTTATTAACACATATATATGGAATTCAGAAAGATGGTAACAACGACCCTATATGTGAGACAGCAAAAGAGACACATATAAAGAACAGACTTTTGGACTCTGTGAGAGAAGGTGAGAGTGGGATGATTTGAGAGAATAGCCTTGAAACATGTATATTATCATATGTGAAATAGATCACCAGGCCAAGTTTGATGCATGAGACAGGGCACTCAAAGCCGGTGTGCTGGGACAACCCAGAGGGATGGGATGAGGAGCGAGGTGGGGGGGGGCATTCAGGACAGGGGACACATGCCACCCGTGGCTGATTCACGTCAACGCACAGCAAAAACCACCACAATACTGTAAAGGAATTAGCCTCCAATTAAATTAATTAATTAAAAAAAAAAAGCTGAGGGTCTGGAGTTTAGACTCTGCCTGGGTTTAAACCCTGGTCGTCCTATTTCCGAGCTGTGTGTCCCTGGGCAAGTTGGCTGTGCCTTAATTTCCCCACATGTAAAAGTGGGGGCCTTGATAGGGTCTCCCTTCGGAGTTATCGTGAAGACTGAGTGAACTGATTCAAGTAAAGCCCTTAGGAGAATGCCTGGCACAAAAAGAGAGTTAATGCTTAGGGTCGAGGTGCCATTTAGCCTTGCCACACTGCAGCTTTCTGCGTCTTCTCAGTATGTGGAAGAAGTCCCTTATACCGTAATTGACCCTGACCTTGTTTTTTCCCTGAATCATGTGCCAGCCCCAGCCACTGTAATTAACCCGGGCCCTTTCTATCTCCTGTAAGCAAGCTTTCAGGCTGAACAAGCACACAGGGCCTGTGACGCACCATTTGTGAAGGATCGCACAGGAGAGACAGCCCTGGGCACCTTCCCCTGCTGTCTGCCTGGCAAGAGGTGGCTGCCCGGGAAACTGCTGAACGGACGGACGAACTCGGCAGGGTTCTTGTTATTGCCTTCGTCTTATTTATTTATTTTTTTGATTAGGTAATTCATTCACGGGATTGAACATTCAAAAGGAACAAAAGGCAAGAGAGTGAGACACATCCCTCCCGCCCTGTCCCGAGGTCCCCTCCCCACCGATGACTGAGATGAGCATTCTCTTATGTCCTAGAGCTATTTTAAGGCACAAACAGGTAAACCAACTGGCACGTGCAACTGTTTCTTTCCTTCCTTTTTAAACAAACGGCCACATACGCCGTCCCAGGTGTGTTTATTGACACGGTCACAGAAGCAAGGGTGAATATGCGCACACGACGGGGCATTAGAGACACAGAATCAACCGGGCAAACTCTGCATTAACGCAGATGTCAGTGGTCACACGGCCTGGGCTGATACGTGAAAGGCGGTGATCAGAGAAAGAATGGTCTGAGTTTTTTTTTTTTAAGTTTACACCAGGCTAACCACCACCACAATCAAGATACAGAGCCTTTCTGTCACCCCCAGAAGTTCCTTCATGTCCCTTTGTAGCTGGGCCCCACCCTGCACCCACACACCCACTCCTCCGCTCTGCCAGAGCTTTTGCCTGTGTGCTACGGTGAACCTCCACTCAGCCGAGCTAATCACGGTATTAGTCAACTTCGGGGGGGCTCGCTCTGGGCTGGGCGCTCTGCTGAGCACCCACCCACTCATGCTCATTCATTTACTCTCCCCACAACCGAAGGAGGCAGGCCCTGCCATCATCTCCATCTCAGACGAGATGTCGAAGACGCAGAGAAGCAAAACCACTTGCCCAAGGTCACACAGGCTCTGTTGTTCAGCCACTCAGCCGCATCCCACTCTTTGCGCCCACGTGGACTACGGCACGCCAGGCTTCCCTGTCCTTCACGATCTCTTAGAGCTTGCTCACACTCATGTGCATTGAGTCGGTGATGCCATCCAACCATCTCCTCCTCTGATGCCCCTTCACCTCCTGCCCTCAATCTCTCCCAGCATCGGGGTCTTTTCTGAACCCAAAGCAATGTGAAAATAATCAAGAAAAGACTCAGACTCCAGCAGAAAGACTCCATTACTTTTTTTTTTTAATATTTGTGTATTTGGTTGCTCCAGGTCTTAGTTGCCCCATGTGGGATCTAGCTCCCTGACCAGGAGATTGAACCCGGGGCCCTCTGTGTTGGGAGCATGGAGTGTTAGCCACCGGACCACCAGGGAAGTCCCAAGAAAGATTTCATTACTATTTAACAAGATCAAGGCGTGGGGGGGGGGTGGGGGGAACCCTGAATTTTACGTTACTCTAGAATGGATTTGTCCAGTAGCCTCAAGTGTACTTTAAGGGGCTGGTGGCCCTTCTTCACAGGCATCAGTCAGCGCAGGCAGCGTG
Source organism: Neotragus moschatus (assembly GCA_006410615.1). Lineage (NCBI taxonomy): Eukaryota > Metazoa > Chordata > Mammalia > Artiodactyla > Bovidae > Neotragus > Neotragus moschatus. The sequence goes on along the minus strand of SJYA01002275.1, from coordinate 237,258 downwards.
CACACTCACCACGCCGCTCTCTTCTAAGAAACTACAACATTGAGAACTATCTCTTAAAGAGCTGGTGTGGTCAGGGTATTACTGAGAAGACAGCTATCTCTGACTATCTACAGGTCCAAGAACACGCATGTCATTCTGAAACCGCAAGGAACGTGGTTAAGTCCCTCAGTCACACCTCTCAACAGAGATTGATCTGTTTCACTGTTGCCTCCAAGGGCTTTTCTCCTGGACTCAGATGTTAATTCATAATGATGTCTGCTAATGGGCCTTCCCTAGAGAGGAGCCTATTAAAGGAATTAATGACACTGCAGGTTCAGAAACTTCCTGGCACATAATGAAACAGCTCCCCAGCTGAAACAGACTGAGAAAGAAACCACCGTTCTAAATCCTGAGGCCAGTTCCTATAAAGGGAGAGGCAAGTTTGCTCAGATAACTGCAGATCCTGGGAGAAACAGGATAGTGAAAATGTTAACAATGAAACCAATGTTCACTCACTGATGTTGAGTGTGTGCTAACTCATTTCAGTTCAGTTCAGTTCAGTCGCTCAGTCGTGTCCGACTCTTTGCGACCCCATGAATCGCAGCACGCCAGGTCTCCCTGTCCATCACCAACTCCTGGAGTTCACTCAGACTCATGTCCATCGAGTCAGTGATGCCATCCAGCCATCTCCATCCTCTGTCGTCCCCTTCTCCTCCTGCCCCCAATCCCTGCCAGCATCAGAGTCTTTTCCAATGAGTCAACTCTTAATATGAGGTGGCCAAAGTACTGGAGTTTCAGCTTTAGCATCATTCCTTCCAAAGACATCCCAGGGCTGATCTCCTTCAGAATAGACTAGTTGGATCTCCTTGCAGTCCAAGGGACCCTCAAGAGTCTTCTCCATCACCACAGTTCAAAAGCATCAGTTCTTTGGTGCTCAGCCTTCTTCACAGTCCAACTCTTCCATGGGATTCTCCAGGCAAGATTACTGGAGTGGGTAGCCATTCCCTCCTCTAGGAGGTCTTCCCAAACCAGGGATTGAACCGGAGTCCCCTGTCTCGTGCACTGGCAGGCTAGTTCCTTACCACAAATTTACCTGGGAAGCCTTCACTCACTGATGGGGTTTCACTAAATACAGACCATATTTTTCTAAAAATTTCTAGTTCTTTATTACCTCCTCTTATTTGAGACCTATGTTTGCCACCTACATATATTGCCAATTAACCTTACAATGCAATTTTAATGTGCTTTCTTTTTAATAAGAAAATAGTTCTCAGGACTCCTCCGGTGGTTCAGTGGCTAGGGTTCCCCACTCCCAATGCAGGGGGCCCAGGTTCAACCCCTGGTCGGGGAACTAGATCCCACATGCTGTGACTAAGACCCAACATAGCCGAATAACTAAAAATAAATATTTTTAAAAACCCCAGTTTTCTCCATGTAACATAGAATAAGTGATAGTGGACCTAGGATTGGGAGGATGGATACACGTATATGTCTGGCTGAGTCCCTTTGCTGTCAACCTGAAACTGTTACAACATTGATATTCAGCTATGCTCCAATGCCAAATAAAAGGTTTAATTAAAAAAGAGAGAGAGAGAGAGATGAAGGACTTAGGATGGAGTACGTTTCATTCACACTCAAGAGAAGGTGGTAGAATTACCCGCTCTGGAAGTCTAGATAGGTTTCAACGCAGCCTAAAGCCTGGGGAGTAGATTGGATGACTTTCTGGCCTCTCATTTCTCTGTATGGCCTGTGTCACACAGTCCAAATCTCCGGAAACAACAGCAGCAGAAGAAAGAGAGAACGGCAGATGAGCTACGGCGCTAGTTACTGATGAGCTGCCAATTTGTCGGTTTCTAGGTAAACTGAGGGGGTGCAGGGTAGCGTGACGTGCAGAGCTCACTAGAGACCCTGTCAAAGTCAGTTTGCATCGTAATCTTGGTTCTCCCTTTATTTCTGGACAAGGCCTTTATCTCCTCTCTTCTTCTGTTCTATTAGCAGCGAAAAGCAGACAGCGCCCACCTAGGGCTTTGGACCACCGAGAGGCAGAAGCTTGGGGTGGTGACGGTCCACTCTAAATGCAGCCTGGCNTCTCCATCACCACAGTTCAAAAGCATCAGTTCTTTGGTGCTCAGCCTTCTTCACAGTCCAACTCTTCCATGGGATTCTCCAGGCAAGATTACTGGAGTGGGTAGCCATTCCCTCCTCTAGGAGGTCTTCCCAAACCAGGGATTGAACCGGAGTCCCCTGTCTCGTGCACTGGCAGGCTAGTTCCTTACCACAAATTTACCTGGGAAGCCTTCACTCACTGATGGGGTTTCACTAAATACAGACCATATTTTTCTAAAAATTTCTAGTTCTTTATTACCTCCTCTTATTTGAGACCTATGTTTGCCACCTACATATATTGCCAATTAACCTTACAATGCAATTTTAATGTGCTTTCTTTTTAATAAGAAAATAGTTCTCAGGACTCCTCCGGTGGTTCAGTGGCTAGGGTTCCCCACTCCCAATGCAGGGGGCCCAGGTTCAACCCCTGGTCGGGGAACTAGATCCCACATGCTGTGACTAAGACCCAACATAGCCGAATAACTAAAAATAAATATTTTTAAAAACCCCAGTTTTCTCCATGTAACATAGAATAAGTGATAGTGGACCTAGGATTGGGAGGATGGATACACGTATATGTCTGGCTGAGTCCCTTTGCTGTCAACCTGAAACTGTTACAACATTGATATTCAGCTATGCTCCAATGCCAAATAAAAGGTTTAATTAAAAAAGAGAGAGAGAGAGAGATGAAGGACTTAGGATGGAGTACGTTTCATTCACACTCAAGAGAAGGTGGTAGAATTACCCGCTCTGGAAGTCTAGATAGGTTTCAACGCAGCCTAAAGCCTGGGGAGTAGATTGGATGACTTTCTGGCCTCTCATTTCTCTGTATGGCCTGTGTCACACAGTCCAAATCTCCGGAAACAACAGCAGCAGAAGAAAGAGAGAACGGCAGATGAGCTACGGCGCTAGTTACTGATGAGCTGCCAATTTGTCGGTTTCTAGGTAAACTGAGGGGGTGCAGGGTAGCGTGACGTGCAGAGCTCACTAGAGACCCTGTCAAAGTCAGTTTGCATCGTAATCTTGGTTCTCCCTTTATTTCTGGACAAGGCCTTTATCTCCTCTCTTCTTCTGTTCTATTAGCAGCGAAAAGCAGACAGCGCCCACCTAGGGCTTTGGACCACCGAGAGGCAGAAGCTTGGGGTGGTGACGGTCCACTCTAAATGCAGCCTGGCACCTGGAAGGAGTTCCTCAGCCTGGCCTGGGGGCAGTCTGTGGGGAGGGAGGGCGGGCTCACTTGGGACCCCAGCTGGAAAGATGGAAGGCAAAAGGAGAAGAGGGTGGCAGAGGATGAGATGGTTGGATGGCATCAGCAACTCAATGGAAACAAGTCTGAGCAAACGCCAGGAGATAGTGAGGGACAGGGAAGCCTGGTGTGCTGCCGTCCATGGCGTCGCAAAGAGTCAGACATGACTTAGTGATGATTGACCAACAACTAGAGAAAGCCTGATCCTCACGAGTCAGAAGGGACCACACCAGTCCTCTGGCCCCTCCTCCAGAGACTGAGTTTACTGTTGAGCAAAAGTGAGATTTATCTGAACCTAGTCTATGGTCAGCTGTAACATGGGCTTTACTTGGAATGAACTCAGCCATAAGGATGGAGCCCAGGGGAAAGGGTTTTTTTTAAAGTTGTTACTATAAATGAAACTCATTTACAATTACAATACAGAGAATGGTCATTTGCATGCTTTAAACTCTTTAGCAGATAATAGTGACACACTGTGTTAAGTGATTTTGAAAAGTTACAAGATGATTAAACACTGTCTGGCAATTGCTTGGATTTTTAAGTGTTTCTTAGAATGGGCAAGCTACATAAAACCTAACCAAGTTCCAGCTAAAAGTCTAACAGTTCTGATGGAAACTGTGAAACTAATTCTGCAAAGAGAGACAAACAGCTTCAAACTGCCAGGTATCAGTATTATTGTAATATTCCCTTTATCAAAAACCTATAACTGAAATCTATAGGTAAGAATTTACAGTAAGCACAGGTACTTGGAAACTTGTCAGTTAAGATTTCCCATTAGAGAAGAGATTCTGCTCTAAGCTTTTTAACCCTCTAATGTCAGAGGAAAAAAAAAACTTTCACAATTAGTTTCTAAGGAAATTATATCAAAGTCATAATAACTAAAAGTTAAAGATTTGGATGGTCATTTCCAATAGGACACAACCTCCTAAAGAAAATGCAGCCTGGTGGGTTGTTTTTAGAAGACCATATGTAAATAAAAATCAAAATCTATATTCTTTATATATTTCTAAAGAAAATAGTTAACAAAATCACCTTAAAGTGACTTCATTTCCTGCTGCTCTCCCAACCTTCTCAAAACTGAGAATATAACAAATATTTGCATAGGGTTATTATTCACATTTAATCATGAATAATTCACTTTGTACAGACAGCTGGGTAAACAAGAGTTTTGGAGTTTCCTTTTTCTAGAATATTTTCCCCTTGGCTGAAAGGAAACAGCTTCAGTGTGGTTTGACATGGTTTCCAGTGCCATCCTGCCCCGTCCCCTGAGCAGGAGGGATCCCGTCTCAGGCATCTTCTTCTGTCTCCTGTCTTTCTCTCTTTCTGTCGGTTCTTAGGCCACAGTTCACAACCACACACACATGTTATGATGATGATGAAACGAAGAATGAGCTCCGCCACCCAAGTCTGTGGTCGGTGAAACAAGTGAACGGTCACAGATGTGCTTCTGGGTGGATCCTCTCCTGAGTGCTGGGAAAAGATCTCCCCAGCTCATTCGGCCTCGTCATTAGCTCCTTCACCTTCTCCTATCAGTTCATGAACAATTTCACAATTATTTGACTATCTGCCACAAAGCCGGCTCCCGTTTCCTTCTGCTCCTCCCAGGCCTACGTGAGGAAGTGAAGCACGTACCACTGTGCACAGGTTTACCCAGGGCATTTCAATCTGGGCAAGCGGGCATCATTTACCAAAGGTCAAGGATCCTTCCAGCTCTGTGGACGTCAAACTGTGATAGTGTAGCTCGTGGTTTAGGAGACAATGAGGCTTGCCGTCACTTGGCTATGACCAAACGGGGGGGCCGTGGTGGGGAGGGGGGACGTCACAGTATACCCTTGGGAAATCCCTGCTCTTTGTCACGACCTGGCAAATAGCTTTGAGAATCTTAGCCACCCAGCAAATGCCACGTGTCCACCCTAATTGTGTCAGTTGAGGGCAGACACAGGCCCACAGACATACGTACCCTCTCTTCAGCAGTCGGCATCGTAAAGCATGAATACCATGGCCGAAAGCATTCCAGAGAAAATTAGCCACAATTCAACTAAATCAGAAAAATGGTACTGATGAAAACACTGATGGACTTATTTGCAGGGCAGCGATAGAGACGCAGACATAGAGGGCAGACTTGGGGGAGGGGGAGGGGGCGGAGACGGTGGATGAATTGGGAGGGTATATACACAGAACCTGGAATGTGAAGTCAAGTGGGCCCTAGCAAGCATCACTACGAACAAAGCCAGTGGAGGTGATGGAATTTCAGTGGAGCTATTCTAAATCCTGAAAGATGATGCTGTGAAAGTGCTGCACTCAATATGCCAGCAAATTTNGAGAAGAGCTGACTCATTGGAAAAGAGTCTGATGCTGGGAGGGATTGGGGGCAGGAGGAGAAGGGGACGACCGAGGATGAGATGGCTGGATGGCATCACTGACTCGATGGGCGTGAGTCTGAGTGAACTCTGGGAGTTGGTGATGGACAGGGAAGCCTGGCGTGCTGCGGTTCATGGGGTCGCAAGGAGTCGGACACGACCGAGCGACTGAACTGAACTGAACTGATACACAGAACCACGTGTGAAATAGACGGCCAGCGGGAAGCTGCTGCACAACACAAGGAGCTCAGCCCGGCGCTCTGTGATGACCTAGGAGGGTAGGGTCGGGGTGGGAGGGGCGCTCCAGAGGGAGGGGATACATGTATACATTATGGCTGATTCACACTGTTGTACGGCAGAAGCTAACACAAGATTGTAAAGCAATTATACTCCAATTAATATTTAAAAGAAAGTAAAAATTTTCTTCATTGAACAAAAGTGCTAGACATGTTCTAAGCACTTTACACACATAAACTCTTTAATTGCTATAACCACCTTATGTAATAGGTGCAATCCTTACCCCCACTTTACAGATGAGGAAAATGAGGCACAGAGAAATCAAGTAACTCACTGAACGTCAGCACAGGGAGTGGGAGGGCCAGGACGCAAACCAGGCAGTCTGGCTCCAAAGTCTAAGCTTTCACTCACCGTGCTCTGCTGTGGGCATAAACCTCTGCTTACGGTAAAGAGTTTAGAAAGAGAAGAAAAACGTGAAGAAGAGAACAATTAATTACTCCTAGTCTCACCACCCATTTCAGAGTATTTCCTGTTTGTGTGTGTGTGTGTACAAAAGCGTTGAACTTAGTGGGATTTCTCATCAACTCCCCTCTTTCAGTTTTCTGTATCTTATGAACATTGTCTCCCGTGGAAAGATATTAATTTGACTGAACATTCAATTTCCTGAGTCTACTTTGTAAATAGCCACCCAGTCAACTTTGGAAGCAATTATGATTGGAGCCAGGTGGAGGGTGGGGGGCCACCCAGGTGTGGCACAGTGGTAGAGAATCCACCTACCAATGCAGGAGACACAAGAGAAGAGGGTTTGATCCCTGGGTCAGGAAGACCCCCTGGAGAAGGAAACGGTGACCCACTCCAGTATTCTTGCCTGGAAAATTCTATGGACAGAGGAGCCTGGCGGGCTACAGTCCAGGGAGTCGCAAAGAGTTGGACACGACTGAGCAACAGAGCAACATGACTAGGGGACAGGGAACTCAGGGGCATCTGGTTGAGAAGAGGCCTTATTTCCCCAAACGCAAGGAGCTTCTCTGAAAACGAACTCAGCGTGGTTTCTTTTAAGTGACCTGGAAAAAAAAACAAAACAGTGTTGTGTCTGGAAACATAGCGTGACTTTCCCCTGCAAAGCGTTTCATGTGTGTCCACTGCACATTGTTCAGTTTCCTCAGGGGCGGGGCAGGGGGAGTGAGTCTGGGTGCACAGAGTTATGTAGGCTAGTCAACAGGAAACCCGAAACCCCTGATACAGCGGTGGCCTCTAATCACTGCCCGGCCTGGCTGCTTTCTCTTTCTTTGACAGGTGTTGCAAAAATAATAATAAATGCTCGAAAAAACCATCTGCCCGGTAAACAGAGCTGTTATTAAAAACTGGCGTCGTATACCAAGACGCTTAAGATCAGTCTCGGAAGCCAAGACGGTAGTGGTCACTGCTATGACACGGTGTCAGCGTTTGGCCAAGTCACATGCTGTCCCGTCAACAGCCAGAGAAGTCAACAGCACAGCGATGGGGCTAACCTAACCTCAGAACCTCTCAGGAGCACCAGGAAACTGGCTTGAAAAGACCGTTTCTCTTTTCCCCCCTCCTTGTTAATTGAATTTCTAGCTCTAATTACAACAGCAGAAAGAGAAAGAACTATTCTAAAGGGAAAGTCAAAGAATGATCCGCTTCTGAAAAAGACGAGTCCTGGAGCCGCTCGAAACACAGCTGCACCCACCCTTGAGCTGTTCTGCCCACCTCCAGATGAGGCCGCGAGAGCGTGGGGCCCCGGGCCAGGGCTTTCAGAGGGCCCTCACTGGGAATTACTCTCGCACACACATACATTTCCCCAGTAAGCACCTTCTGGAGTTTGCACACGACGGAGTTAAACGCTTCAGAGCTTCCTGTCCAATGTTCTAACTTGAGTTGTGCAACCAGAAAATCAGGTAAGCATCTTGACTGCTAGGTCAGACTTGGCTTTTTCTGGAAACTGGATCTCACGAACTTGAGCCCCTAAACCCACCGCCCTGTCTTCCCTTTAAAAGACATTTTGCCCATAGTCTTTGGTCCTAGGTCCGCTTGGAGCTGTCTGAAATGTAAGCTGCAATACCAAGCAGCCAAAGGGAGAAAATGAAATTTTTCTTTGACCCCAAAACTCAGGTCAAATCTGTTTCCTCTTCCTTTCCGTTGCAAGTGTTTCGAAAACTAGTTCTACTTCTTTCGATCTGAGTCTTCTCATCCCAGGGGAATGACAAGGCACTGGGACAGAAAAGTAACGAACTCTTCTAACCATCAGCCTGGTAGGGATGGAGGGTTCCCACTTCTCCCAGATTCCATAGAGCCTCCTTCAGGGAGGGGCTGATCTGGGAGAAGTGAGAGGTGAGGACCAGACTAATAACCTGTCCCTGGAGAGGACCTGAGCAGATAAAATAACCGAACCACAACTCAGGACCACACAGAACTCGCCTTCTCAGAGGTGTACAGAGTACCTCTAACATCCATTGTTTCTTTGAAGTTCTTTCCGTAACTACCTGGAGGTGGAGAACAACTGTCGCCTGCAGCCTGGAGAGGTTGTGTTGGCTGGCCTGGATCACAGCATTCGCCTAGGACCGGGGTGTGGGGACTGCGGGGCCTACACTGGCCTTGCTCCCCCCACCCTCTGTCTGCTTGGTCCACACCTTGTCCAGCTCAATGCAGCGCCTTCCCTACAGTTGAAGGCTGTCTTCTTAAAAATATATATTTATTCATAGTTAATAAATATAAACCCGACTGTGCTGGCTCTTACTTATGGCATGCAAGCTCTTAGCTGCAGCAGGGTGGGATCTAGTTCACTGACCAGGGATCGAACCTGGGCCCCCTGAATTGGGAGTGCAGAGTGTTAGCCACTGGACCACCAGGGAAGTCCCGAAGGCTGTCTTTCAGTAAGGCACACTGATTAATTAAATGATTCTGCTAAACAGTCAACATCTGATCTTGGTGGCTGTCTACCCCATCCTGAAGGCCCCCCTGCTAGGATCCCGCAGGCAACACCACACCAGGCCTCTGTCCTGGACGTCCACTTGGGCCATCAACTTAGGCTTTTTCTCCCATGATTAAACCCACTCGCTCTGAGCCTCATCTCTCCAAGTCCCATGCAGGGGACCACTTGTGCTAAGAGACTATAATGTCCTAATGCCCCACTGGGAGGTTGGGGCTGACACATATACACTGCTATGTGGAAAGCAGGCAGCCAGCGATAAGCTTCCACATCGCGCAGGGCGCTCAGCTCGGTGCTCGTGATGACCTAGAGGGGTGCGATGGCCCAGGAGGGAGGGGACATAGGCATACATACAGCTGCTTCATTGTGCTGTACAGCAGAAACTAACGCAACATTGCAAAGCAACTAGATGCCAATGAAAAAAAAAATTCTGATTCCCCGAGCCCTTGCTGGCTCTGTGTTCTTGGACAAGCAATTCAGCGGGCAACCCCCTCCTCCCAAATGTCACCACCAAAAGGGAGATACTAGTTCTTTATAACTGAGGATCGTGTGAAGTCACAAGTCGACGGAATTCCTTCTCTTCCCCTCAGCCTGTCTTTCCCTCCTGAAGCGAATCTCGGAGCACTGCCCTCTCTCACTCAGATCACTGTAGCGTCCTCTGACCATCTCTGCTTCCAGACAAGGCCCTACCACGCATTCTCCACCCTGGCGGAGGCAGTCCTGCAGAGAATAAATATGAACAGATTTACCCTTCCGAAAACCCCCAGCAACACCCCAGGGCCCCAGAGCCAAGTCCAGGCTCCCAGCTCAGCCCACGCACCTGCAGCCTTGGCCCGGGTCCGCCTCACCAGCGTCCTGTGCTCAGAGCCGAGTGGGGACCACGCGCTCCTCTGCCTCCAGGGCGCTGAGCAGGCTGCTGGCCTACGACACTCTCCCTGGGGCCTCTCTCATTCCTACCCCTTTTTAAGCATCAATTCCTCGAGGAAGTCTCCCTGAGTGGACTCTGATACTTCCCCTGCCACCCTGTCTGTCTCTCCATCCTGGCATCCAGAACACAGTGCCACTGCCTGGCTGCTCACCCCTTGCTTGCTTGTAGCTGTCTGGGGGGCCCCCAGCCCTTCTCCTGACCCAGAACCAGCAAGAAAGCAGTGAATATTCATCCTGGAAACTTTCCTGAAGCATGTGATTCCTTTTAAAAGTATTCTACTCTTTCTTGGAAATATTTGCATTTCAAAATGCCCACCTTTTCCTTCGCATCTCAGAACGCCCTCAGCCTTCAATGCTTTATGCCACATAAAAGGGTAACTTGGGAATATTAACTCTAGCCAGTGAATATAGTACTTTTTATTCTAAAGGGAAAGGGGGGCCTCATATAATCACCATATAGTAACGGAAATTAGGGTTAATACTTCTATGGCGTGAGCTTCATAAAAGTGGTGCAGTGGTAAAGAATCCGCCTGCTGATGCAGGAGACGCAGGGTCAGGAAGATCCTCTGGGGGAGGAAATGGCAGCCCTCTCCAGTATTCTTGCCAGGAAAATCCCATGGACAGAAAAGCCTGGTGGACTACAGTCCATGGGATCTCAAAGGGTCAGATACGACTGAGTGACTGAGTACGCACTTATATGGTGTATTCATACAAACATCTCAACTTATTCTTTAAAAAATTCTATGGATTGGATTCATCTGCTACNGCAGCCCTCTCCAGTATTCTTGCCAGGAAAATCCCATGGACAGAAAAGCCTGGTGGACTACAGTCCATGGGATCTCAAAGGGTCAGATACGACTGAGTGACTGAGTACGCACTTATATGGTGTATTCATACAAACATCTCAACTTATTCTTTAAAAAATTCTATGGATTGGATTCATCTGCTACAGGATATTTCAGTTATAATTCTGTACCTGCAAGTGGCAGGAACCATCCTCAGTTTGCTTAAGCAAAAAAGAAAAAAAAGGGAAAAAAGGAGGAGAGTTTGTTTTATCTGTGCGGGGGTGGAACCCCAGGCTTACAGACAGAGCTTGGGAAGGAATTCTCAGGCTCCACTCCCAGAGACCAGACACAAGGAGTCTGAGATCTTCCCAGGAAGCCCAGCCAGTTCTGATATCAGAGCTCCTCCAACACCCTTTCGCAGGAGCCACTGGGCCCAGGTCACTAGCTGCAGAGCCAGAACGGAGACCCAGGTTCCCTGATGTCCAAGTCACGGCTTTCCCCACCACACTCCACTGCCTCTTCAACTCTCCATTTGTTAAAAATAACAAACTTCACTACTTAAAAAAAAAAAAAAAACCAGAATCAAATGACAGTGAAGGGCTAAACAGAATGTGGTCTATACATACAGCGGAGTATCATTCAGCCTTAAGGAGGAAAGAAATTTTGACAAGCGCTATGACAGAAACAAACCCTAAGGATGCTATGCTAAGTGAAATAAGTCAATCACAAAAGGACGCACGCTGCATGATTCCACTGACACGAGGCACTCAGGGCTGTAAAACCACAGAGGNGGAGTATCATTCAGCCTTAAGGAGGAAAGAAATTTTGACAAGCGCTATGACAGAAACAAACCCTAAGGATGCTATGCTAAGTGAAATAAGTCAATCACAAAAGGACGCACGCTGCATGATTCCACTGACACGAGGCACTCAGGGCTGTAAAACCACAGAGGCAGAACGTAGACGGTCATCTTCAGGGGCTGTGGGAGAGAGGATGGAAGCCATTGCTCACTGGGCATGGCTTCAGGTGGAGAAGGAGAGAAAGTTCTGGAGATGGGAGCTGGTGTTGGCCACGTGACAGCTGTGAATGTACTTACTGCCACAGAACTGTATACTCAAAAATGGTCAAGAGAGTAAAATTTTAGGTTCTGCATAATTTCACCACAATTGGAAAAAAAAGGAAAAGGAATCAAAATTTTCTCTGGCCTGCAAGCAGATTTCACTTTTGAGTCAGCCCAAAAGTTCATTCGCGTTTTTCTGTAAGACGTTACATTTTGTGGGTGGGAGACACACCGACAGGTCAGCTGGCTTCTGGGCCAACAGGAGGGAAGGCCAGACTCACAGAGGGCTGTTCATTTAGAAGCAAGCAGCACTGGGGATCCACACAGCTTCCGGAATTTGTGTTCCATCGCAGAAAGCTTTATCAGTTCAGTCATTCCAGTTAATCTACCAAGACAATGAAACTGCACTCCATTCTGTACGGCTTACAATGGCTCGCTCCTATTTTGGTGCCAGTATTTCAATAAAGTTTTTTTTTTTTTTTT
>SJYA01002275.1:200732-219077 GCA_006410615.1 Neotragus moschatus | reverse complement strand
TGTGTGTGTGTGTGTGTGTGTGTGTGTGTGAGAGAGAGAGAGAGAGAGAGAGAGAGAGAGCCTCATAAAGTAAACCCAGAAACAGAAGGGCCAGGTCTGGCCTAAAGACAAGTGTCAGGAGAGGGAGGGAGGCTGGTGATGCAAGCCTGCCTTTGAAGTCACTTTGTTTGTGAAAAGTCTGCTGCGCGCCTCTCTTAAGGAAACTCCGCTGGAATGAGGTTCCTGTGCATGTGGGGTTCGGGGCTATTGTTTTTGGCTCCGACGTTCACCTCAAGCCCTAGCTAGGACATGTATAAATCCCGTAACAACAGCCTGACATGAAATTGCTCACCCTCGCATTGCATCAGGGGACTTTTACTCAGGCGGAGTTTGAATGCCTCATTGTTTAATGGGACAGGAAGTTTACTCGTGATGCAAATGAAGAATCTCTTTTTTTTTCTTCTTACCTCCTTGGAAGATTTTCACAGAGGCCTGTCCTGTCGTCCCTCGCTTTCCATGGGAGCAGCTGTACCCAATTTCCTCCTCAGAGTCGGGTTTTCTTAGGACCGGAGGACCAGTGTGAGGCAGGCTTCTCCGTGAAGGGAACACTGGGAGATGGGCCAAGGGCCCCCAGGAACACAGAAGGGTGGGATCTTCTGAAAAGGGCTGGATGTTTCTCTTTTCAGTTTCTTTCATCCTGATCTCAACCTCGGTTGGTTTCTTCTACATACAGAGAGGGAAGCCCCATCCCCAAACGTTTTCAGGTTTGGTTTGGTTTTTTTTTCTCTCTTAAGCTTAAGCACCTGGTGACCAGCTCACACTGGGGTCACGGGGCTAGGAGTCTGGCTTCCACAAGAAGATGCCTCATTCAGAACCATGACCCTCACCTTCCACTGGAGCAAATCCCTAAGATAGAAACTTCTAGAAAAAGCCTTTGGGGGTTCCCCATCTCTGCATACTCTCTAGGCAAATTCTCCAAAAGGCATTAGAAGATCCCTCTTAACCTTCTGCTGATGCCCCCTGACCAAGAGACCAGCCAAGAGAGACCTCCAAAGAAAGAAAGGGTTTGCTACTTTCTGTCAAAGGAAACCAGGTCAGGATCATGATGGGCGAATGACAGGAACACTGACCCAAAGCCCTAATTTACTTGGTTCCTTATTTTCAGAATCTTTTTTCCCCCTATACAGCCAAAAAGAAATCGTTCGTGAGAAGGAACGAGGAAAGGAGGAGGAAAAAAAAAGAAAGAACTGGCTGGCTAGACAGACATCGTAGGCGACATATGCTACGGGCGTATGCCCCCGGGAACAGCCTAAGGCCGCAACTCCACTGCAACTGCCTTCAGCCTCCAGACTCATCAGCACATTCCCACCAGTCACAGGGCTACCTGATAACATACATGCTAGACTGCTTGCTTAAGATGACAGGGTTTTTCCACGTCTATATGCACATATGCGGGTGTGTTTTCACTGGACCACATCAAGCGCAATTAAGCAAGAAGGAGCCACCTCACTCCCGGCCAAGCTCTGATCTCTTGCTGGCTCTCCCCTTGGTGTCCCCTGCAGATCCTGATTTAACCAGGCAGTGCTGCGACCTGGAAGCAGATTTGTTTCTTAGGCTCCCCAGGTCCCTGCCAGGCGCACCCAGGGTGGCCATCCACTGACCTCGGCCAGCCCCGCGCAGCCTCCCTGCATGGGCCCACAGTCAGCCACACGCCTTGCACAACCTCCCTCTTGCTCAGGCACTGGCACTCCTCTCTGTGGTCCCCACCCTGGGTTCACCCCATCTGGGATCTGGCATCCCCTGTGACCATCAACCATGGCAAAAAAAAAAGTTCTGGAAATGCCTGAGAGCATAATTTCACATTCGAAGTTACTCCTTCACACTCAGTAAAAACGATCGTGTTTGTAACACATCTGGTCATTCTTACATGAGGAGGTGGGAAACATCAAGCTATGTTTGGTGGCACTTAACAGCCTGGCTGCACCCGTTCTTGGCAAGTGCGCGGCCCGGCGTCCTCGTGGGGCAGTGAGAATCCATCCCGCGTGAGGCACACATCATCGTCTGTCGCCAACCTTCTGGGCTCAGGGCCTGGCACATCAAAGAGGTTCAGCAAACTTCTGATGAAACGGAGACGACTGAGTCTGCAGATTCTGGGTGCTTCCCCAACCCAATTTAGGTCTGGAAACGCAAACAACTGGGTTGAGAAAAAGATGTCCTGGTGATTACAAAACCCCATCTCTGAGAGCACAGCGATGGGCAGAACCAGCCAGGGAAATGCAGCGATGATCAGCAGATATGCAGAGATTTCACCCTCCCTGCTCTCTCCCCCTTTCCAGCTCTTTCAGGGGGCGGGGTGGGAGGAAGAGCCTCTCCTGTCTTCACAAGGCCTTCTTTCCCATGAGTGCGTCTGCACATCTCCACATCTTTTTGTAAGGATGCCAGTCACTGAAGCTGGGGCCCACCCTACCCTAATATGGGCTTCCCTGGTGGCTCAGACAGGAAAGAATCCACCTGCAACACAGGAGACCCGGGTTTGATCCCTGGGCCCGGAAGATCCCCTGGAGAAGGAAAAGGCAACCCACTCCAGTGTTGTTGCCTGGGAAATCCCACGGACAGAAGAGCGTGATAGGCTACAGTCCATGGGGTCACAAAGAGTTGGACCAACTGCGTGACTAACACTACTCCAACATGGCCATCTTGACTGGATGACATCTGCAAAACCCCTACAAAGTCACACTTACAGGTGCCAGGGGTTAGGACTTTAACCTCCTACAACATCCAGTATGCTGGTCTCTGATCAGGCTACACCTAGAATTTTGGGTCCAGCTCATGACCCATATGTTAAGATGTCCGGTGTAAAAACTGCTTACATTTGTGTGATATGAGGAGCAGTTATGGGATCTATATTCAGTTTAGATCCAGGAAGCACTGAGAAGAGTACATGTCTAGAAAACCATAACTTGAAAAGATACAGGCACCCCAGTGTTCACTGCAGCATTATTTACAATAGCCAGGCCACGAAAGCAACCTAAATGTCCACTGATGGAGGAATGGATACAGACTATGTGGTATATAATGGAATATTACGCAGCCATAAAAAGAATGATCGAATGTCATTAGCAGCGACATGGATGTACTTAGAAATTGTCATACTGAGTGAAGTCAAAGACAAATATCATATGATATTCCTTTTATGTGCAATTTTTTAAAACAGTAGAAATGAACTTATCTAAAGAACAGAGATAGAATTACAGATGTAGAAAATTTATGGTTGCCAAAGCGTAACAGGTGGCAGGGGGATAAATTGGGAAATTATTACTATATATATAGTAGGTAACTTATAAGAACCTACTATATAACACAGGGAACTCTAACCAATACTCTCTAATGGCCTATATGGGAAAAGAATGTTAAAAAGAGTGTAGATATGTATAACTGACTCACTCTGCTGTACACCGGAAACTAACATTATGAATCAACTGTACTCCAACAAAAATTTTAAAAAGAAAGAAAACTAAAAGAGGCATAAATGTTTGTGATCAAACCAGTCAATCCTAAAAGAAATCAACCTTGAATATTCACTGGAAGGATCTAAGCTGAAGCTCCAATACTCTGATCACCTGATGCAAAGAGTTGACTCATTGGAAAAAGACCCTGATGCTGGGAAAGACTGAAGGCAAAAGAAGAGAGCCACAGAGGATGAGATGGTTGGATGGCATCACTGACTCAATGGACCCGAGTCTGAGCAACCTCCAGGAGATAGTGGCGGACAGAGGAGCCTGGTGTGCTGCAATCCGTGGGGTCGCAAAGAGCCGGACTTAGCGACTCAACAACAGTAGGTTTGCCTTCATTTAGTTACGGCTTTTGTGGCACACCTAATCTGCACTGATTGAGGGAAACACATTTTGGCTCAATAGAATTTTTCTCAAATATGCCAACGACCTTTGGATGGAGGCCATCCACCAGGGGCTGTCTACCCAGCCGTGAGTTACCGTATCTGTCATTCATCCAATACACGTGTACCAAGGCCCACCATGCAGCCCCCCAGCAGGCTCCTGGCCAGACGTCTGGGGCAGCGACAGGTCTTGCTCTCAGTAGGCTTACCGACTAGCGACTCCAAAATGGTCCAGGCCACCCGGGTGGGCAGATGCTTAGGGCGTTACCCAGGAGGTTCTCTGCGGAGAGGGCGTGGACCACCGCATCCCCTCAGAGCTAAGGCACTGCACTCTTTATGATCCCTGAGAGGCGAAATAGAGAGGAAATTGGAGGTTTGGAGCCGGGAGTGCGGGGGCAGAAGGATTGAAGAAAACATTTTAAAGGGTTTCAATGAGCCCAGAGCGGTTTTCCCTGGTGGAACACGTGCAGGGAAGCGGGTTCCCTCGCACCATCACCCAGAGGAGAGTTTTTATCTCACAAGCCAGAGGTTCCCTCTCCACCCACCCTAAGGAGAAGACACTCAACAAACAGCCCAAACCCACCAGGGCTGCTAGAGCTCGGCAATGGGGAAACGGAACCCCTCTCCCCACTCTCAGCAGACAAAACAGCCCGGGCCCTGGGTGCTTCCCCTCTGCCGGGACTCCCAGCCCCGAGGGGCAGAGTGCGAAGCTCTAAATCAAGTGCTTTTCGCAAAACCAGGACCCCGGGGGTGGAAGGCAGAGGCCTGCACTCCACGGCTGCTCCTCCATAATGAGCCTAAACAAAGCCGGTGCCAGGGAAGTTAATCTGCGCTGAGATAGGGGAGCCACGCCCGAGGTGGAGTGGGAGCCCCGGCCCGGGCACGGCGGGCCCAGGAAGCTGGGCCGGCAGAGTCCAGCCGCTGGCCAAGGTATACCTTCCTCTGCGATGCCCAGGGTGAGCGGGCCAGCCCTCTAGGAAGAGAAACCCCCTCTTTGCCTGCATGCTGCCCTTTGACCACGTGAGAAGATAAATACATTTTTTTAAAAAAAGATCTGTCCTCGGTGCTGGGAAGCGCCTGGTACAAAACACCAAAGAGGTCTCGCAAAACAAGAAAACCATCTGCTCGCCATTACAGCGCTCCGCCCCGCACTGTCCATCCGCGCCCAGCTCTCCACGCACGCGCAGGCGTCCTCACGTGTGTGCGCAGCCGCACTCGGGAGCACACGTCCTCCCACGTGTATGCATACGTACACGCGGGCGCACACCAGCCCGCTGGCATTCACCTTGGTTCACCCTGCCACACACATTCCCACACACATTCTCACACATACAGACACAGGCTTTCACACAGATATACATCCACACGGGTGTACACACACCCACCCTCACACAGGACACACATGTGCACCGCCATATACAAACGTGTGCACGCACATCTTCGAACACAAGGCACACGTGGCCTCACCATGCACACAGTGTATTCTCACACACCTGCATCCACAAACATCCACTGTGCACACACACACACACACACACAGACCCTCAGTCTTCATGCAATCTGCCCACTTGTATTGCACACACACCCTCACACGTAAATGCACCTTTACATAGAAACACACATGTGGGTACACATTTTCATACCACAACATGTCCTCACATGCAGCAAAGGTTCACACACACACACACACACACACACCCTAATATAAACACACATCCTCTATTGTACAGTACAGGGAACTCTGCTCAGTGTCACTGGGCAGCCTGGATGGGAGGGGAGTCTGGGGGAGAACGGATACATGTGTGTGCATGGCCGGGTCCTTCTGCAGTGCACCTGAAACCATCACAATGCAGTTAATAAATTATGTGCCACGCTCAGTCACTCAGTGGTGTGTGACTTTGTGACCGCATGGACCGGAGCCCACCAGGATCCTCTGTCCATGGGATTTCCCAGGCAAGAATGCTGGAATGGGTTGCCATGCCCTTCTCCAGGGGATCTTTCCTATCCAAGGATCATACCCATGTCTCCTGCATTGGCAGGCGGATTCTTTACCACTGAGCAACCTGGGCAGCCTGTTAATCCGCTATTCTCCAATATAGAATAAAAAGTTTAAAAAGAAAAAAAAAAGAAGTAACTAATAAAGCGTGAAACAAGTTAACAAAAACAAAACACACCTTCACACCTGGATGCACACTCACCCTCATGTGCACACACCTGTCCTTTGCTGCCGCTTCCCCGGGCCTCCAGCACATCCAGGGGAGGACCAATGAAATGTTAGTACTGAAAGCCGGTCGTGTTGTTGCTGGTAAGAGGGGCATTTTGTGAGGTATCTGGCTATCCCCTGGGGGGGGCCCTCGCTTTGTGAAGTCTGGTCAGTTGGAGGAAAGAGAAGCTGCAGGAAAGGAGATCCAAAGGAGCGGGACCTGAAAGAGCTCCACGGCTGCTGCCTGAAACATCTGGAAATACAGGAACGGGCGTGAGGAAGACAGCCCGGCACCAAGCCACCTCCGGGCAGGGGCGCCAAGAGCCACCTCGGGAGCTCTCTCTGAAGCCGCCGGGTGCAGCGGCCGAAACACCGGAACGTGCTCTGAATTCTCTTCCCACCAGCCAATGCCGCCTGGCCTCAGTTTCTCGGCCTCTAAGGTGAGAGGCTCGGGGACAATGACCAAGTCCACACTTCTGGAGAAAACATTGGAATATCTGGAGTGCCAGGCACCCCGCTGTGCTCTGCACTCACAGCATCTGGTGGTTATTAGCATGCCCATTTTACGGGTAGGATAACTGCTCAGAGAGGGTGTCCGCCTTGCCAAAGATCACAGAGCTGGCGAAGGGACAGGACAGGGTGAGGATTCAAACCCAGAACCACTTGTCGCCTAACCTCTGTGCTCTCCTGCCAAAGAGGCACAAGTGTTCATCTGGCTGGCTCTCTGCCGCCCACGGGAGCCAGAAAACCCTAGGACTGAGCCACCGGAAATGGATGACCTCAGACTGCCTCCTTGTTTCACAGATGATGGGGGAAGTGGAAAGGGCCAGGGACTGGCCCAAGGTCTCATCCTGCGTCTCATCCTCATTCCCGGACTTCACTCTCCCCGGCAGCCCCCGGAAGGAGCTGGGGAAAAACCTTCAGAGACATCCCTGGGGAAGACAGCTGGAAGGCAGGGCGCGCCAGGGCTGTAATGGTGTGGTGATGAGGTGGTGACGATGGGACTGTTTCCCCCTTTTGAGAAATGTTCTGGCGTCAGACGCGTCCTGGGGGGCGGAGGTAAGAGGAATTTGGCAGATCTGATTAGAAGGCATCTGGAGGCCGTGAGTACCAGAAAAGCCTCTGCGGGGCCAGTGTGGGCTCATTCCTGAGCGTGTGCACAGCCCTCCGCTGCTGGAGGCTCTGCGGGGACCAGGAGAGTCAGACAGTGGTGGCTCTACCCACGATCCCAGGCCAGGCAGGGACATTCTCCCCGCCCCCCTGTCTTGCAGCCTTTGTCCTGGAGGGCCACGCTGGGCCCCACTGCACACTTGCCTGCCCGCCTGGGAACAGTCTCCCGTCACTGCCGCGAAAGGGTGGGGCGGGGGTGGTCCTAGCGCAAGTCACCATTGTAGGCAATTCTGTGCCTCAACTGTGACCAGCGTCTTACCCACATTCTTGCTTCACCCTCACCACCCTGCAGCGTTGGTGGAACCAGTATTGCCCTCCCGCCACCACACCGTTCCCACTCCAGGGCACTGAGACCCAGAGAGGTTTCATGAGGACTCCCAAAGTGATAACGACTGAGCCAGAGCTCAAGTCCTGAGGTGGCTGAGGTCCCGGCCCGAGTTCCCGGCCACGACGACGTCGCGCTGCACCTGTTTCTGTACTTCCTGGCGCCTCAGGGGACACCTGAGCATCCCTTAAGTCAAAAAAATAAAAAAGCTTGAATCCGGGCCATCCCCCCTCCCCACCCCCGCCCCACTTTCCCTTCTGAATTGGGGGGGGGGCCTGGTCAGAGGCAGACCCCAGGAGATTCCACCCGTCCCCTCGCGTTGGCCTCGCTCACCCACGGATGAGTCAGCTGGAATTTTTGGACACCACGGGCTCACAGCCGCGGTACCAGGAGCTGTCAGGGGGCTGGAATGCACGGAACGCGGCTCCCTGGGCTCCCGAGTGCCCCTGCCCCGCCCCGCCCCGCCCCCAGGTTGGGAAGGTGAATGACACAGTGTTTGTCAAGGGCTTGGGACGACAGGTGCATGCGAACATGAGGACAAAGACCGATTCTTTTCTGCGGGGCTGCAGCCACAGTTTCACGTCCCTCCCACGCACGTCCGCGTTCCAGGCCCGGATGCTCCGCGCCCTGGGCTCCGGCGAAGGGCGAGAAGCCACTGATTAGGAAGCAGGCACTGGTACCCTACTCCAGCACTCTTGCCTGGAGAATCCCACGGACAGAGGAGCCTGGTGGGCTTCCGTCTGTGGGGTCTCACGGAGTCGGACACGACTGAAGCGACTTAGCAGCAGCAGCAGGAAGCAAAAAGGAAAAGGGGGAAAAAAAAAAACGCCCCAGCTTCTGGGCTTCTTGGCTTCTCGAAGGACTGAATGTTTGACCTCTGCCTAAGTCTGACTCGGCCCTGCAACGCCACCACATCCACGACTTGGAGTTCGTCGCCTGCCTGCTCGCAGGCCTTGGCACGCGTTAAGGTGGTGGAGACTGCGGCGCAGCCCTTCCCTCTCCAGCTAGCTTTGTGGAGGCAGGTCGAGAGGAGAACCGTGGGAGTGTGTAATTACAGAATGGGGTCAGGGGAGGAAGGAGGCAAGCCAGGTGCAGGATGGAAGCGGGCAGGCGGTTCCTTTAAAATGAGATCTAACCCTTCAGGGGGTTAGATCTAACCCTTCAGATCTAAGCCCCTTCAGGGCTGCGGTGGGCTGGCTAAATTTGTCACGTGTGTCTGAGGCCTTAACTCCTGCCAGCCACCCAGAGCCCTTGTGGCCCACCTGTCACTTTGCCAGGTGTATCCTGGGTCACCTTCTGAACTCTCTGCCTGCCTGGTGAGCCCCTCGGGAGCCAGGAAGCCTGGTCCTATCTCACACTCTGGAGGCCCATGGGGATTCCGTCTAACACACGTGGCCCAGATCCCTTTGATTTCGAAGCCAGGCACTGGGGAGACACGTACAAGAATACTTCTTGAGGGGATGGACATCCCCACACTCCAGGTGACTGTAGGAAGGACAGGAGGAAGAGGGGCTGTGAGCAAAGGAATCATGTTCAGGAAACCCTCCCTGCCGGAAGTCAGCCCGGGAGCCCCACTGGACTCAGAAAGGCCACACCACACACACAGGCTGGTTAAGAGAGACGAAGGGCTGAGGACAAAAAACTGACTGATCAGCCTCTCCTCCGGAAGTTCGGGCCCACAGATGTTGCCTCGATTACCTATCGCAAGGAAGAAGTGCCAGAATTCACCCAGGCCCTTGCTGACGCAGGGCACTGGAGAGAGAAAAACCGCTGGGCTGATTATCTTGGCTTTATCCTCCACATCTGTTTCAGCTCAGCATCTCTGCTTCTCGTCTTTAAAGAGATGGCTGCAAGGCTAGAGGATCTCAGAGCTGGAAAGGCTCTGAGAGACCTCACATCTCACCTCCTTCTTTTGGAGATAAGAGCCATGTCACTCGAGAGGCTGTGACTCACTCAAGGCCACACGGCGTGGGGGTTGGGGGCTGGGGAGCTGGGATTGCAGCTCTCCCTTCCCAGGCCAGAGCTCTTCCCGGTCCTCTAAGCTGTCTCTCAGATCCCGCCAAGTCGTTCCCACGCTGGCCTGCTTTAGGCCTCATTAGTGAGAAAAGCTGGCTCTGGTCCTTTCTCATTCCCCTCCCACTGCCTCTCGAAAAAGGAAGGAGATGCTCTTCCAGAACAGAACCAGTATGGTTTTGCTTGTCATCTGATGTCTGGGAGTGCCCATGCCAGGCTCCACTCCAGGGGTGCAGCTCCTTGCCCTCACTTGGTGTCATAAAAGAATTCACCCTCCTGCCAACCTTGAGCATAGGAGGCCGCTTCTCAGCTGGGAATCAAGCCACCTTGAGGGCCAAGGCATCAGAGAGACTGTGCTCGGCTCTTACCAGCTGTGTGCTCCTTGGCCAAGGCCTCTCCTTGGAAGGCAGGTGCTCCCCAAGGAGTCCCAACCCCATTTCCTGGCCAGTCACCTCCACCCAAGCCAAGAGTCTCTCTGGAAGGTGCTCCATATCCATTCTGGAAGGGAGGATTAGTCCCACCTCCAGTCCTTTTTATATTTCCGGCCACACTTCCAGTAGTCATGTACGGATATGAAAGCTGGACTGTAAAGAAAGCTGAGCGCCGAAGAATTGATGCTTTTGAACTGTGGTGCTGGAGAAGGCTCTTGAGAGTCCCTTGGACTGCAAGGAGATCCAACCAGTCCACCCTAGAGGAAATCAGTCCTGAATATTCATTGGAAGGACCGATGCTAAAGCTGAAACTCCAGTACTTTGGCCGCTTGATGTGAAGAACTGACTCCTTGGGAAAGACCCTGATGCTAGGAAAAATTGAAGACGGGAGGAGAAGGGGACGACAGAGGATGAGATGGTTGGATGGCATCACCGACTCAATGGACATGAGTTTGAGTAAGCTCTGGGAGTTGGCGATGGGCAGGGAGGCCTGGCGTGCTGCAGTCCTTGGGGTCCTAAAGAGTCGGACGCGGCTGAGCGGCTGGACTGACTGACACTGCATGGCTTATGGGATCTTAGTTCCCCGTGTGCGTGCTGAGTCGCTTCAGCTGGTTGACTCTGCGACCCTGAGGACCATTGCCCGCCAGGCTTCTCCGTCCACGGGCTTCTCCGTCCACGGGCTTCTCCAGGCAGCAGTACTGGAGTGAGTTGCTATGCCCTCCTCCCGGGACTCTTCCCACTCAGGGAGGGAACTCCCATCTCTTCCGTCTCCTGCATTGGCAGGTGGATTCTTTACCACTAGCGCCACCTGGGAAGCCCCTTAGTTCTCCTACCAGGGGTCAAACCCAGGCCCTTGGCAGTGAAAGTACTAACCACTGGACCACCAGGGAACTCCCCCTCCCTATTTTTTTTTAACAGATATGGCAATCCAGGTTCAGAGAGGTTAAGTTACCTGCCCATGGTCACCCAGCTAGTGAGGGGCAGAGTCAGAATTTGAACTCTGGTTCAAGCCCATCTCTCTCTGTGGCACCCCTCCACATGCCCCAAAGGAGCCCGAGGCATCTTAAGACACCCTTCCCATGCTCAGAAATAGTCCCTCCTGGCTTGCCTGGGTGCCTGAACCCCCCCCCCCACTGGAGTCATCTGCTGCTGACCCCAGCCTTATAAGCAGGAAAGGCCAGGAGTGGACAGGAAGAGGTTATACAAAGGTTTGATCATGGTAGGACCAACCTGGGCCCCAGGGCTGAGGGCTTGTGGGGGCAGAAGAAGCGGCCTGGGGGAGAAAAGTCTGACAGGGGGGCGGGGCCCAGAGACTGGCAGGACAGGGCATGAGGGAGCACCGGTGGGGATGAGGGAGGCTCCCTCCAAACCCCACAGGGCCGGCTCTGGGGCAGGGACTGGCTTTAGGGTGGAAGGGCCCAGCGTGACTGGGAGGCATTAGTCAGCGGTGGAGGTTTATGAAAGGAGGAATTGTCCGGCGCTTCCTTACTCACCAAGCCAACTGGGCTGTCCCCAGAGCCCGGGAGCAGGGCCGGTATCAGAAGGGAACCGGGAACTCCGAGCTGCTCACTGCCCAGGTTGAATGGCCCCAGGCATCGGGGGGCCACGCGCGGGGGCCCTGCCCGGCCTCACAGCCTGTGAGTCACAGCCCTTGGCTGGCGGGCTGAGTATCTTCATTGTCCTCTCGGCCGGGGGACAGCGGGGCCCGACTCCCTCCTCCTAGGAGAAAGGACACCCAGGGCTGATTCACCAGTTTATCACCCTGCTGCCCCCTCGGTGCGAGGCCCCCAGCATAGTCACCTACCATCCCTTCTTCAGTCTTTCGTACAGTCATTCTTTTTCTTATTGTTGTTTTGGGTCAGTCTTCATTTTTCCAATTTGCAAAAGTAATCTATTGACTATTACTCAGACTTAAAAGGGAATGAAATACTGACCCGTGCTNTGCCCCCTCGGTGCGAGGCCCCCAGCATAGTCACCTACCATCCCTTCTTCAGTCTTTCGTACAGTCATTCTTTTTCTTATTGTTGTTTTGGGTCAGTCTTCATTTTTCCAATTTGCAAAAGTAATCTATTGACTATTACTCAGACTTAAAAGGGAATGAAATACTGACCCGTGCTACAGCATGGATGAACGTTGAGGACACTATGCTAAGTGAACAGTGAACTGAAGTCACTCAGTCGTGTCCGGCTCTTCGCAACCCCATGGACTGCAGCCTACCAGGCTCCTCCATCCATGGGATCTTCCAGGCAAGAGTACCGGAGTGGGTTGCCATTGCCTTCTCCAGTGCATGAAAGTGAAGAGTGAAAGTGAAGTCGCTCAGTCGCATCCGACTCTGTGTGACCCTAGAGAGGGTAGCCCACCAGGCTCCCCCGTCCCTGGGATTCTCCCCTCAAGAAAACTGGAGTGGGTTGCCATTGCCTTCTCCAATGCATGAAAGTGAAAAGTGAAAGTGAAGTTGCTCAGTCATGTCCACTTTTAGTGACTCCACGAACTGCAGCCTACCAGGCTCCTCCGTCCATGAGATTTTCCAGGCAAGAGTACTGGAGTAGGGTGCCATTGCCTTCTCCGCTAAGTGAATAAGCCGGCTGCAAAGGACAAATTCTGTATGAGTCCATGCATGTGAGGCTCCTAGCATAGTCAAAATCTTCAGGACAGAAGTTAGAGTAGAGGTTGACAGGGTCAAGGGGAGAAGGCACCAGACTTTGTGCTTTAAAGGTGCAGAGTGTGAGTTAGGCAAGGTGGAAAGCCTTCTGGAGATGGACGGTGTTGATGGTTGCAAAACAGAACTGATGTACTGAGACCATGTATATTCACCTTTAAGTGAACATACACTTAAAAATGTCTAAAACCATAAAAGTTTATATTTTGTATATTTTATCACAAAAGCAAAAGTAATCTATTGTTGAAAAGATACAGAAAAGTAGAAAAAGTAGAGACTTCCCTGTTGGCTAAGACTCCGAGCTCCCAGTGCAGGGGGCTGTAGCAAAGGCTGAAGATCCTGAGTGCCGAGACTAAGACCCGGCTCAGCCAAATAAGTACATGAATTTAAAAAAAATTTTAATATTTTTAAAGTAAAAGGTAAATGTCCTCACCCCAGCCTCTGGAATATTTCAGACTTACTTCTGTTCCTGTACAATCATAGATGTGACTTTAACAAAAAGTCAGTGTGTGATGGGAAGGGGGCCCGCCACACTCCTGGTCTCTCTCCCTTTGAAGGACACACATGTCTCACTAACCCCAGGTGCCGGCCCAGGGCCAGGTGGCAAGGTCGATAACCACCATCTGGCAAGAGCTCAGCAGTGTCTCCTGTGGGGCTTAAAGCCTCACACGCGTGAACTCACTTCATCCTTTCACCAGCGTGGTGAGGAAGGGGTCGTTCACGCCCTCCTCAAAGCCCAGTTCGTAAATGAAGACTCAGAGGCTTTCAGAGTTGAGGGATGTGCCCAGGTCGCATTGCTAGAAGGAGGCAAAGCAGGGGGTACTTCCCCCGTGAGCCGTGAGGTTGTACTGCAGACAGAGATGGGCCACGAGCAGAGGGATCGTTTACAGCAGGGGTCCCCAGCCTCCGGGATGAGCTGGGGTGGGGCTGAGGTCATGACAGCAGAAATAAAGTGCTACCTGAATCACCCCGAAACCTTCCTTCCCCCCACCCCGAGTACAAATTGTCTTCCACAAAACCGGTCCCTGGTGCCAAAAAGGCTGGGGCCGGCGGGTTTACAGCACATTTGCTCACTTCATAGTAATCCTCAGTGTCTGGCTTCCCTGGGGTAGGGCTCCTGTGGTCTCGCTCACTAACTGGCCCTCCTCAATCCCTGGAACACAGTAGGTGTTCAACAAATATTTGCAGAGAGACTAGTTCTCATTCACGTCTGTCTGATCATCCCCCACAGCCCTGTGAAGCAGATAATGAGGAAATCTGATGGCTGCCGGTCTTACTCATCCGGCTAGCAGGCGAGATGGTCACACGGCCGGGCTGGGCCGCTAAGGTGGAGCCCCGGGCCTCTGGCTCCCTTCCCAGGCCTTTCCGATTCGGCTCTCAAGGCCTGGGCCCCTGATGTTACAGAACAAGGATAATTAACTGGGAGCAGGAACCCTTTGAGTCATAACCAGCAACAATAATAGTAATAATTGCAGTCATACTCACTGGGATCTTTAACTCGTGTAAACCTATATCAACAGCACTATTGACGAGGCACTGACGTTATCTCCGGGCTTCAGTTAGGCCTGGAAGTTCAATTGTCAGTGCCTGGACATCACACACAGCTCAGAGGCGGCAGAGCTGGGATTCAGGCTCCATCCGGCTCCAGGGCCCAGAGGCCACACACCACTGAACACTTGAGGACCGATTAGCATCGTCAGCTGGACCCAAGGCACAGCCAGGCGGAATTTTGGAGAGAGATAGGGCCGAACCCCACCCTCATTCATTCTATTGGTCAGCAAGCCTGTGCTGAGCCACACTCGTGAGCTCGACCAAGTGTCTGTCCCCAGGACTTGACCTGACTGGGACGGAGGCTCGCCCCATCTGCAGAGTTTTGCCCTGGTGAGAGAGGCCGATGTCATAAGATGAGTACCACTCAAAGGGTTTGGGTTCTGCCAGCCTCCTAGGGCACAGACCTGGGCTGAAGACTGGGAACGGCTGCCCTGGGGGAGCTGACATCTCTGCTGAGATTTGAAGGGTGGGCCAGGATCAAGTGAGCGGAGTGGGAGAGCTTTCCAAGCAGAGAGGGCAGTGGCATGGCTCTGATTAGAACAAAACTGTTGTGGCTGGAGCTGGAGAGAAGGTGGAAACGAGTAGGGGGGTGGGGGTTTTGGGAGTGTGGAGGCCAGCACCTGAGTCCTCCCCTAGCAACTCGGGCTCCTGTAATCAGCTCACTGGCACTGTTACCCTTAAAGAGCAAGTGTGAAAGGGAACATTAAAAATTCCCATTCCTCAGGTCTTCCCCAGCAGTCCAGTAGTTAAGACTCTGCACGACCACTGCAGGGGGCGCAGGATCGATCCCTGGTCAGGGAACTAAGATCTCACCAAAAAAAAAAAAAAGTTGCCATTCTTCCCCAGTTGGTGGGGCTGCATGGGTCCTCCCATAAGCATTGACTCCACTCCCCACTGCAGGTCCGCACAGCTCTTTGCAGTGGACACCATGCTCTTGGTCCTGTTTGACCCTCGTGACCACTTGGAGAAAGCAAAGGTGAGCAGGGGTCATTCCCCCATGCCACCTCTACACAGCAGAGGAAATCTAGACAGGAAGAAGGGCCATGCCTCTGGGTGGGCGAGGCAGGGGAAGCCCCGGGGGGATGGAATCTGAGCTACACTTGGACCAAAGCTTGGCCCTCGGGAAGGGAGAGCAGGTTGAGGACTTCGGGAACACCTCAGATGGTTAGGTGGGTGTCCCCCGGGGGCTGGGGCCGACGGAGCTGAGGCTGACGCGTTAGTGAGGGGATGGCGATCAGCTGTGCAGGGGGATTGGGTCTAAGGGCCACTGCCTGGACGATCACGGTCAGCATAGCCACGACAGACCCACGCCACATCCCTCAGTGAGCCCAGTGGAGCAGATCCTTGTGACGACAGCGTTTGTTTGGAGTTCCGTTCTAATTATACGCACAAATGATGCACAATGTGGGAAAGAGCGGATGCAAACACCCACCACGGGGAGAGTGTCCAAATCGTTTGCAGCACACACACCCCCCCACCAGCACCCTCCCGGGTAGCCCTGGTCAGCCCGGCAGAGCACATCCTCCGGGCCTGCTGTCTGTAGGCCCAGTACTGGGAGGGGGGAGCCTGGGGTGACGGCCTGGGGCCAGACTCCAGGATGGCTTTGGGAAGAGGGTGAGGTTCAGACGGGCCCTGTAGGAGGGGCAGGGTCTGGAAGGACCAGAGGACTTCCAGGCCAGGGGACGGCGCTGCTGAAGCACAGGGCTGAGGGGCTGGGTAAGGCGCATGAATAAATGGCACCTTCTCACGTGCCAGCCTCTGCTCTCACGAGTATCACGTGTGACCTCACTAGATCTTCCTACACCCTGTGGGGAGGAGACAAGAGAAGCCCCATTTTTAGGGTGAGCAAATGGAGATGCAGCCGTGGTCCTGACCCAGGGCTGCCTTGGTCTTGAGCCCAAGGAGCCAGGAAGGGGGTTAGGGGTTTGCTGCGGGAAGAGATCCCCCTGAGCTCCACGCCTGGGACCCTGGGGTGCTGGCCGTCCTCATGGGGAAGGCAAGGGAGCTTAAGCAACCAGGGCAGACGAGGCCAGCGAAGGCAGGGGCAGGAGGTGCCCTTGGGTTGTCCGGTCCCATGCCGTGGCGACTTTATCGGGGCACTGCAGGCCCTGATTATCACCCTGCCCATCCACAGTCCGGCTTCCCGAGCAGGGCCTGCGACCCTGGAGGCGATAAGGCAGCCCTGATCACAGGGCTCTAACTGTCAAAGCCGCTGCAGAGCTGACGGCCAGCTGGCAGGGAAGCCCCTCCAGGGTCTCTGACTGCCTACCCAAGCGACCCCACCCCCACCCCCCGCAGGGACTGGGGCAGAACCCGAGGAGGAAAACTGCAGTAAGAAGGATCCTCCAAACCCCTGCTGAGTGTGCCTTTTGGTTCAGAAAGCGCTTCTACATCCCATTCTCAGCACGAAACAGAAGGGTAGGGCCTGGGAGCCAGGCTGGGGTGATCCAGGCCTCAGTTCACCCCTTTGCTGGCCTGTGACCCCCGGACCTCACCTCTCTGAGCCTCAGTTTCCTCCTCTGCCCAATGAAAGCAGCAACACCATTTCTCCCTTCCCGTGGCTCATGGTTGCATGTCCAGCCAGCCTGTGGCTGCCTCGCTCCCGGCCCTGCTGCCTCCTTCCCCTCTGCCAGGGTGCTGCCTTTGCACCGCACCAGACACCCGGCCTTTGCCAGGCGGGGAGCTGACTCAGACCTTGGTCCACCAACGTGCTACCGGGGTGGACAGGCCCAGACAGCCAGGGGATTCTTGTCCCGACTCCCCTCCGGCAGCCCGGCAGCGTTTGGCAGGCCCGGCTGGGGCCTGGGTGAGAAAGAGGGAGGCGGGGAGGGGAGCCCCCGATGGGAAGGCTCGGATTTAGCCAGCGCAGGCTTTTGTGTTCTGAAATGCCAGGCCAGGGCGGTGAGCTCTGCCAACGAGGAGACTGGCCTCCAACAATAATGTTTTTCCCTGGGTTTCCAGAAAGCATCAGCTGCTTTCTAATTCAAACCATCAGGAGGAGGTTCACATGTGCTGAGTCTCAAAACCCCGGAGAAAGAACATGGCTCCCTGTTGCCAGACAAGAGCTGGCCTGGATGGGACGGGGGTTAGGGGGTAGGGTGGGCATGGCCAAGGGTCCCTGGATGCGAGCCTGAGCACCTCCCTGGGCCCCCATGTGTCCAGCTCAGACCAGCAGCTGGGATCTCCCCAGGGCTGACGTGTCACTGGTCACTCTACCCACATCCACTGGGGTCACTTGCCCTTGTGCCAGAAACTGCAGGCATGGGAGTGGTTGCTGTAGCTGTTAACTGTGGTTCACACTGACCGAGCCCATATCCGCCAGCATGTGTGCCACCTCCTTTCCAGCCACAGTCTCTGGGCCAGCTGCTATTATTCCATTCTACAGACTAGAAAGATGTTAGTCTCAGCCAGGTGAAGTTGCCCAGCAGAAGTGAAGAGCCGGGCTTCCAGCCCCGGTTCTGCCTCCCGCGCTCCCCTGCCAGGCCTTGCTGCTCGGCACATAAAAGATGTAAGACTCACCACTTCACAACTACTAGGTTGGCAAGAATCAGAAAGTCAGATAATAACAAGTGACGGCCAAGATGTGGAGGAATCCATCACTGCACGCTGCTGGTGGGAATGGAAAATGGTTCGGCCGCTTTGGAACACAGTCTGGCGGTTCCTCAAACAACTAAACATAGAGTTACCATATGACCCAGCAGTGCCACTCCTGGGTATCTACCCAGGAGAAACCAAAACACATGTCCACACAAAGGCTCATATGGGAAGACTCATAGCAGCGTTATTCATAAAAGCCAAAACGTGGAGACAAGCCAAAGGGATAAACACACTGTGGCCTGTCGTACAATGGAATATTATTCAGCCATACAAAGGACGCAGTACTGATACACGTTACAACATGGATGAGCCTTGAAAACACTGTGCTGAGAGGATCCAGTCGTAAGTCCACATGTTGTATGATTCCATTCGTATGGAATATCTACACTAGAGAAAGCCACAGAGACACACAGGAGGTTACTGTTTGCTCAGTGTCAGGGACTGGGGGTTGGGGGGACCATGTGGGGTGGGTGAGACAGCCAAAAGGTCCAGGCTCTCTTCTGGGGGGGGGGGGGGGGGGGG
>SJYA01002275.1:179780-199598 GCA_006410615.1 Neotragus moschatus | reverse complement strand
GGGGGGGGATGATCAAAATGTCTTAAAATGGACAGTGATGGTGGTTGCCCAGCTCTGTGAATACACTAAAAATCATTTCAGTGGGGGGTAATTGCATGGTGTGTAAATTCCATCTCAGTAAAAATGTTTAAGAAAGAAAGGATTTAAGGTGTAGCCTTTAAGGAGCTCACAGATGAGAGAGGCAAGCAATGAGAGAAACGCCAGCAATTCTACTCATGAGCCTAGAAAGCACAGGTCATTCCATCTGAGACCCTGAGGACAGTGCTATGGGAAGAGAGGAGGAAGGTCTCGGCCCAGGGAGCTGGAGCAAACAGGGAAGCAATCCAG
The DNA here is from genome assembly GCA_006410615.1 of Neotragus moschatus. Classification (NCBI taxonomy): domain Eukaryota; kingdom Metazoa; phylum Chordata; class Mammalia; order Artiodactyla; family Bovidae; genus Neotragus; species Neotragus moschatus. The sequence goes on along the minus strand of SJYA01002275.1, from coordinate 199,271 downwards.
GGAAGCTTCCTGGAGTAGGTGACACTGGATTGCCTCTTGGAGAATGAGTCAGACAAGAAAGTGACGGGGTGGGAAACAACGTCCCAGGTGAGGGGCAGAAGCACACCCAGAAAGTCTCCTGCGGGGCAGAGTGGGGGGCGAGCTGAGACAGGGTTTGGGCCTGGCATGGAGGGAAAGGCAGGGGACTCCCACCCGCCCCCTACTCGTCCAGCATTGCCCCAGACAAGCCCTTGTCTGTCCCTGGGCCTGGATTCCAACAGACACGCTCCTGTCTCTGAAGCTGTGAGTGGGTCTCAGAGCCGGAGATAGAGGAGGGCAGACTGACGACAGACGGGGAGTCAGAGAGAGAGGAGGTGGCCGGATATCAGGGCCTGGAAACAGGGGGCCCGCGCTTCCCAGCCTGATGGGTGGCTGCCCACGGGCCCCAGCGCCCAGCCCCGCCCTGACCTCCCCAGGGAACACGAGAAACAGGGGGCCTGAGGGGAACTCGAAACAGAAACGCAGGTGTCTCTCCCTGGGCAGGTTCCAAGAAAGAAAAGAAAAGTGGCTGATGAGGGAGACAGCCTGTGAGCTTTGAAGTGAGGAAGGAGGCAGGCCTGGGGAGGAAGCGGAAGAGGGGGGGGCGTGTGAAGGAGGGGCAGGTGCCCTGGGCACGGGTGACCTCCACCCCGGCACGGCTGAACCCGGCTCCGGGCAGCTTCAGGGGAAGCAAGCCGTGTGAGGGAGCACTACTTAGAGCTGGCACCCGCAGCCTGGCGACGTCCACGCCGACGGGCGCCTCCGCCGCCCTCGGCCGCTGGCTCTGACCCTCGTGGTGCTGAACTCGGGCCCGAGGCCAGATACCAGGGCTGCATTTTTTAATTGAGATATGGCTGATGTGTGAGATAGTACAAGTTTCCGGTGCACAACACAGCGATTCACGACGTTTAAAGGTTATACTGCATTTGTAGTCATTAAATTATGGGCTATACGCCTCGTGTTGAACAATACAGCCTCGTAGCTTAATTTATTTTTCAATCTATGTATTTATCTGGTTGTGCCGGGTCTTAGTTGCGGCCTTCAGGAGGAGAGCTGAAGCATGTGGGAACTAGCCCAGGCCCCCTGCACTGGGACCTCGGAGTCTTAGCCACTGGGCCACCAGGGAAGTCCCCTTTGTGGCTTATATTCAATATAACAGTTTGTACTTCTTTATCTCCTACACCCATCTTGCCCTTCCTCCCTTTTGTCTCTCCACTGGTAACCACTAATTTATTCTCTGTTTCATTTTGCTATATCCACCAATTTATTTTCTAGGGTTCACGTAGAAGTGATATCATAATTTATCCTCATCTGATTTATCTTGCTTAGTGCAATACCCTCCAAGCCCATCCATGTTTTTGCAAATGGCAAGTTTTCATTTTTTATGGCTGATTATTGAACAGTATCCCACTGTAGGGCTCCACTGCTTCTTCTGTATCCGTTCATCTGTTGATGGACACTTAAGTTCCTGCCGGGTCTTAACTGGGGTCTCTGCCCCCTCAGTTTACTCCTCTGTGAAATGGGATGATGATGGCAGCTCTCCCTCTGCTATCAAGGAATAGGAAGACCGTCACATACGTGAAAATGCCTGGCCCACAGTGGTAACCTCTTATCCCGTTCTGTGCAGAGTCGTCTTCTTTCTAAATCTTCCCACCTACTGTCGCCATTGAGCATCGTGGCACTAAGCGAAAACAGGCCAGGCTGTCTTCCTGCCCACTTGACAGGAGACAAAACTGAGGCTCAGAGAAGCCACATGACCAAGAGCATTGTGTGGCAGCAGGAGAACCCAGGGACATGGGGCTCCTCGGGTCTGACCTCACCACCAGCGGGCCCCGCCCTTTGCCAGCCCCGCTGGCCCCCGAGCTGGGGTGCTGGGATCCTTCTGCTTTTCATAGAGGTAGGAGACCACCCCACACCCCAGGTCAAGCCTCGTGATCACATGGAGGGGCCTGAAACAGGGAAGAGATTCACAAACATTTGAAGGTGTCTCAAGCTGATGCTCACTTCCCAGGTGGCTCAGTGGTGAAGAATGCACCTGCCAAGCAGGACACCCGCGCTCGATCCCTCGGGAAGATCCCCTGGAGAAGGGGATGGCTCCCCACTCCAGCATTCTTGCCTGTGAAATCCCATGGACAGAGGAGCCTGGCGGGGTACAGTCCATGGGGTCACAAAAGAGTCAGACAGGACTGAGCGACTGAACGGCAGCAGCAGCGAGCCGACGCTCGGTTTAGGCTGGCTCTGAGGTGGGAACTGGAACGAACGCTTGAAGGTTAAAGGAACGTGAGAAGGGATTTCAAATCATGGTGAAAAGGAGCACTTAAAATACACTGAGCTTATGGACAGGAACAGGCTCCCCGCCGGTGATGAGCTCCCCACCGGTAATGAGCTCCCCGGCCCTGGGGGTGCCCAAGTGCAGGCCTGACAGTCGGTGGAGCTGGTTCAGAGAGCAGGGAATTTTGAGGGAGGTGGGCTTAGAGCCGGGCTTCTCAGCCTTGGCGCGGTTGACGTCCTTTGAGGTGAGGGCTGTGCTTAGCACCTGAACAACGTTCAGCAGCATCTCCGCCCTTCATCGCTAACGCCAGCAGCTTTGCCCTCCCCGATTTTTGTGACAATGCACAATGTCTCCAGACGTTGCCAAATGTCCTCTGGGCAAAATCATGCCCCCATCGCCCCCCTTCCTGGTTGAGATGCGTTGGCTTAATTATTTTTACTCTTTTTTTTTTTTTTGGCCACACCACGCAGCATGTGGGACCTTATTTCCCCTGCCAGGGACTGAACTCACACCCCTGCAGTAGAAGGGTAGAGTCTTAACCACTGGAACCACCAGGCATGTTCTCTGAGAAGTACTGGCTTCGATAACCTTTAAGATCTCCCGAGAGCCCATGACTCCGTCATTCTGGATAAGGAGCCGCAAGAGCCACTCGTTTTCAGCCCCCCTGCGGCTGCATTCCTGCGAGCATCTCACAGGCATCATCCTTTCGTAATCAGCCGTGGTCCTCCTCTTGTCTTACATCATCCGCCCCCGCTCCTCTGCCCGGCTGACTCCCGTTCCTCCCAGATTCGGCGTCACCCTCCCTGGCGTCCCTCCCTGCCCCCTCACCTCGTCCACGTCCCTCTGCAGTGTTTCAGTCCAGCTCCCCGCTGCTCCCCTAAATAGCATCCGAGCACTTCCATCTCTGTCTTCCCTCTGGACAGGGGGCTCCTGGAGGGTCACTGAGTCCTGGTCACCTCTGAGACCCCACATGGCCTGGGCTCCACACACACACACACACACACACACACACACACACACACACTCCTAGGGAGAGAGGCTGAGTGTTAACTTGGTGCCTCACTAAGCCACTCTCTCCAGTGGTCAGTGGGGCTTCTGGGACCACCCTGTGCTGCTCTCAGGAGCCCCAAACTCCCACTCAGGACACTACCAGGCCCTTTCCTTCAAAGCTCGAGGGAGGTCCGTCTGGGATACCCGGGGAAGCCAAGCTAAGTCCCACCCGGGGGTGGGCAGGGCAGGGCGGGTTACCACTGTGGGCCGCGTATTTTCACGCACGTGACGGTCTTCCTATTCCCTGATAGCAGAGGGAGAGCCGCCGTCACTCCCGATTAGGTGGGAATCGAGGTGCAGGATGGTGGGAAGCCCACTGCCCTTCATGGGCTCAGGCCAGGCCTGGGAGTCCAGATCAGAGTGCAGGTGGGCAGGTGGTCTCAGCAAAGGTGCTCAGGGCCCCAGAGGTATCCTTTATCAAGGGAGGAAGATTTGAACGATGTTGGTGGTTTCTGACCTTTTACGGGTGGTTTCATTTTGTTTCTAGCAAAAGAAGCCCCCCTTCCCTAAGGAAAAATCTCACATAATGGCCCAATAGATAAGACCCTGAGCTCTGCCTTCGCAGTGCGCCCAGTTCCCCCCTCCCCTCGAAAAAGCCCTGGGTCACTTCCCTGCCCCCACCAGGATTTCTCGGGGCCCAGTTTGAAACCCACCGGGATTTCTCTGAGATCTTTCTAGCTCCGGTGGTCTGAGGTTCTATAACTGGCCCCACCAAAGGGTGAAATGTAACCAAATGTGCCAGGGACGGGGGTGGGGGGGGAACGTGGATGTGATGGCCCCTCGGGGTGTCTTGGGGCCCAGGGATGGCCTAGGACCGGCACTATCCTCCAACATGCTGAGATGGAAAATTCCGGTCATCTGAGTACGGTGTTTACTTCTGTGGGTCTCAGGATAAACAGGAATGCACAGTACCCAGCAAAGATAAACGTATGGAACTCATTACCCCAGAGAGGAGGACAGGCCGAGGACGTGAGCACACCCAGGCAGGCCCCGCTGTCTGGATGACAGACACCCAGGGCTGGCCCAGCCCGGGCAGCAGCCACGGTCCCCAGACAACGGCTGTCAGGGGGCCAGGAGGCCGCACCTCCCTGTGAGATGCTGTACAAGCGCTTTCCCAGCCCTTTGAGGTTTGCTGCACACTCTCCCCCCCCCCTTTTTTAACTGATTAAGAAACCAAGGATCAGGGAAGTAGCATCGCTTGCAAGTGGCTGAAGCCAGAGTTCTCACCTCCTTGACTGGAGGAGGTCGAGGGCCTCCTCCAAGTGCCCTGGAGCAAACCCCGGCTGGGTCTCCTAACCCGGACGCTGGGGGGTGTTTGACGGGAAGGCGTTCGCCTTCCCATGAGCACAGGTAATTGCTCGGGGTGGGGATTGAGTGAGGCGCGAACGACAGAGAAATCAACAAAGATTGGCCCCTGCTTCACCAGAAGGGAGAGGCGCTGAGGCTCAACTGTGCCAGGCAGCTGGGGCGGCGGGTGAGCGTTTGGAGAGGGTTTCATGAAGACGGGGCCGTTTGAGGCACTGAGCAGTCCAGCGGCAGATGGAGACGGTCGGGACAGGGTGCCCCCACTGGACTGCCACGGAAGCCCCGTAAGGCCAGTGCTTCTTAGCACAAGCCAGATACTGTTGTATCTTGTACAGCTGCAGAAGAGGGGAGAAGCACAGAGAGGTCCAGGAACTTGCCCAAAGCCACACAGCCAGTCTGTGGTCCTACACTCGCCTGCTGGGGACGCTGTGTGTCTCCAGATACACGGGAGTCGGGACACATTTGTGAGTGCCGGCCGCGGAACAGTCCTGTGTGCAGCTCTGATAACGCCAGGATAGGACGGGGCCTCAGAGACACACGTGAGTGTTGGGGAGGGCTTCCCTGGTGGCCCAGTGGGAAAGAATCCCCAGTGCAGGAGACACGGGTTCGATCCCTGATCCAGGAAGACCCCACGTGCTGCAGCGTAGCGAAGCCTCGGGCCACACCTACTGAAGCCCATGTGCCCTAGAGGCCGTGCTCCGCAACTGGAGAGCAGCACCCCGTCCACAGCTGGAGAACAGCCCATACACAGCAATGAAGACCCAGCACCGCCGAAGATAAATAAGTAAATAAAAGTTTGAAAATAGAAGGAGACACCAGCTTGGGGGTACAGGGGAAATGCTCACAGGAGAAGAGGCCCAAGTAGGAATCCCAGTCAGGGGGAATGACGTCATAGAGAGATAAAAGAACCCGAAGGATGCTCCAGGCCCGGAGCACGGAATGCTGGACGCACGGAGACAGGGAAGCAGGGATAAGCACGGCAGGCCCCGGAAGCACCAGCGACTTGGTCTTGCTGGAGCGTGAAGCAGGTGATGGGGACTGAGGCTTGGGGTGGGAGGACAAGCTGAGGCCGCGGACTTGATCCTGAGGGTACTGGGGAGCTACTGAGAGCTTTAAGCAGAAGCTGCATGGGCCAGTTTGTGTTTCAGAAAGATTACTGGGGCACCAGCCTTGATTCAGGGCCCTGGGGCCAGGCCTAGTGCGTCTGGGGGCATCTCTACAGGGACCCTTCGCAAGGGTGCCATGTGCCTGCCCCGGAGGTCAGCTCCGGTGCCTGGATTAGCAGGTGGGAGACCAAACTGAGATTTGGGGCAGAAGGACCTGTGCCTGGTTGGCTCCCCTCTGTCTCCCTTTCTGTTCAGGAAGCCCAGGTCGTGCGGGCAGCTTGGGGAAGTGGAAGAGAAGAGGCTGCAGACAGAATTCATGTAGGGTAGGCAGGCGGAGGCCTCCAGGAAAGATGCCTTACAGGATGCTCAAGGAAGTGGGCAGCTCAGTGCTCCCCAGACTGTGTCCATGGAATACAGTTCTAGAAGATCGATGGAATGGTGCACACACCCCTCCCACCTGACCTAAAGGCTCTGAGTCCTGAGACAAAGTCATCATTTCTATTTTGTTTAATACAGCGTTTCCCAAAGTTTTTGATGTGGCGTCCTTCCATTCTCTGAACACCAGTGTACTTCCCCTGAGGGTGAAGAGCAGCAGATTCTGCCCGTCCTCCTCCTCCCTCCCACCGCCGGGGCCACGCTGGCCCCTTGCAGGGGCGCCCGCCACATCTCTGAGCCTCTGTTTCCTCCTCACCGTCTCCTTTTGAGCAGGTGCCTTCTGTATTATGGGCTTCCCGCGTAGCGCCAGTGGTAAAGAAGGTGCCTGCCAACGCAGGAGACAAGAGAGACGTGGGCTCCATCCCTGGGTCGGGAAGGTCCCCTGGAGGAGGGCATGGCAACTCACTCCAGTATTCTTGCCTGGAGAATCCCAGGGACAGAGGAGCCTGGCGGGCTACAGTCCACGGGGTTGCACAGAATCAGACACGACTGAAGTGACTTGGCACATTTGCACGCTTCTCTATCACGGTGTGTGGTATGTCTTCTGCACTACATGGCCTCCTTTTAGAAGGGATCTTGTTTGTATCTATTTACTTATTTTTCAGTATTTGTTTGTTTATTTGCTGCAGTGGGTTTTAGTTGCGGGATGTGGGTTCCAGCTCCCCAATCGGGGATCGAACCCGGGCTCCCTGCGTTGGGAGCTCGGGGTCACAGCCTCTGGACCACCAGTGGAGTCCCTAAAAGGGATCCTGTGTTTTCACCACCCCACCCCAACCCCGGGGTTCTAGGATCCGGCACAGAGCCAGGCATTGAATAAATACGTGAATGAGAGTCTCAAATGAGACCTGACTCTTCAATCGGGCTATTAGGCAATTAAGCAAATGAATGCCTATGCGATGAGTTTTACATTAGTCAACTTTATAGCCCTGCTCACCTGTAAGGAACTAGTTTTTCATACACACTGTAATCCAAGGGTCTTACCCCCTACAGACTTGCCATGTGTCTAAAATTCCACCATTAGTCATTCACTTGCCTTAGGGTGCCAGAGACCCCAATTAAAATGTAAATGTGTGACTTAGAGGTGTCTCCACTGGGCTGCCAGCACCCCTTGGCACAGCATCGTGCCATCATTGTTAGTAACTCATGCATCAGATCGATCCTGCAGAAAACCAATCCAAGTGAAAGAACTCAGAACCGAGAGGCTCCTCAGCGGAAAAGGGAGTAAAGCCATGTTGCCGGAGATTCTAGGGGCCCAAGGAGCTCGAGGGGGGCTGCATGGCAGGTTTGATGGCTGTCATACACCCCCGTCAACCACCGCTCCCCTTCAGACAGGGATGGACTGGGTTCCTGACCTCCTAGGGTGTCCAGGCCAGGCCTTTGGAAGGGGACAAGCCAAGGCTGGCAGGGGCCTCTGGCCCACTCTGCCTGGGGCTGCGGGTCAGCCCAGGTGGTCTGAGCTATGCTCTGCAGGAAGCCCCTGTAGTGAAGCCCTGCTGGTCCCCTGGCCTGGCCACAGGGCTGAGCCCAGCTTGGCCAGCTACAGGCTTAGGACAGGACACTCCTGGGAATGGGCGCAGGAAACCAGGAAGAGGGTAGCTGCTGGCCACGGTCAGAATTCGGGCCTTCCTCCATTCCCCCAGTCCCGACCTCACCCCACTCCCCCGAGGGGGCAGCCCTGCTGGCCGGCATTTTCTCTCCAGACCAGAGGAGAATGTGACAGGTCCCCCTCTTAGGGTTCTGACGCAAAGGGGCTTAAGAAAACGTTGCCTCTTGGGCCAGAGCCAATCCCTTCCTGCCCTCAGTGGCCCCCAGGAGGCAGCAGGTGGGGAAATCGGGGCTCCTCCCCCATCATGGTCTCCACTCCCGCATCTCTTCCCATGCCCAGGTCTGCCACAGCTCCCTCGTCCTCGCCTCNCCCCCCCCCCTTTTTTAACTGATTAAGAAACCAAGGATCAGGGAAGTAGCATCGCTTGCAAGTGGCTGAAGCCAGAGTTCTCACCTCCTTGACTGGAGGAGGTCGAGGGCCTCCTCCAAGTGCCCTGGAGCAAACCCCGGCTGGGTCTCCTAACCCAGACGCTGGGGGGTGTTTGACGGGAAGGCGTTCGCCTTCCCGTGAGCACAGGTAATTGCTCGGGGTGGGGATTGAGTGAGGCGCGAACGACAGAGAAATCAACAAAGATTGGCCCCTGCTTCACCAGAAGGGAGAGGCGCTGAGGCTCAACTGTGCCAGGCAGCTGGGGCGGCGGGTGAGCGTTTGGAGAGGGTTTCATGAAGACGGGGCCGTTTGAGGCACTGAGCAGTCCAGCGGCAGATGGAGACGGTCGGGACAGGGTGCCCCCACTGGACTGCCACGGAAGCCCCGTAAGGCCAGTGCTTCTTAGCACAAGCCAGATACTGTTGTATCTTGTACAGCTGCAGAAGAGGGGAGAAGCACAGAGAGGTCCAGGAACTTGCCCAAAGCCACACAGCCAGTCTGTGGTCCTACACTCGCCTGCTGGGGACGCTGTGTGTCTCCAGATACACGGGAGTCGGGACACATTTGTGAGTGCCGGCCGCGGAACAGTCCTGTGTGCAGCTCTGATAACGCCAGGATAGGACGGGGCCTCAGAGACACACGTGAGTGTTGGGGAGGGCTTCCCTGGTGGCCCAGTGGGAAAGAATCCCCAGTGCAGGAGACACGGGTTCGATCCCTGATCCAGGAAGACCCCACGTGCTGCAGCGTAGCGAAGCCTCGGGCCACACCTACTGAAGCCCATGTGCCCTAGAGGCCGTGCTCCGCAACTGGAGAGCAGCACCCCGTCCACAGCTGGAGAACAGCCCATACACAGCAATGAAGACCCAGCACCGCCGAAGATAAATAAGTAAATAAAAGTTTGAAAATAGAAGGAGACACCAGCTTGGGGGTACAGGGGAAATGCTCACAGGAGAAGAGGCCCAAGTAGGAATCCCAGTCAGGGGGAATGACGTCATAGAGAGATAAAAGAACCCGAAGGATGCTCCAGGCCCGGAGCACGGAATGCTGGACGCACGGAGACAGGGAAGCAGGGATAAGCACGGCAGGCCCCGGAAGCACCAGCGACTTGGTCTTGCTGGAGCGTGAAGCAGGTGATGGGGACTGAGGCTTGGGGTGGGAGGACAAGCTGAGGCCGCGGACTTGATCCTGAGGGTACTGGGGAGCTACTGAGAGCTTTAAGCAGAAGCTGCATGGGCCAGTTTGTGTTTCAGAAAGATTACTGGGGCACCAGCCTTGATTCAGGGCCCTGGGGCCAGGCCTAGTGCGTCTGGGGGCATCTCTACAGGGACCCTTCGCAAGGGTGCCATGTGCCTGCCCCGGAGGTCAGCTCCGGTGCCTGGATTAGCAGGTGGGAGACCAAACTGAGATTTGGGGCAGAAGGACCTGTGCCTGGTTGGCTCCCCTCTGTCTCCCTTTCTGTTCAGGAAGCCCAGGTCGTGCGGGCAGCTTGGGGAAGTGGAAGAGAAGAGGCTGCAGACAGAATTCATGTAGGGTAGGCAGGCGGAGGCCTCCAGGAAAGATGCCTTACAGGATGCTCAAGGAAGTGGGCAGCTCAGTGCTCCCCAGACTGTGTCCATGGAATACAGTTCTAGAAGATCGATGGAATGGTGCACACACCCCTCCCACCTGACCTAAAGGCTCTGAGTCCTGAGACAAAGTCATCATTTCTATTTTGTTTAATACAGCGTTTCCCAAAGTTTTTGATGTGGCGTCCTTCCATTCTCTGAACACCAGTGTACTTCCCCTGAGGGTGAAGAGCAGCAGATTCTGCCCGTCCTCCTCCTCCCTCCCACCGCCGGGGCCACGCTGGCCCCTTGCAGGGGCGCCCGCCACATCTCTGAGCCTCTGTTTCCTCCTCACCGTCTCCTTTTGAGCAGGTGCCTTCTGTATTATGGGCTTCCCGCGTAGCGCCAGTGGTAAAGAAGGTGCCTGCCAACGCAGGAGACAAGAGAGACGTGGGCTCCATCCCTGGGTCGGGAAGGTCCCCTGGAGGAGGGCATGGCAACTCACTCCAGTATTCTTGCCTGGAGAATCCCAGGGACAGAGGAGCCTGGCGGGCTACAGTCCACGGGGTTGCACAGAATCAGACACGACTGAAGTGACTTGGCACATTTGCACGCTTCTCTATCACGGTGTGTGGTATGTCTTCTGCACTACATGGCCTCCTTTTAGAAGGGATCTTGTTTGTATCTATTTACTTATTTTTCAGTATTTGTTTGTTTATTTGCTGCAGTGGGTTTTAGTTGCGGGATGTGGGTTCCAGCTCCCCAATCGGGGATCGAACCCGGGCTCCCTGCGTTGGGAGCTCGGGGTCACAGCCTCTGGACCACCAGTGGAGTCCCTAAAAGGGATCCTGTGTTTTCACCACCCCACCCCAACCCCGGGGTTCTAGGATCCGGCACAGAGCCAGGCATTGAATAAATACGTGAATGAGAGTCTCAAATGAGACCTGACTCTTCAATCGGGCTATTAGGCAATTAAGCAAATGAATGCCTATGCGATGAGTTTTACATTAGTCAACTTTATAGCCCTGCTCACCTGTAAGGAACTAGTTTTTCATACACACTGTAATCCAAGGGTCTTACCCCCTACAGACTTGCCATGTGTCTAAAATTCCACCATTAGTCATTCACTTGCCTTAGGGTGCCAGAGACCCCAATTAAAATGTAAATGTGTGACTTAGAGGTGTCTCCACTGGGCTGCCAGCACCCCTTGGCACAGCATCGTGCCATCATTGTTAGTAACTCATGCATCAGATCGATCCTGCAGAAAACCAATCCAAGTGAAAGAACTCAGAACCGAGAGGCTCCTCAGCGGAAAAGGGAGTAAAGCCATGTTGCCGGAGATTCTAGGGGCCCAAGGAGCTCGAGGGGGGCTGCATGGCAGGTTTGATGGCTGTCATACACCCCCGTCAACCACCGCTCCCCTTCAGACAGGGATGGACTGGGTTCCTGACCTCCTAGGGTGTCCAGGCCAGGCCTTTGGAAGGGGACAAGCCAAGGCTGGCAGGGGCCTCTGGCCCACTCTGCCTGGGGCTGCGGGTCAGCCCAGGTGGTCTGAGCTATGCTCTGCAGGAAGCCCCTGTAGTGAAGCCCTGCTGGTCCCCTGGCCTGGCCACAGGGCTGAGCCCAGCTTGGCCAGCTACAGGCTTAGGACAGGACACTCCTGGGAATGGGCGCAGGAAACCAGGAAGAGGGTAGCTGCTGGCCACGGTCAGAATTCGGGCCTTCCTCCATTCCCCCAGTCCCGACCTCACCCCACTCCCCCGAGGGGGCAGCCCTGCTGGCCGGCATTTTCTCTCCAGACCAGAGGAGAATGTGACAGGTCCCCCTCTTAGGGTTCTGACGCAAAGGGGCTTAAGAAAACGTTGCCTCTTGGGCCAGAGCCAATCCCTTCCTGCCCTCAGTGGCCCCCAGGAGGCAGCAGGTGGGGAAATCGGGGCTCCTCCCCCATCATGGTCTCCACTCCCGCATCTCTTCCCATGCCCAGGTCTGCCACAGCTCCCTCGTCCTCGCCTCTCCTGCTGACACCAGCCTGAGGACACGTGGGTTTGATCATCCTCTCTCACCCCCGGGAGAGCAGGGACGCGGGCCCAGCGGCAATTGCATATGTAGGCAATTCATGTTTAATGACCATCCGTGGAGCAAATGAAGGAAGTAAGGACTGGGCCCAGTGGGGCTGCCCTGGCAGTCCAGTGGTTAGGACTCCGAGCTTCCCAGGCAAGGGGGCACTGGTTGGGAAACCACCATCCTGCAAGCCATGGGGCTTGGGCCTGGGCCCAGAGCAGGGAAGGGCCTTTGCCAAGGTCACTTGAAAGTCAGCAGAGGGCCAGGTACAGAACCCTGACCTCTGTGCCCTGAGGCCAAGGCTCTTTCTGATTTCTTGCAGGTTGCGGCCACAGGGTAAATGAAAGGGCCCACCTTCCTCTGCACATACCTCCTCACACTGCCCAGAAAGGGAAGCAGTTCCTTCATGGGCTCCAGACACACTCCCACTGCCCTGAAGCAATCATTTCCCAACTGAGGCCAGGGTTCAGCAAGCTTTTTCGTTAAAGGATCAGATACTGTTTTAGGCTTTGCAGACCATTCAGGTCTCTGACTCTTATTATAGCACAAAAAGCAGCCCGAGACATGTGTCAATGAACAGGCAAAGCTGTGTCCCAATAAAGCTTTATTTGCAAAAGCAGGCAGCGGGCCAGAGTTAGCAAGTAAAAATACAGGACATCGGTTAAGTTTGAATTTCAGTGTGCTGGATTTTATCTGCAACCCCAAGCTGCTGGGCTGCAGCATGCTGGCCCTCGCAGAGATTCCGGATTGGCGTGAACCTCGGAAGTGACAGGGAAAGGCTCCATCAAGAAGTGCCTGCCATGAGGCAGCAATGGGCTGGGAGGCGCCTTCTATGAACCATCTCCCTTCATCTTCCCAGCAGCCCTCTGAGATAGGATGTGGGGTCCCCACTTTACATCCGAGGAAATGGGACTCAGAAGAAAAGTAATGAGCCCAGGTTCCCACAGCTGGTGAGGAAGAGAGCCAGGACCCGATCTCACGGCAGTCTGACTGAAAGCCTGCGCTCCCTAAGCCAATCTCTCTGATGCAAAAACCAAGGCTCAGAGAGGAAAGGGGGCNACGAGGAAATGGGACTCAGAAGAAAAGTAATGAGCCCAGGTTCCCACAGCTGGTGAGGAAGAGAGCCAGGACCCGATCTCACGGCAGTCTGACTGAAAGCCTGCGCTCCCTAAGCCAATCTCTCTGATGCAAAAACCAAGGCTCAGAGAGGAAAGGGGGCAGGTCCGGGGCACACAGAACCAGGACGAAGGCCTCCTGGCCCCCCATCCTCCGAGCTACCCAGCACTTGTGTGTGTGAACTCACCTTGTCGTTGCCCTCTCGGATCACTTCCTATGTGTTTGCCTACCTGCATGTGCTCACACAACACGAGGCCTGAAGCCACGGTCAGTTTTGGGGGGCTGCATCTTGTCCAGGAGCAGATTAGATGCCAAGAGACGAGGGGTTTGTTTGATGGAGTCATTTTGAACTGGACTGAGCCTCTGTGCGTTTGACACTGAGGCCCATGAGTCCTGCAAGGGGGGCCATCCTGTGGTTTATAGGATGTTTAGCCACAAGCCTGGCCTCTACTCTCTCGATGCCAGTAAGGGGCACACCCACCCAGCTCTGTGTGACAACCAGCAATGTCTCCAGGTGTTGCCGAACGTCCCGGGGCCGTGGGGAGGGGAGGGTTGGGATGGAATCATCCCAGCTGAGAACTACTGATCTTGACTAACTCTGAGATACACGTGTGTGCTAAGTCGCTTCAGTAATCGCTTCAGACTCTGTGATCCCATGGACTGTAGTCTGCCAGGCTCCTCTGTCCGTGGGATTCTCCAGGCAAGAATACTGGAGTATGTTGCCATTTCCTCCCCCAGAGGATCTTTCTGGCCCAGGGATCGAACCCACGTCTCTTGCACCTCTTGCGTCAGCAGGCAGATTCTTCTAGCGCCACCTGGGAAGCTCCAACTCTGAGATTTGAACCTCCTCGAAAGTCTCCTGTGCTCACCCACCCTCCAGAGGCCCACAAACCGCCCCCCCCCCAGGCCTTTAGCAGAAACATTCTGGCTATCCCGAACAGTGTGATGGGGAAACCTTAAAAATCGGGAGGAAGACTTTATCTTGGCCAAGCTGTGGGCACAGAATCAGCCCAGCCAATGCAGGCCAGGTTCTGGAGACAGCAAATGATGCCTGGAGCTGGAGGCTCTGGGCCCTGTCTGTGCCCCGAGCACCCTAAGCTTGTTCAAAGGCCCACTCTGGGCCTGTTCCCATGGACCCACTCAGACGCTGAAAGGTGGTCTGGAAGAGGATCTGTCCCATGTTTCCACTCAGCCCACCCAGGTCCATGCCTCCAACAGGTGTTTGGGGGCCACTCCTGTGGGCCCCTTGAGAGTCGGGGAGTGGAGGGAGTTGGGGACCCAGGGCTGCTGGGGGAGGAGGCCTGGATGGGGGACTCCAGGATGAGGGTTGTGGGAACCTTGCCACACGGGTGGTGCTTCTCTGCCTTGGGCTGGTCTGGTGGAGAGAATGACCTCACCTGTTTGGAAGAGGCCTTGCTAGTTGCTTGGATCTGGGGTCGGGGAGGGGTCCTCAGGGTGAGACAGAGAGGAGCTGGGGGGCTGAGAACGCCTTCCCCAGGCCTGGCAGTGGCCCAGCGTGGCTGCCTGTGGTCTGGCCCTGGAGCAGGGACAGACCTCCGCCAGGGCTGACACCCACTCAGCAGCCTCTTCCAGGGAAAGTGAGAGGGGCTGACGTGGGGGCTGACCTCATGCCCAGCCCCAACCCCCCTCCTCCAGTGCTCCCCTGGGGGCTCCGTGCTGCTAGGAAGCCAGACCTCCTCAGGGGAGAGGGGTCCCCTAGGGGAGGGGCGGTGACTAGAGGATGCAGCAGGCTGAACTGAGTGGGGGTTCCTGGGGTCCCTAGCCTGGGCCAGGGGTAGGAGGAGGAAGATGAAAAGGCCCCCCTTGCACCCCAGTACCACCTCTGCGGCCTCCAGGACAGCCGAGGTTTCCCTCAGGAGGGTTGCCGTGGCAGGGAGCTTTTGGAAGGTCTGGAAATCAGTCCAGAGCAGATGGTCCTCCTGGTCAGGACGGGAGGAGGCAGCTAGGACTCAGATAATCAGATGCTGCTTGACTGGCCCACCCTGTGTGCCGAGCTTACGCCCTCTGCTTGCAAAGGCTGTCAGAGAGTCACGAGACAGAGGAGGAAAGTGAGGCCCAGCAGATGGCAGAAACTTGCCCGAGGTCCCCCAGCTGGAAAGGGCTGAGCCAGGATTCAAACCCAGGGTGTCAGAGTCCCGGCTCCGTGCTAGGCGCCGCAGGTCAGCCCTTCTCAGACTCCAGTGAATGGGATCCTCAGAGGCCTACACGGAAACGCAGCTTCCAGCGGGCTTGTCCGAGGTGGGGCCACGACTCTGTGTGGCTATTGTTCATTTGGCTTCGTGGGGTCTTACTTGCGGCACGCAGCATCCCTAGTTGTGATGTGTGGGATCTAGTTCCCTGACCAGGGATCGATCCTGGGCTGCCTGCATTGGGAGTGCGGAGTCTCAATGACTGGGCCGCCAGGGACGTTCCAAGATTCTGTATTTCTTAGCTCTCGAGAGCTGCGGACATGGCTGGTCTCACTTTACATAGTGTAACGTGGTTAAGTGCCCAGCACGGGCCCATTATTTTTATTATCCATGTAAAGTGCCTACTGCGTGCACTGCACGTAGTAGGTGCGCAACCAACAGTAGGTACCATTGTTCTTGTGAAATGTGATCATATAAAGGAAGAGTTTGGTGAATTCTAGAGCCCTGTGTGAATATACGATTGGAGCTAAAATGGACTTAGGACCATCAAACTGAAGGAGTCAAGGAGGACTTCATGGAAGAGGTGACATTTGAGCTGGGCCTTGGAGGACCAGAATTTCCCACGTAGCAAAGGAGGAAGGGCATTCTCGACAAAGGCAAGAGCCAGAGCAAAGGTCCGTGTGGTGATCAGATGGGACCTTTAACAGACCACCATGCCAGGTGGCAAGAGGAAGGGAGGTGGCCGCGTCGGGGAGGTCAGTGGAGAAGGTGAAGTCGGGCAGGGCTGGCAGCATGATTTGCAAAATGAAAACGCAAGGCTCCTTCGAGGGAGTAGACGGGTGTGTGAGTGTGCTGGGGCGGCTGTAACATTCCCACAAACTGGGTGGCTTGAACAGTTTCCTCTCTCACAGTTCTGGAGGCTGAAAGTCCTAAATCAAGGCTTGGCAAGCCTGAGCTCCCTCTCGAGTCTCCCTCGGAGGATCCGCCCCGCCTCCTCCAGCTTCTGGTGGCCCCAGGCATTCCTTGGCTGCATCTGCCTTCGCCTGGGTCTCCTCTCCTGTCCTCTGTGTGTCTCTTATAAGGACACTTGTCCTCGCACTGCGGGCTCACTTGAAAACTCCCGAGATGAGCTCACCTCGAGATATCCGTAACTCAGTGACACCCGCGAAGATTCTTTTCCCAAATAGGGACACGACTGCCCAGGTTCCAGGGATTCCGACGTGGACGTGTGTTCCTGGGGGCGGGGGCGGGACACCATTAAACCCCTGCTGCGGGTGATGTCCCTTCTCCAAGGCGGTGGCGAGCAGAGCAGGTGATGGAGGGCTGCCCGCATCTGCTCTTGGCCGGTGAATCGCTCTTTGAAGAGCCATCCTCCTGGGGAACTGGAGTATTCCAGCTGGCCTGGTGGGGCTGGAGAGGTGGGGCCCCGGTGAGCAGTGGGGCCAGGAGAAAACCTGCTGACAGGTAGGGGCCCCCCCGGGCTTTGATTCATTGACCGTCTGGGCAGGAGCTGGACGGAGCCTCTTGGAATTGCAAGAATGCCTCACACATACTTTCCTCCCAGCCAGCGGTTTTGTTCTCAGCCAGCGGAGAGGGCCTGTCTGCTCAGCCTCTCATCCCCTCTCCCGTCTGCGGCTCCCCCCGCACGCCGCCCACCTCTCCCGCCGGGGACATCCTCTCCTCGCCGCCGTCACTGAGGCTGGAGTGGGCAGGGCCTGACCGCGTCCTCATAATTGAAATATTTAGCCCCTGAAGCCCGGCCAGGGCAGGGCGGTGCTTCCCCCAAGTCAAAGTGACAGATTCAAGCTGAGCTCTGCTCGGGCCGGAGGGTGCATGGGAAGTGTCCTGGATGCTGAGGCTGGGGGCCTTGGAAGGAAGCGGGGAGAGAGGCTGGAGGCCCACAGACCTGCCAGACGCCCATCTTCATCATAGCGTCTCCGCCCCACCCCGTCTCCTCATGCACACCTGGGGTCACTCTGGCCTCACAGAATCCTTCAGGAAGAAGGAACTCATCTGAGGTCCTTTAGATGATGTAGGCATGTGATACAATAAAAGCGTTTTTGGAAATTCTGGGGACGGGGGAGCTTCTGAGGCACGCTCAGCACTCTTGGGACCCAGCAAGCAGTTCACTCCTGGCGTCAGGTCAGGGCCACGGTCTGTAACCGTGCCATCTGGAACTCTCCCTGAGCCCCATCACTGGATTTGTAGTAGATACTGAGCCTTTGCTTTTGCAAAGACCAATGGAGAAAGAGCCCCCAGGAATCCACTCGCCGCAGGTGGGACCCATCACATCACCCACTACACCTGCAGGGCTCCAGGGAGGAAGCCCCTTCAGAACACAGTCCCAGGACCGGCTGTTTCCCGTGAGGCTCAAGGAAACCTCCTCCTTTGTAACGATGAAAATTGCATAACAGATCACATTTCCCTTTTTCCTCCAGCTGCCAGGAATCTCAGAGCCAACTCTGAAGCTCAGCCACGGCCATCATGCAGCCCTTTGTGATGGGGACATGGATTTCCTTTGTCCCTGTGGACTGCATTCTCTCTGTCTTCTCCGACCTTGATCCTCTATCAGCATTTTTATGACGTGCCTTCTGGTGTAAGATGCTTTCTGTGCTCTTTAGGACAAAGAGGACTATAAATAAAGAAATAAATATTAACTGTTTCCATTATGACATTAATTTTATGGCTGAAAATGTGGTTGCTTAGCACGATACCATGGGCCCCTACCGGCTAGTCTGAATTTAGGGCAGAGGTGACCAGGGAAAGCCTTTTTTTATTGTGGCAAAAGTCACAGAATATGAAACATACTATATTAACCATATTTAACTGTACACCTCAGTGGCTTCTCTGTCCCTTTGCCTCCTGGGGCTTCAGTTTCCCCATCTGTAAAAAGGACTTGTTATGTAGTCCCATCCTCAGAATGGTTGGAAGGATCTCCTGAGGGGTAAGTAAATGCACTGTAAGCTGTGAAGTGCAGGCCCGTCACAGAGCTTGTGGGACTGCGCCCCCAGCAGCCTCTTGGGATGAGAGGAGAGGGTCTCTCCTGTTGACCTCCTGAGAGCCAGGATGGGAGAAAGCTCAGCTGGGCACCCAGGCTGCCCTGGCTCCTCTCTGGGCAGGTGTCCTCCAGGCCTGCAGCTCAGGGTAGCATTGGAGGACCAATCCCACGAAAGTTTGTCTGCCCCGCTCCCCCCACTTCCTCAACCTGGTCCCCAGCCTGGGACTCAGCGTTATCACTCACTCCTGCCCTCCCTGGGGCGAGGACCCCCCTCTCCCCCGCAGAGATGGCACCAGGGTCTCAGCTGGGTTCTCTTTTCTCCATCTCCTCCCACGGATTCATCAGATTTATCGCTGCCCACGGGTGCCTTTTGGCAGCCTGCAAAGTCAATAGACATTGGTCGCTGTCCCTCTTGCAGTTCCACAGATAAGAGAGCTGAGCTCACGTGGGAGGTCATAGGACCGCACGCACGGCAGCCGCACCACGAGGACCCGGGCCTCAGGACACGGCCCTCCCAGCAGAGCGGGACGGCTCCTTCTCCCCTCCACCAGCTGCTTCATCTTTCAAGGGAGGGTCGGTGATGGCCAGTTAACCAGCTTTGGTTCCTCTGGCCAGGATGGGGGCACGGCAGGGCAGAGAACAGAAACCTGCCCTCTCTTGGGGTGAGAACCCCCCTCAGAGGCAAGGACAGACCCCGGCGCCAGGCCCAGCCAGCCCCCAGGACGGCACCGAGGGCCCCACACCCCTGCACCTCCCTCCTGTCTGGGCTCTGGCGATCACTGCGTTTCTCTCTAGTAAAGGTTTCTTTCCAAAAGCTTCAACCTTGTCTCCCGCAAGAGAAGGAGAGCTGGGGGACGCTGAGGGCTAGGGTCGCAGAGGGGATTCAGCCAATCCCCTCGCCCCTACCAGGACTTTTAGGAGGAAAACCCACAAACGGCACGGATTTGGGGCCTCCCAGGGGGCCCCAGCCTCTCCCTCCTGGGCAGTCCCCTCCTTGTGGCCCTTGGAGACTCACACTTGGCATCTTGGTGTCCTGGCAGGCTCAGGAGGAGGGAGAGGTGGAGGAGGGGTAGGGCAGCCCTTTCTGGCCTTTAAGGTACACTCACATCACCTGGGCTCTTTTTCAAGGGCAGATTTCAATTCGGCAAGAATCTGCACCCGCCCCACCCAGATGTGCCAAACTGAAACCTGCCCTTTAACAAGGAGCGGAGACAAGGCCTTCGTGATCCCCACCAGGCGAGGCCAGTGCGGCTACGAGTCCAGGGCCTTCACTGCACAGAGAGCAGCAGAGAGCAGAGGATCTCGGCCTGCTGGGCAGGGGGGGGCGTCTCTCCCTCGCTCAGGGCCTTCTCTGTACCGTTTCCATCAGTGAGCGCGCGCGCGCACACACACACACTCAGTCACTGCCCCACTGGCCTGGAGCACGCACGCACACACACACACACACACACACACACACAC
>SJYA01002275.1:138726-179692 GCA_006410615.1 Neotragus moschatus | reverse complement strand
TGGGGTGTGGGGTGGGGGGAGGGGTGGGAGAGTGGGGGGTCCAGAAGTAAAAGGCATCTGTACCATCTGAAGGGAAGCTAATTTCTGGCTTGGTTCTGGCCTCCAGCCCCACGCGCGATGTCTATTGTGGAGCGCCCCAAGGCAGAGCTGGACTTCTATCTGGGGGCACGTCCCCAGGGAGGGGACAAGAAGAGGGGGACAAGGACAAGGAGGAGGAGAGACAAATAAATAGTGGTGCTTTCTCATTTTAAATTTCTTTTTTAAATAAATAAGGTCCCCAATACCATTCTTTCAATCAACTGCAAAAAAACAAAAACGACAGTCCCACCTGCTGCCCCCTCCTCTGCGGGCTGGGGTCGTGACCCAGGATACAGGTGCCGGTCAAACCCAGCAGATGAAATAAAGGAGGAAGTGGACAGCTTCCTGCCCTGCCAAGCTTTTCCCACACAAAGGCTCCAAAATTCAGAGATGCTGTGCAAAGTGGGTGCCCATCTGCCAGATGGGGTCTGCAAAGAGCACTGAGGCTGGGAGGGCGGGTGAGAGGCAGAGCCGGGCCGGGCCTGGGGAGGGGTGGGAGTGGGGTGAATTGCTGGTCCCCCGAGCCCAGGTGGGCCCGGCGCCGGGAGTCTGTGTCCAGGGCTGATGAGATGACGGGAGGCCAAGCGACCCCAAGCCTTCAGAACAACGTTCACAGGGGGAGCAGAGTGATGGGGGCGGATGGCAGGCTGAGATCGTGGACAAGGCTGGGGGTGACCCTCGTTAAGACGGTGTCGGAAAACACGTAACCCATTGTGGTCTGCTCTGCCACCCGCCGCGAAAATCTTGCCAGTGGGACGGGCAACTCCCACCTCCAACCCCAACCCCAGGTCTTGGGTCCTGCCTGCCACCTGCCCACCTTGCCATCCCGAGGGGCACTGGGCACAGGTAAAGTGCTTAGAGGTGACAGAGAGGTGCAAAGTGAGTGCAAAAGTACCATAATCGCGCTGGCTGGACGGCAAGGCTCGCCGCCCCGCTCAGGGTTTGAGAAGAAGCCAGAACCCTGATTTTAGCAGCTGCCCCAGCTCCCAGACCGGAGGGCGTTGCTCGGCGCGCCTGGCCCCGGCACAAAGGAGCAGGATCGGGTTCCCCGCCTGGGAACCCAGACACGGATGGGGGTGTGGGGGGAGGTGGGGCAGGAGGGACCACAGCTTCCTGGTCTGCGTCCCAGGGCCTCCTCGTCCTCCTCCCCAGAGCAGGGGCCTCCTCCCCGGGGCCGCCCTGGCTTCCCAAGAGGCAGCCAGGCCCCCTCGCCCTCCGCGGGTGTTCGGGCCACCGGAGAAGGTGCCTCACACTGGGTGCTGGTCAGGACAGTTCTGGGCCCTTCGACTGCTGGTCTAGAGGTGGCCAGGGCAAAAGAAGCAGCGGCAGCTTGCCTTGCCCAGGGCTTTGTCTCCGCCGTGAAGGTTGCCTCCAGCAGCAAAGTCCCAGGGGCACTGAGAACGCAGTGTTGAATGAGGCCCTTGGAGCCAAGGAACATGACGGCCCCCAGAGCCGGTCACAGTTGCAGTGGGGGTTGGCGTCGGGTCCCCTGCCCGCCCCCCACCCAGACCGACCAGTGCTCTCAGCTCCTAACCCTTCTCTGAGCTTCACCCGTAAGGCTCACCCTACCTTGTAACATCTTTGACTCCCAGACCAGGTCCTGTGAAGGCCTGGCCCTCAGCTCCCATAGGAGGAGCCGTCATATTATTTCTGTTGGAGAAAGGGGAGCAGGGAAAGGGGGTGAACTTTTGCCATTTGAAGCACCAATAAGTTAATATAAATAGGGCATCAAAATAAATAGACAATCATGCTGAGTCAGGCACATGGCACGCTCAGCTCTCAGGCTTCCTGAGACCCTGACCCCAACTGCCACCATCCCCCTGCTCCAGGGACCAGTGACAGATGGCCTCTGGTGCCCCTGGTGTACCTCTGTGTAACCTCATGGGGCCTCGGTGGGCCTCAGATGGGAGCTGCCACTCTGACCTACTCCATCTGCACACCCTCGCCCACAAGACCCTGGATCCCCACAGAACCTCCTCACCTGACTTTGCAACCTGCCCGCCTCCACACACCCCACCTCCAGGTCCAGTCCCTAGACCCCACGGCCAGCAAGGACAGCAGGACAGACTTTGGGCTCAAGGAAGGGGAGCCCATCAGGCTTTTCAAGGGCCTCTCTTCCTTTCCCGGCCTGCATGTGGCCTCTCTCTGCCTCCCCGAGAGCCTGGAGGGCCAAGTGGCCTCCTTCTGGAACCTTCCACCTGAGAGCTGTAGGCCTGAACTCCCCAGTCTCACCCAAATAAGGCAGCATCTCAAATCACAGCTCCCGTTCTAGACTTCCAACTCGCCATACCTGTAGGAGCCAAGGGTCCTTCCAGATCCCAGCCCCTCCGGGCTGCCTGAGCTCCAACCAGACCTTTCAAGGTCAGCCAAGGCACTGATGGTGGTCATTTCGCTTGGGCGGGGGGGGGGGTGCGGGTTAGTGCCCCCGAACCCTGCTGTCTCGCCCCACGGTCAGGGTCACCAGAGACAACTTGTGGGGTTTGCTCACAAAGACCCTGGCCGAGGGGACGAGTCGGGGGCCAAAACCCAGCCCGACACCGCATGCCTGGCTGCAGTCTCCCAGAAGAAGGGGTGCCTTCCTTTCTAGTTGGCACCACATATAGACTCTGCCTCTGGGAATTCTGGCTCTGCTCGGCATTGTGGCGGCCCACGCTGGAGGGGAGTGGGCCGGCCAGGAACCCCCCCGGGGTCTCCAGCGGCCCTCGCTCGGGTCTGGTGGTGCTCTGGGCCACGGCCGCAGTTGGAGAGTCCCCTGCCATCTAAGACCTCCCGTCTAGAAGGCCTGAGCCAGCACGGCGATGGCTTGCTTGTACTTCCCCAGGAGCTGACAGCCCAGCTTCTTCTTCTGGAAGACGTCCTTGCCCGAGGTGTCAGGGCCGTAGGTCACGTCCACGTGGCTCACGTGGTACTTGCTGCACAAGCGACAAAGCACATTGCTGAGCAGGCCCCGCAGGACGTCGGCCGTGGCGTTCAGCTTGCCGTGCAGGCCGTGGGCGTGGGGGTTGAGGACCTTCTGGTCCCGCGTGACGTTGCCCAGGGAGGCGCCCAGGTATGCCACGATGCGGTAGAGCTCCACCAGCCGGGCTTTCTCCGTGCCGTTGGCGTGGAAGGGCGGGAAGTCGGTCACGTTGGGGCTGCACAGCTTGTCCAGGTTGTTGGGGAAGGGCTCCCCCTGGGCAGTGTACTGAGGAGCAGAGGGCAGAGGGGCGGTGAAGTGGGAGGCAGGCACGGCTGCTGCAGCCCTGCCGCCCAGCCTGTGGTCAGCCCTCGGGCATCAGTGTCACCCCCCCAACACACACACACACAGGCTTGAGAACCCCATCACTTGCCCTGCAGGTATCTCGGGACTGTCCCAAGAGCCAGAAGTGGCGGTGGGCGTGAACGCACTTGGTAAAGCACCCAGCCTCTATCCCACACAAGGAGGCACCCTCCTCATCACCCTCATCAGGACCACAGGGAGAGGAGGGAACCACCCAGTCTCACCTCCAGCCGTGTGCACCACACACACTTGCCCTTTCACCCACCGCACTCACCCTCTTCCTGGGCGGCTCTGCACCCCGTCACCCACAGCCCGCTGTCTCTTTCAACAGCACCTCCCAGTCCCTTCCACTGCCTCCCTCTCTGTCTCTCATCTGCCTCCCTCCACCAGGTGGACAAATCCCAACGCTACAAGTGCCAGCCCTGCCTGCCGCCTCTTCTCCAGGCACCTCTGCCCCCATCTACCTTGGCACCCGGGGGGAAGAAGCCGGGCCTTGGCCGGGGGTTCGGGGGGAAGCTGGGGAGGATCTGGGTGCGGTGGGACAAAATCCCACACCCTTCCCTTCTCTGACCAGCCGCACCAGCCCAGGTCCCTGCTTGCAGACCCCAGCCCCTCCTTGCCTTGTTCCTTGGCACCCTAAAGGGGAGACTTACATAGAGGATAAAGAGGCTGTTGGCACTGCTGTTGAGTTGTCCCAGCTGGTTTCTGATCTGGTTCATGAGGTTGCTGGGACAGGGATGGCGGGTGGCGCAGGTGGCGTTGACCGGGGTGATGGGAAGGGGGCTCCCGGCCCCGTGTTTCCAGTGCAGAACCAGCAGCAGGGGCACGACTCCTGTGGACAAGAGGTGGAGAGCCATGAGCAGGGAGTGGGGGTGGCGGGCAGCGGTGGGCAAGCCAGCTTAGGGGGAGGCTGCGACTCTGGTCCTGCGGGGACCTTCGCCTCTCAGGCTCCAGCTCTCTCTTCTCCAGACCTGGTGGCTTCTGATTTTCGCGATGTCCCTGCGTCTACCTCCCCAGATCGCTAAATCTCCGTTTATCACTCCCTGCTGTCTCCTGAGGGGGCAAGACGAGAGCTGTTCCTATCAGCTGGGAACCGGGTTCAGAATGATACCAACCCTCCAGGCCTCTGCCAGGAGGGGACAATGCCCCAGGTCTCAAGGAAAAGATCAGACCTTATCTCCCCAGGAAGGTCCAGATTCCTAAGTGTTACTTCATGCTCCTGTCTCCCAGTGCGGGCTCCCACCGGGCCCACGGGCAGCAGGAGTTTCTGCTGACCCTCATCTCCCAAACCTGTCTCGGTGATGGGGGCTCACTGGGCCCTTTTCCCCCTGATCCTGTCACCTTTCCCCAGCTTCTCTGTGGTCCTCCTCCTCGAGATATGGCCAGTCTCCTATCTGGGACCCTGGACTCCACCCCAGGGCTGCAACTCTGCCCCCTTCTCCAGCGCCAGGGCATCCTTCAGAGCCTCCCTTCCTGGCCTCCGCGCTCCACCCCCCACCCCCCACCCCCCACACTCTTGTTCACTGGTCCCTGTCCCAGGTCGCGGGTTAGGACAAGGAGAATCCTGGGGTTCCACAGACGCCCCCAGAGCCTTCGAGAGGGAGAGGGAATGGTGCAACCAGGAAAGAAAAAAGGGAAAAGGTCGCAGGCAGCCAGGTGGGCGGAGGGAAGTGAAAGGTGAGAGGGAGAGGGGAGAGCTGTCCAGGCCTGTCCAGGAGCGCCCCTCCCCGCCAGGGAGGGCAGGGGGGCCCTGCTTGCCACCCGCCCCCCTCTGTGTTCCAGGTGACCCTGCATCTAGGGCTGGAGTCGGGGGACCTGTGAGAATTGGAGAAGCGAGGAGACTGGAGGAAGGGGAGGCGCTCTGGAGCCGGTTCCTCGGCTGGGACAGTGTAGCCTCGACTTCACTTCTGGGTCCCCTGTGCCTCCCAGCATCTCCAGGCAGGGCTCAGGCCTGCCCACACCCCAGGCTCACCTAGCACAGACCACAGCTTTCCGGGCTCTAGCAGATGGAGGCGGCACCTGCTCCCGTGCCGGACCGGAGTTTGCGAGCTGCTCGGGCAGCCGGCGCCCCTCCCAGGGAGCAGCCGGGGACGCGGTTGGAAAAGAAAGCGGAAAGAAAGGAAAATAAAGAAAAGAGGGAGGGTGAATCCCGAAGAAAGTTGAGCGGGAAGAGCAGCGGCGAGGAGGAAGAGGAGGAAGGCAGCGGCGCCCCCTGCCTGGCCCGCCAACCTGCGGGGCCCCGGGCGGGCTGGGCGCGCGGTGCGGGGACCATGTGCCCGCGCTCGCCCCCGGCGGCCGCCGCTACCCGGCGCCTCCGGCGGCCCCGGGCTCCCGGCTGCGCGGGCGCCCCAAGTGTCCGTGTGTCCGCGGCGGATGGGTGTCCCGCTCGCGTTCGCCAGGGGCCCCAAGTTTGCCGCGGCGTCCGCGGCCGGGGCTCCCGGCGGAAGCCAGCTCGGGGCCGGGGGCGGGTGGATTTACCTGCCGCCAAGACCTTCATTATGGGCTGCACTCCAGAGGGCCTTGAAGGAGACCTTAGATGCCGGCAGTTTTCAGAGGTTCATGCTCAAATGGGGAATTTGCCTGATTTATATACTGGAGCCTGTGTTGTAAGACAGAGAGAGAAACAGCTATATTTAGCAGGGATCCCCGGTCCAGGAAGTTGTTTGAGGTGCATCATAGGAAATTATGAATGGAAGAAAGTGAGAGTGAAGAGGGGGGGCAGTGAGGGGGGAGGGCGGGGAGAGCAGACTTTTCCCCTCTTCTAAGAATTTGATTGATAAAATTATAATGAACTCTTCAACAAAACACCCTGCGGTTTTCCTGAGCGGCTTGCCCTGGGAGTTGTTTGAAGATGGGGAGGGGAGGGAGGGTCCCCGAGTCATCAGGGTCCCCCCTCCCCTGGGGAAGTGAGCGCCCCAGACAACCCTGACTCACCTGGGTTTGGGGAGGTGGCTTGAAACTAGGCAAGGAGATGGGGGCTGACACCTGCAGCCCCTTGCCTGGTCAAGGGGTTTGTGGGGGGGCAGTGGGAAGGAGGCAGGCTAGGGCTTGGCTGAGAAGGAGGTTCCAGGAAGAGGGGCTGGGGCCCTGGCATGGACTTTAGACGGCAATAAAGAGAAACTGAACGTGGGCCCTGGGAGCCACCGCGGGGATGGCCTCCTCCATCCTGCCCGCTGCCACCGGGCAAAGCGGGGCTCCCAAGGGGACAGGTTGCCCAGGGTCCCACACGGTCAGGCCTCCTGAGCGCCATCAGCAAGCCGGCGCTGCTGACCACCGGTGGGGCCCAGGAGGGGCTGGCAAGATGAAAGCTGAGGGGTTACTGTGACTGCCTTCTCTGGGGAGACCGTGGGGAGGAGCTTCAGGGAAAGTGTGGTGTGTCTGGCGTTTGCCTAACCTCTCAGCTCCCTTCCAGGGAGGGTGGTCCTGCATTTCCATGTTGAAAGGACATTTGAGGCAGAGACTTAGCCAACTGAACCTGGGGTTGCTCCTCGGGATGCGGAGAGATGGTTGAGGAGAACAGAAGCAGCTTGGAGGGCCCTTGGGGCTCAGAGCAGGGTGACAGCCCCCTAAAGGCGCTTCCGGAGCCTCTTAGGCAGAGTCACAGATTCTGGTGTCTTTGGTGGCAGGTAGGTTTGGAAATGAATGAGGGGCAGGAAGGCATGGCGAGGACTAGGGAGAATGAGCATGGCAACCCTTCCCCATTAAAAAGCATTCAAAAAAAAGAAAAAAACAGAGATCGGGGAGTGCCGGCCAGGCACACATCTGGGGCCACACTGTCCCTAAAATTGCCGGGGGCGCCCCCGTCCCAGGAGATTCTCCTGCCCCTGGGATCCACCACAGCCCTCCCACCTGACCCTGAGCAGTGAGCAGGGCGGGAGAGTTGGTTCTCCAAGGCCGGGGAGGCCTGCAGCCTTTCCTTGGCTCCCAGTTTCCTCAACCAACCCCCCAACCCCCACCCGGTGCCCCCAGCTCCCGCCTCTTGCCACATCCCGGACCTGCCCAGCCACGCGTTCCTTCCTCCAGCTTCGTGCCAGGACGAGCCCTCCTGGGGCTGCCGTGCCCCCTCCCCCCACACACGCCCTGCCCTCTCCAGGCTGCTTCCTCCCGCTCCCTCTCCCAGCAGGGCCTGGACATGGGGCTGATAAAACTGCCTGTCCCAGCGGGCACTTCCCAGCAGGAGGAGGAGGCCGGCAGGGCCCACACTGGCCTTCCTTCCCCTCCCTGTCTGCTCTGCACCTTGTGTCTCCCCTGGGTGCTGCTGGAGGCCCCGCCTGGGACGTAACCGCACTCCGACACCTGCTTTGGGGTGCGTATACATCCCAGGACATCCCAGGTCATCTCCCTCTCATCACCACCCCACCCTGAGTCTCTCCTGCACAGGGGCCTGACCGCTCGGATCACATGCACCCCTGACATCTCCCAGACCCCTGTCGTCTGACTCCGCCTGACTCTTTGGATGGGGACCCCCAAATGCATGTGAGGCCCTCATCTCTGGATCTTCTAGTTCCCCGAGCCTCTCACTAGGTGCCCTGAGTCTCCCTCCTGCCCCACTGCCTTCCGGGCCCCGTCCCTCCAACCTCCTTCCCAGCAGACTCTGGCTACCCAGACCTCCCCACTCCAGCCCTCTAAAACACCCACCCCCCACCCCGAACGCCATGTCATCTCAGCCCCACCCCACAGGAAACAGGAAGTGGGGCCGAGCCTGCAAGACACTTCATCATCACCCCCGCGCCCTGACGGGCCCCCTCCCCCTGCCTCAGTTTCCCCTCTCACGGTACCTGACTTGGTCCGTGCTCCCCAAGTGTTCCGGGCCCCTCGGCACCCCAGGTCCAGCCTCCCTCTCCCGTCCATGTCCGGCCACCACCTGCACCAGGCCTCTCGGGGACGAAGGCCGAGCAGGGTCTCGGAGCCGCCTGCAACGTGGCCGCCGTCCCTGGGAATCGGCGGCCCAGGCCACGCTCCAGGCGGCTTGGTCTCCTGGAGTTTGTTTTCTTCCCTCCCTCTCTACGCTGCTGTGTGTGTGTTTCCCCCCCACCCCAGCTTCCTCACGGAAGGCAGCCTCCCTTCTTGGCCGCCTGCTCCCAGGGTCGTGACCCCAGGCCCCACCCTGGAGTGGCAGCCCCAGCCCGGCCCCTTCCAGCTGTGACTTCATCCCCAGCCTGTCCTGCTCCTGCACCGCTGGGCCTGCTGGCGATCTGACCGGCCTCGGGTGAGGGGCCCAAGCGGCCAGGCCGGGGGTGCTCCTCTGGGCGGCCGCGCCATCCACCTGCTCCATCTCTTTTCTCTGGGAACCAAGTCCAGGGCCGGCCTGGGGCCTCCCCGGGCCCCTCAGAGCGATTTCTCTCCCACTCGCTTTAGCCACCAGCCCGCTCCTTTTCTGCTGATGCTCACTCACCAGCCACAAGCCTTAGAATGTCAGATATCCTATTTTTCCGACGGGGAAACTGAGGCTCAGAGAGGTGAAGGCAGTCGCCTGGAGCTGCACAGAGAGTCAACAGTAGAACGGGGCCTGGGCCCCCAGCCTCTGGCCCGAAAGAGGGCCACATCGATGCCAGCAGCCCCTCACACTGAGGAGGGGTGAGGACTGGTGGGCTGCACTCGGGCTGCTTCTTCCAGGAAGCCTCCCCTGGCCTCTCACAGCCCAGACTGGCTGAATCTGCCTCATCCTGCCCATTTTCCTTTCAAGTGGGAACAAGACTCATTCCTCACTGTTTGAGTGCTTGGATAGGGTCTGATCCTCCATTTGGACTCCTGAAGGCACCTGGCTCAGGGTTACATCAGAGTAGATGCTAAGTATTTTTTAAAAGCATTTTCATTTCCAAAAGCTGTCTGTGCCAAGTCTCTTGTGCCGAAAAGACATGAAGTCTGTGGGTTGGAAGGGTGGACTTCAGCCTCAGTCACCCTCGGGTTAGAGATTTGGCTCTGCCAGTGTTGAGTTTAGAGACTTTGAGGAAGACCACCTCCTGGCCTCAGTTTATTCATCTGTAAAATGGGTACAATGGCATCTGTGTTGTGGGCTTGCCCTGTAGGCTCGGGCTCAACGCAAGTCTGGCCACCCGGCAAGCCCCTTTCCTTGTCAGCATCATTCCTCCTTATTGCCTCCCTGTTCTTGTCCCCATTTTACAGATGAGGAAACTCAGGCATGCTCCAGGGCTAAAGGGGGGATGCGGGGCAGGAGAGGAGCCTGTTCATTCTCTCCTGATGGACAACAGAAGCAAAACAACCTGGAGCCTCCAGCTTCTGGGATGCCCCCAAGAAGATCAGGTGGGTTGTTGGGCAGGGGGTGGCATGGCGGTGGGCTCTCTCTCCCTATAGCCCATCCTGGCCCCTGACCACCCCCATCCCAGGCCTGAGCTGAAGAAACAGCAGCTGACCCGGCCTCGCCGCCCCCAGGAGCTGATTCACCCCCGGCCCCATCCGAGAAGGAAGGAGACATAGCTCAGCTCAGAGGGGCTTGAATCACCAGCCGCCCCCTGCAGAGCCCTGGGGAGGGGGGAGTGCGGGGGCGGGGGACAGCACCCTGCCTGTCTGTCTCTTTCCTGGGCCCCAGGGCATTCAGGGGAGAGGGCAACGTGGCAGTGGCCATTGGCAGGGGGTGGCAGGGAGGTACCCTTGCAGCCGGGCATCCTGTGTGGGCAGCCAGCAGCAGTTACTCACCAGGTAAGCAGCTCGCTGGGCATCGGGGAATTCCCCAAGACTAGTGACCCAGAAACTGAGTCCTCCGGGCCACCCCACCGCCCAGGCCAGCGCCCCCCTCCCTTCCCATATCTCTTCCCTGTCCCCAGCTCAGATCTCAGCTCTCTGAAACCCAGCAGCTGCTGTCAGCGTCAGCGCACGCCCCGCTCCTCGCCTGACGCTCCCACCTGGGAAACAGCACAGGGCAGTCAGATGGGCCCAGGAGAGGAAGCTGGGGGTCAGAGGGAGTGACCCAGGACCAGGGCTGGCGAGGGCAGCCAGAGGAGACAGGAGAAGCCCAGGGATTCCTGGCACAGCCCTGGCAGTTGGGTTTCCTGTCGCCAAAGGCAAAAGCACCTCATTATTTGGCACTTGAGAAAGGAGGACGTGTTAGTAACTACACCTGCGGGGCCGCCCGCCCCACCGTCCACAGGCTCTCACGTAAGCTCTCGTGTACTTGACTGTGGCTCCTGGCTCAGTTTTGCAAGTCACCTTGGGCCCTCTAGGGCCCCGGGTGGTTCTGGTACCCATGGTAAGGGTGGTGGCTTAGAGCCAGGCAAGCTTGTATTTGAGCCCTGCCCACACTGTAGGTCACTGTGTGACCTGGGGCGACTGGCCTTCTCTGAGTCTCCATTCCCCCACTGGGAGTGGGAATGCTGTAATACTGGGCTCATGGGTCGGGCATGGGGACGTTAGGTGGGAAACACACGGCGCCTGCCACGTGGCGGCTTTTCTCACCGGAGTTCTGCAGTAGACACAGAAGGAGCTCAAACCCCAGCCTGAGTCAGGGGCTTGGATTGTGCCTGGGTCCGGGGATCAGTGTACCACCTGTGGTCTGAGAGTTAGGCCAAGGAGGGCTCATGGGACCTCTCAGTACAAGAGCGTGGTGTGGATCCTTGGGGGAACAGGCAACCTCCCAGAGCCTCCGCAGGGGGACAGGAATACTTCCCGCCTTGGGGATAAGCAGTACTTCCCTTCCAGCTGTCTTTGGGGCACTTGAGGTCCAGAGCCAGGGCCTCTAGTCTGCTCTTCTCACCCTCATCCCATCAAATCTCAGTCAGGGGCCAGCCACGTACCCTCGGGAGCTGAGCAGAAGCTAGAAACCACCCCGGTCTCCTGCCAACTGCCCCCAGCATCACCCTGACATTTCCCGACCGGTTCTGCGTCAGGAATCACCCCCCTGGAGGTGAATCAGAGTGACTGCATTTTTTTTTTTCTTCAATTCTGATAGAAATTGCAAGGGAAGCAGCAGCCCACAGAGCTCTGATCATCGGCGGGGTCAGAGCCTTGCCTCCGGGGTCCATGCCAAGTTGCACGGGGCCTGACTGCGCCTGGGGCCTGTCCTGCTTGTCTCCATCTAGAGAATGGGTGGCTCTCCTCCCAGGTTGTTCCTGCATCAGCCCTTCACGGATGTGGTTGTGCTAGCCTCTGCGAGCACTTTGGCCTCCCCCAGGTTCTCCCTGAGTTTCAAACTAGCATGAGACCAGCACAGGCAGAGAGAAAGAGCAGCATTTTCCCGCTGTAGATCTCTGCCTCTTAGTAGATGACGGGTTCAGTCTACAGAGTTGGCGCCAGCACTTTCAAAAGAAAATGGAATAGCGAAGTCACTGGGCATCGCCCAGAGCAAGGGCAAGCGCTGCTCTGAGAAGCCTTTTCCCCTCCCCGTTGCTGGTGTGTGTCATAGTGCGCCTCACCTCTGGTTGCAAGGTGCAATGTGTTTCTAACTGTGGGTCGCAGTCAAAAACGTTTGCAAGCCGCTGGTATCGACGATGAGAGCCAGGCCCTGAGGGGCTGAGGAGTGACTTGCCCGCGGTCACTAGGCAGCTGGCGGAGTGGGGCCCCGGACTTACTCCTCCGCAGCTGTCCCTTGCGGACCAGGAGTGGCAGGAGGTGCCGCAGGTAGGGTGGGGCTGGGCGGGTGTTCAAGGTGGGGGGGGGGGGGAGGCCTGGCATCACCGGTGCCGTGCAGGGACAAAGGCCCTCTCCTCTCACCCTCCACTCCCTTCCGCAGCCTCAGACCCCCTGGCTCCCTGCCCCGCCCCGCCCAGGTGGGGCCCCGGAACAGTCACAGGCCCCGCCTCGCCAGCCGCCAGCCACAGAGCCCTTCATCCTTTGCTTCGGGCAGCGGGAGGGGCACGCGGCCGGTTGGAATCCAGGGCAGCCCTCAGGGGCTACCGTCAGCCCTCAAACAGTAAAGAATCTGCCTGCCATGCAGGAGACCAGGGTTTGAACCCTGGGTCAGGAGGATCCCCTGGAGAAAGAAGTGGCGACGCACTTCAGTAATCTTGCCTGGAGAATCCCATGGGCAGAGGTGCCTGGCGGGTTAGGTCGACGGGGTCATAAAGAGTCGGATAGGGTGGCCTCCAGCCCCAGAGGCCCAGCCTGTGTCTGGGAGTGCCCGCCGGGCTCTGCGTGGGTCTGTGTCTCCCGGCCTGGATGGGCATTCGCAGGCACGTGTGTGTCTGTGCATTTGGTGAGGCCCCTTGTGTGTCTGCACCTCTGCGTCGGGCTGAGGGGGGCTGGAAGGGAGCCAGGGTGGGCCCACCACCCACCCCTGGCTGAGCCCCTGTGTGATTCCGCTCGTGTGTGTGTCGCCGTGTGCCCAGAGCCTGTATGAGTCTGTGCGGGTCTGTGCGTGGAAGGGGTCTCTGGACACGAGTGGGGTGGCCTGACGCAGCGTGGGTGCTCGCGCCCCCGANCGTCGGGCTGAGGGGGGCTGGAAGGGAGCCAGGGTGGGCCCACCACCCACCCCTGGCTGAGCCCCTGTGTGATTCCGCTCGTGTGTGTGTCGCCGTGTGCCCAGAGCCTGTATGAGTCTGTGCGGGTCTGTGCGTGGAAGGGGTCTCTGGACACGAGTGGGGTGGCCTGACGCAGCGTGGGTGCTCGCGCCCCCGAGTGTGTCTCCAGCGGCCCTGCTCCGCACCCGCCAGCCCCCGCCCCTGGGAACCGTGCGGCGGCCTCGCGTCACGTCACGGGGCCACCAGCAGCTGTTTCCTCCCCACCCCACCCCAGCGCCGCCCCCCTGCCCTGGCCACCCTGACTCTTGGCTCAGGGACAAAGCTGAGGTCAGAGCTGAGCTGACAGCTTCCTTCTCCCACTGGATTTTCCAAAAGAGAGAGACCACAGCTCAGCTCCTATTAAATAATCGCGGGGCCGAGGTTGGGGGGTGGGGTGGGGTCGGGGGTGGGGGGTGAGGATGTTTCACTCAATGATTTCCTGAGCTTGGAGGCCATAAACAGGACAGGAAGCAGTCCCGCAGACCCACTCGCCCTGAAACAGGCCGCCCTGAGGTGGAGCCCGGCCTCCCTCCCCCAGCGAGCTCGCTGGGCCACCCTGACCCGACCCCAGAGATGATGTCAGGGAAGCGGCCGGGCCTTCTCCCCGAACCGTCCCTGGGCGCCTGTGGGGACTGAGGAAGTGTCCAGAGGATGGTGGGTGGGAGGCGATGTGAGACTCGGGCTGGGTGATAAGATGGAAGGAGCAGAGAAGCCTGATCCCAGCGGGCGGGGAGGACGCAGGGGACGAGGCCCAGCTGGGGCCGAGCTGCTCTCCTGGAGAGAGAAGAGGAGATGGCTCCCTGAAGTTGGGGGGTGGGGACGGGACCAGGTAGAGGAGGGCCAGGCCACCGCCTGCAGCCTCCGAGACCGGCCCCCACCCCGCCCGGCACACTTGGGCGACTAGCTCTGCCCCCTCCGCTCTCCGGCCGTGGCTGGCCCAGTGCAGACCCCACAGGCCTTCCTGAGCATCCCTCCCACTGCCTCCCCCAAGCAAGCAAAGCGCCCACAAGACTCTCCGGGTATCTGCAGCCCGGACCCCTATTCCCACGGGAGACCTTTGAACCCTGGTTTTACATACGTGGAAACTGAGGCTCAGAGAGGCGAATGATTTGCCTGAGGTCACCCAGGGTGTGATGGAGACAGCTTTCCACCCCAAGACCCCCACAATCTCCCTCAAACTGGAGCAGGAACCCAGCTGTGATCCAGGACTCAAGGGCAACAAGGGGCCAGGGGGTCCCTAGGATGAGTTTCAGCCCCACCCCCACCCCGAGGAGCCCTTTCTTCTGTCTGAACCGGCCGCTCAGCTGCTTATCAGCTGCAGGACTCCATGACACAATCCTGCTCTGATCTCCTGCCCAACCGGGCCTCCTCCACCCCCGCCCCGCCCCAGACCCTGTTTCCGCTTCCTCCCTTTCTGGGTGGGACGGAGTCTGCCCCGGGATCACAGTGAACTGTCTACAGAGCCAGAATCCTACAAGCTCCTCCCTCGGTGCCTGTGGTCTCCCCAGAGCCCACTCTGGCCAGCAGGGTGACAGCAGGGGACCCTCAGAAGGAAGACGGTGGCCTGTAGACCCACACCCTTAGGGTCCCCTCCAAGAGCCCACCTGCCTCCTAAAGCACCATTAGCCTGGGGAGCTTAAAGACCGTCCTGGCTTCCTCTTCCTCTGCACCCTCACTTGTAAAGGGAAAAGGTTGGAACGATGAGGCTGCAGGGGTGTGAGGTTGGTGGTCTCTGCGATCAGCCAGGCTGAAGTGCAATCTTGGCTCGGCTACTCACGACCTCAGGCAGGTGACCTTATTGCTCAGATCCCACTTCCAAGAGCATAAGGACAAAGTAGGACAAAGTGAAGTTGTTCAGTTGTGTCTGACTCTTTGCGACCCCATGGACTGTAGCCTACCAGGCTCCTCTGTCCATTGGATTTTCCAAGCATAAATCGGGACAATTGTCAACCTGTGAGGTTGACATGACCTTAGTGATTGCCCTCTGGAAAACCCGGACAGGCACCAAAGACAGGCCTGAGTGACTGACATTATCTGAGCTGTTAAAGGTGCTTCCCAGGTGGCACTAGTGGTAAAGAACCCACTGCCAATTCAGGTGACATAAGGGTTGCATCCCAGGGTTGGGAAGATCCCCTGCAGGAAGGTCTGGCAATCCACCCCAGTATTCTTGCCTGGAGAATCCCACGGACAGAGGAGTCTGGCAGGCTACAGTCCATGGGGTCACGAAGAGTTGAACACAACTAAAACGACTTAGCATGCACATCACAGGTGGGACCCAGAGAGGGGAAGTGACTTTTTCAAGGCCACACAGCAAGTTAGTGACACACCCCCAACAGCCAGGTGAGCTGCTTGCTTCCCTCGGGTCCCAGACAAGGAGTCCAGAAGCCTGCGTTTTAGTCCTGATTAGCTGTGAGGGTTCCAGAGAGGTTTTAGGAGTCTCAGTTTCCCCATCTGTAAAACCGGCCTAAGAAGAAGGTCATCGGTCTCGGAGGAGCTGGAAAGGCTCTCTGAGGCGTGGACTACAAGGCGGGGTGGTGGAGGGTAGAGAAAGCCTCCCGGGAGTCCTGCAAAGCTGGGCTCAGCGCCAGTGAGGGCCAAGTCCCCAGCTCACCGCCCCGAGGTTTCCAGCACTCGGTCGCTGAGCTCAGCTCCAAGCCGCGGGCTGCAGCGCCCCCCACTGACCAGCGGGCAGCAGGCACCGTGGCCGAGGCACCATCAGTCCCAGGTCCGCCTGACTGGGTCAGTACCTCCCCGAGGGCTGGGCAGGGCGGGATTTGGGCATTGAGGAAGTGGGCAGAGATGCGGGGGGCTGGGAACGGAGGGTAGGCCAAAGAGGCCGTCAGCCCTGGCGCGGGAGGTGGCTCCTGGAGGGGCGCGCGCCCTGCTGAGCACCTGGGGTTGGGGGGGGCGCGGGCCACAAGGGGGCGCCAAAGACCACTTGCAGCTTGGGGAGGGGGCTTGGAGAGGGGGTTTCTGTGCCTCCCTGCAGCTGGAGCTCTGGGGGTGAGGGTGGCGGGGAGGGGAGGGGAGAGACTGCTGCCCCTTCCCATCCACCTCAGGCCCAGGACTACCTACCTAGTCTGCATCCAGGACCGGCCCCGGGAACAGTGTCTCTGCCCCTCAGCTCCCACCCCTGCAAGCCTCTTCCCAGTCCTAGAGAACCACTGATGGCAAAATTGGGGTCCAGCCCCTTGTCCAGTTATTTATGCCAAGGGGCCCTCCCCCGGTGCCAAGCTCTGTGCAGACTACCTTTCTCCTTCCACCCCTACGTGGCCCCAGGATCTGGGGCCCCCACACCACAGTTAAGCCCATCTTAGAGAGTGAGCGAAGCACACAGAGGTCGAGTCCTCTGTGGGTCAAGGTCAAAAGCACAGGGGCCGTGACCTTGACAGACCAAACACCCCACAGCCTCCCATCAGAGACTTCACTTTAGCAAAGATTCTCTCTCTTCTCCCCAAAGCAGAGGCAGGCAGGGGGCCACCACGTGACCCACCGCAGCCTTTTCTGGGAGGGACAGGGACCCTCTGCCTGCCAGGTCTCCATCCCAAGGGAAGCTAGGCCATCAGGAGCTCAGACCCCTTCACTGTTCTGGGCAAAAGGGAACTTGAGAGCCCTTTGGGAATCCAGGAATCCACACCCCCACTCCAGAGGGGTGATCCCTCCGGAACGACACAAAGCCAGGGTCCCGGCCTCCCCATCCAGTGCTCTCTCCTCTGTCTTTTAACCCCGCCATGACTTTTCATCCCCCAGGTGTCCGCATGAGCGACACTTTCACATCTGGTCCAAACTGTACCTCCCTGGGCTGAGAGAGCTGTGCAGGCACGTCTTACCATGCCCATTACGCAGATGGGGAGACTAAGGCCTGGAGAGCCAAGTGGACCACCAGGTACCCCCGACACACAGGGGACGGGTGACGTCTACCTGCGCTGAGGATAAATTGGGGGAAGCCTACCGTGGTTCAGGGTGTGCTGGACCCTTGGCTGTCTCCCTGGGTGCTGCCTGGGTCTTCAGTGGGGCACCATCAACATGGGGCCGGGCCCTCTGCTGCTTCCCTCGCCTGCTGAACCTTCTCTGGAGACGTCTCCTCACTCCGCCCCCGACTTGACTTCCCGTCCAGGGCCGGGTGGCCCGGAGGCTCCCCCCACTTCCACCCCCCCACCCCACCCCCCACCAACTGAAGGGCTGGGGGCCACGGGGGCTGGGCGGCCCAGGCTCCTGGCCAGACTGCCCCTGACCCAAGTGGGCTAGGCTCTTCAGGCCGGCCGAGGAGAGAAGCGCAGCCAGGGCTGGGGAGGGGGCGACCCTGTGCCCGGGCGGCCCCTGCCCTGTGCTGCGTGGCGAGGCCGCCGGGGCCTGACTCACAGCTGACTGGGCCGCGCCCAGCCCGCCAGGGTGATCCAGGCCGGCATAAGGCGATGACTGGGCAGCCCTCCGCATGACCGGCCGGGGTCGGCCTTAGGTGTTTTGACTCAGACCTGCCACGGGCCGTGTGCACTGGGGCCGTGTCCCCTCGTCCCCATCGCTGGAGGAGTCACAGGGCTGCAGCCAGCCCCCAGCCCCGGACACGGTGCCCCTCGAGCCACCTCTCCCTGCCCTGGCACCCACCTCGGCGCCCCGACCAGCCTGGCCCGCCTTCCCCCGCGGGCAAGGGGCCCCACCTGCCCAGCCCCACCCCCTCCCAAGACCTTCGCCCCTCCCAGAGCCGCGGAGTCCAGCCCTCGGGGACGCCCCAGGAAGCCGGCAGCCTCGCTGGTGAGCCCGGGGCCTCCCTACTCTGACCGTGGACTGTGACCCTTTCCTCAGCATGGAAAAGGCGTTCTGTGGGCACTCCGGGTCCGCGGCCTGGTGTGGGCAGGGGGAAGAGGCGGGCAGGGAGCCGGGGGGCCCACGGGGACAGAGAGAGGAGGAGAGCTGCGAAGAAAGAAAAGCAGTGAGGAAAAGGGAAAAAAGAGGGAGAGAAAAGAAAGGAGACGTTGCCCGGGCACCTGCTTGATGATAGCCTCGCGGCCCCATGTTCCACTGTCTTGGGGGAAGTGTCTGCCCGGCCGGGAGGCAGCCTGGAAACCGAGTCTACCGAGCTGCCGGAGGGTGCACGGACCCCGGGGTGGGGGCGTGAGGCCTCTCTGCCAGCCCTCCGCCTCCTCTCCCATCCCTCGAGACGAGAGACGGCACGGCCCAGCGAAGGTGGCAGGCGGCAAGGGCGTGCAGGCGCCAGGCCCAGCTCTGCCCCGAGCCCGCCGGGAGTCCGTGCTGTCAGTGCCGGGCCCCGTCCCTGCCGTTTCCCAGGGAACTTTCCATCCGTGTGTGTGTGTGTGTGTGTGTGTGTGTGTGTATGTGTGTCACGTGCAGGGTTGACTGAGGGGCTGTGACTGTCACCCTGAAAGGCTTGAGACAGGAAAGAAAACCCGGCTCCCTGTCAATTCCAGCAGCAGAGCTGCCGGAGGCCTCCTCTCTCCCTGACCCTGGGCCAGCGGGCCTGCGGACAGCGGCTCATCACATAAGCCTCCACTGCGGGGAGCTTGCGCTGTGTGTGGGCCCACAGGGTGCTGGGAGTCCACGCACGCTGAGGTGCAAAAGCTTTCCTGGAGCGGCCGCCCCAAACCCCAACCTCACACAGCTGTGGCCTCAGGGAGTGGGGAGGGGAACCGAGAGGGCTTCTCCTGATTCCAGGCACAGATGACAGAAATGACCCTCTGACGGAGGCTATGGGAGGTGCTGGGCTGCTGGAGCACGTGGCTCATGGAAGGCGGGAAGGTGCGGGCCTGGGGCTGAGCGCGGCCTTGAGGCATCCACGGCACCAGCCAAGTCTGCAGCTCTGGGACCGAGCTGGAGATGGCAGCACCTGCAGCTTGGGGCCTCCTCGGGAGACAGCGTCATGGAGGTGACACGTCCTCACTGACGGACCCCCGAGGCCCCCACCCCAGCATCTGGGGGCTCCCTGATCTGCTTCCTGCCGGGAAGGTGCCGCTGCACTTCAAAGGCAACCCCAGACACCTCTCCAGGGGCCTAACCACAGAGTGGAGGGGGCTGGCAGGGGGGCCAAGCAGGGGCCTAACCACAGAGTGCAGGGGTCTGGCAGGGGGGCCAGGCAGGGCGGAGAGCCGCCGCCTTGGGCTTGCCAGCCCACTTGCCAACTCTTCCTCGCCCAGAACCTCTTCGACCCTCTCCGCGGAGAGCTGCAGAGCTGGATCCCTTTTCTCTCAGGGAGATTGCAGGTGCCTGGCTCTCCAGATCTGGCCACTTCCCACTCACAGCTTCCCAGCAGCCTGGTCCGAGGAAGGACCACCCCCACCAGCACCACCACGCTGGAGCAGGGTCGCAAAGAGTGAGGCCGGCCATCTGCCGTCAAGGGCACCTGGGGAGCACCAGCCGAGGCTAGGCTTCCCGCCTGGCTCCTCACTGGGCTCCTGCTGCGTGCTGGGACTAAGCAGAGAAGACAGAGGCGGTCTCTGTCCTCGGAGGCTCCAGGCTGGCAGGTGAGGCGGACAGGCAGTGCAAATGCCACACGAGCTGAGGCCCCTGCCGCCCTGTTGGACACTTTTGAGAAAAGTTACCACGTTGCTGGACCCAGCCAAGGATGAGCTAACCAGAAGGGGCACAGCACTTTAGACAGAACCGGCAGGGGCTTTGCGAGGGGAGGTCCCCTGGGATCCAAAAGTGGCTGGTATGGCAGGAAGCCCAACAGCAAGCGGAAGCCCCAGGGGGCCAGTGGGCAGGGGCAGGCAACAGAGAGCCCTTACTAGGTACTTTGTAAATAGCCTGGAATACAGAGGGTGTGCCTGGCTGGGCGTGAGAGACCTGGAATTCTAGGCCCAGCCCTGCACTACCTTTCGATATGACCTCGAGCAAGAGGCTGTCCCCCTCTGGGCCCTTTTGATAAATCAGAAATACCCTCACTCACTACACTCTGATCCTTGAATGCTCAGAGCATTCTTTGCCCCAGCCCTTCCCACCACCTAGAGGCTCCACCCTTTCTCCTGTGCGTCATTCAGGCTGCAGAGTGGACGTCACCTCTTCTAGGCGCCCCGCTGACCACTCACGTCTCCAGACCCTCACTCTGCTTCATCACCGCTTTGTTTTTGCTGAGCTCAAGCTCTCACTGCAACTCAGGTGCTCCTGTCGGTTCTTTTGCTTGTCTGTCGTCTGTCTGCCCCCCGCTTCTGGGAGCTCTGTGCCCCGGGGGCCTTGTGAACTTGTCAGCAGAGTTACAGAGGTTGAAGGTGACGGGAGGATGCTCCTGCCCTGACATCCAATGGACCGGAGTTCGAAACGTGCCCGCCCCCAGGAAATTGGCTTTGAGGACCTGGGCAGGTCACTCAAACTCTCTGAGCCTCAGTCTTATCATCAAAGTGGATCATATCTATTCCAGCGTGTCCCACACAGAGTTATCGTCACCCCATGTTAAGTCTTGTTCCCACCACAAGTGGGGGTGGCCAGGGACTGATCTAGGTCAAGTTCATCTGATTCTGTGAGCCCTTCCTGTGTAGCTGCCACTTCGCATGTCACTCATCTATAGATGACCTTCCGGGGGCGAGGCCCTGAGCATCAGAGGGCAGCCAGGTGGAATCCCTACCCGACCTGGGGCCCTTCAGGAAGCAGTTTCAAACACCTACCAGGTTGTAGGCCGTATCTGAGACAAGATCTATTATTATCTTGTCTGTTCCACACAACACACCAGGGGCTTCCCTGGTGGCTCAGATAATAAAGAAACTGCCTGCAATGCAGAAGACCTGGCTTCTATCCCTGGATCTGGAGTATCCTCCGGAGAAGGAAATGGCTACCCACTCCAGTATTCCTGCTTGGGAAATCTGACAGACAGAGGAGCCTGGCAGACTACAGTCCATGGGGTCGCAAGAGCTGGACATGACTTAGTGACTTCCCTGTTAGCTCAGTTGGTAGAGAATCCGCCTGCAATGCAGGAGACCCTGGGTTGATTCCTGGGTCGGGAAGATCCGCTGGAAAAGGGATAAGCTACCCACTCCAGTATTGGGCTTCCCTTATGGCTCAGTTGGTAAAGAATCTGCCTGCAATATGGGAGACCTGGGTTTAAACCCTGGGTTGGGAAGATCCCCTGGAGAAGGGAAAGGCTGCCCACTCCAGTGTTCTGGCCCGGAGAATTCCATGGACTGTATAGTCCAAGGGGGTTTCAAAGAATCGGACGTGACTGAGTGACTTTCACTTCACTTCGCTGTTTCACACAACACCCACAGCACACATACCCCCAGCCACTCACCCACGAAGACCGAGAGCAACCCACATACTCCATCTTTCCCCTGTCCCCTCTGGTTCCCAAACCTCTGGTCCCCAGGTTCTCAAGAGAGACCCACCCAGAGAAAACGGGCACCTTCTCTGAGATGCCCCCACAGTCAGATCCTGCAGCTGATGGGGTGTGTGGCTTCCCTTCCCGGGTATAGAGAAAGGACCCCCAGCCCAGCCCTCCAGTGGTGGACGCTTGTGGCCTTGTCACCTAGGGACCCCCCCATCTCCAAGAGGCTTCCCCAACCCCCCCTTACAATGCAACAGAGACACACAAGGGCTTTAGAAACCACGCAAATTTTAAATATGTGTTTGCACAATATTAACATTAAATACACATCATAAATAAGCCTTATAAATAGAAAACAGATTTAAAAAAGAACTGATTTTAAAAAATCTATAAATTAGTCCTGTCCCTCCAAGGAATTGGCCCAGAAGCTTCTGGGACACCCCCCTCCAGGAGGGCGATGATTTCAGCACGAAAAAAATACCATGATGCACCACCAGAGGGCGCAGCGGCAGCTGAGACCCAAGACCGGGCGCTTCCAGGCACTAGGTCTCCAGAGAGCGGAGCCTGTGCCCAGGGGCCATCTGCGCCGTGTGTCCCTATGTATGGAGAGAATCTGATATCCACCCTGTGTCAGAGTCCCAGCAACTGACAAGCAGAGAGGACTGCACGTGGTCCCCAAGCCCCTCGAATCACAAAGAGAAAACTGCCGTCCTGAGAAACAAGGTGGGCTTGATGAGGTCACCTTGATTAGAAGCCAATCAAGCCAATCGCACCGAACCCCCAACACCGTCAGTGCTCCTTCCAGTGCCCTCTACTCCATCACAGCTGCCTAAAATGTGGCCTCCCAGGCATCCAGGGATCTGGCCCCAGACACGATGAGGCATGGTCGGCCAACTCAGGCCCTGACCCCCACCGCCTTGGAGCCGGGCCACCGGGGTAAGGAGGAAGTACGGGGGCAAGAGCCACGCAAGTCATGAGGGGACAGTCCGGCCCGTCTCCGGGGAGCAGAGCGGGGGTGGGGGGGGCGGCCAGTCTGGCCATGAGTCAGCCTATGTCATCCGACCCCTGAATCAATGGAAAGTTGGCCCCGCATGGACCTGGCCTGGCCACCCGCCGAGGGCCAAGGAACCCAGGGCTGGGGGTGCTCCACAGCCTGACCATACCCCTGCAGCCCAGCCTTGGGGGAGCTAGAGGGGGTCTGCCCGGCTCACACCCCTTAAAGTGCGCTTCGGAGAGGTGGGGAGTGGAGAGGATATGGGTGGCAGCGGCCTGCCGTCCTGCATGCCACTTGCTGACCTTTCACCTGGCAGGGGTGCCCCAAAGGCTACCGGGGCAGCTGGCCCCTGGGCACGAGTCTCCTGACCTCCGGGAAGGGCCGTGTCCTGCGGGTCCCCCTCTGCAGGGCCCGGCGGGGGCTGTGTCTGCGGCTGCGGCCCCGTCTCTCCCCCCAGCCCCGGAGGACCTGCCCGGCTGCACGCATGAAGCGGTGGTAGCCTCGCAGGAGCCCGCAGTTCCTGAGCTTGCGCTGGAAGGCGCTGGAGGGTGGCGTGGGCGACGGCGGCGGCGGTGTGGGCCCTGGGCCCGGCTGGGTGGGCTCAGCGGCCTCTGAGTCCGAGGAGCCGTGCAGCAGCTGGGCCATGCAGTGGATGTTGTTCCCGAACCCGCGGACGTTCATCTCCGCCTGTTGCCGGGCTGCTTCCGGGAGGTCCTGCTGCAGGGCGCTCAGCATGCGAAGGACGAGGCCCAGCGTGGCGTTGAGGGTCCGCAGGAAGTCCTGCCTGCTAAGCCTCCACAGGGTGTCCTTGCTGTCCCCCGGGCGCTCCCTGCAGTATTCCTGCAGTTCGGGACTGTGAAGGCCTTGGAAGTGGATCTGGGGAGAGCGAAAAGGACAGTCCAGAGGTGAGCCCTGGAGCCCCGACCGCACACGCACACACACCTGCTCAGCCTTGAGCTGCTGGACCCTTCCCCATCCAACCCTCCCATTGTACAGATCAAGAAACTGAGGCCCGAAAAGGGAGAGGACTCCTGGGTCACTGCAGG
The DNA here is from genome assembly GCA_006410615.1 of Neotragus moschatus. Taxonomy (NCBI): domain Eukaryota; kingdom Metazoa; phylum Chordata; class Mammalia; order Artiodactyla; family Bovidae; genus Neotragus; species Neotragus moschatus. The sequence goes on along the minus strand of SJYA01002275.1, from coordinate 156,597 downwards.
CGGGGCTGGTGGCGGTGACCACATAGGGGGTGACGGTGGCGTGAGGTGTATCACTGTGGTCTGTTCACTGCAACGACCCAGTGCCTAGAACAAGGCCTGTGGGAGGTGTGCAATGAGCACGCTGGGCAAACACGAATGAGGTGTTGCAGTTGGGGTTCACCCTCCAGGCCCACCCACTGGTTCCTTGGCATCTCTAGAATAATGTGGAGCCTCGGTTTCCCCACCAGCCCCAGGCTGAGCGGGTCCTCTCTGGGGATCGCTCCAGCCCCAGCTCCACCCACAGCTCTCTGCGACTCAGGTGCCCCCAGGGGGGCCGCGAACTCACATAGGGATCCAGGAGCGTGCTGGGGTCCTGCATGAGGTCCGCCTGGCGCTGGAGCTGCAGGAGAAGCTCGTGGTACTTGCCCGAGCACTTGCCCGTGGCCACTGTGCACAGGAACAGGAGTCTGAGGACCAGACCTGGGACAGAGGGAAGACGAGGGACAGGCTTCAGTCTCTGCTGGTGGGCGCCCTGCAGAGCGGAGGGTGCTCACGCGGGCCCCAGAGAGCACAGCCCATCCCTCATCTGCGTGGAGCCCGGGCTGGGCGCTGTGAGTGCCCAGGGATACCTACGGCAGCCACCACCACCATCCAGAGGGCCGCTGCCCTGCGCCTGAAACGGTGGCTGTGACTTACCAGGCAAGCCTCTGAGAAGAGGTGGTGGGGCCCAGCCGGAGTCCAGGCTGCCAACCTCAGGAGCTGACCTGCGGGGGCCCAGATGGGGCCCACGAGACCTCTGGGCTAAGGATCCGCCATTGCTGCAGGCCTCAATACCCCCAACCCCACAGGGGGCCTCCCGAGGGGTTTACAGCCCCGGCCCTGAGCTCCATCTGCAGAACCAGGAGGGGCTGCCTTTCCACCTGGAGAGGATGCATGAGATCAGCTCATCCACGCCCCCGTCTGACCCACAGGAGAACCAAGGCGCCAAAGGAGACGGGCTTGTTCAGGTCACCCAAAGCCACCCTCTGCCCCCATCTCTCGGGCCTCCCTCCTCTATCCGGAAACGGCCACTTCTTTCAGGCACCCCCCACCAGAGATGCAGTGAGCCAGAGTGCCCCCCGGTGGGCGGGCACCATCATGGCTCCCCCCACCGCCTCCCCCCACCCACCCACCGGGCACCGCCAGCCACGTGGTCGGAAGGGCCTGTGGTGCAATGGCCCGGAAGGCAGTGACACCACCTTCCCTTCCTAGGAACCGTGGCCCCTTGGGGAAGACGCCGCAGCCGGGGCCCAGGGGGCTGGGTGCCTGGGAAACGCAGCCACAGGGCACCCCCTGCCGCCCCCCCCAGGTACCTGCTGCTGGGCTCTGCAGGCGGGGGCTGGGGTGAGCCCCGAGCACGTGGGGCCAGGGAGCCTGTGTGGGTGTGTGTCTGGGTCTGTGCAAGGCCCAAGGGAACGGCCGCCAAACACGGCCAGCCGTTCTGACCCATCGGCCGCAGGGTCCCCGGGCTGCATGCAGGGCTTCCCAGCTGGCTGAGACCAAGGGCACCGGATGACGTCACGTGGCTCTGTGTGCCTGTCACCCTGTGGGTGTGGCTGTGGGTGCTGTATGATTGTGTGGGCTCCCGGGCCCCCAGACCTGGCTGAGAGTGCCCATCCATCCCAGGGCCTGCGAGTCCAGGCCAAAAAAAGGAGGCACCCCACTGCCCTTCCAGACATCACACCGCAATCCCGCTCAGCTTCCCCGGCCTCCTCCTCTGCCCCAGAACATCTCCTGCCTCCCTCCTGCTTCCCTGGCTTCTCCCGCAGTGGTGATCTCCTTCCCTCACTCCCTTGCTCTCAGAGTCCACGAGTCTGCATCACCTCCACCTAGAGGCCCTCCGAGGATACCCTTCTCCTCCTGTGAAGATGCTGTTCTCAGTGGATCTCTCTCTGCCTGCCCCCCGGCTCCCTCTCCTTCTCAGCATCTTTCTGCCCAGTTCCCAGAGGGCAAAGGGTGGCCCTGCTCCCCACCGGTGCCCGTGAGCCCGGCAGGCAGCTGCCGGCGAGGAGGAAGGAAGTACTTACTGAGCAGTGCTCTCTGCACACGCTGTGCCCGCATGCTGGGTGACCGAGCTCCGGCCTGCGCCCGCTGGGGGTGGCACCTCCCTGCCTGGAGCCCTGAGGGCTGGCAGCCACTTTATGCCCGTCGGGGTGATTGGCCAACACCTCGTGAGGTGGGTGGGGAGGGGTGGGGGAGGGGAGGGCTTCTGGGAACATGACCCTAAAAAAAACCAAAGTTTCTGTCGGCGGCCAATGGGCGCCCAGTGCGGTGGCATGCCCGCGCCGCCTCCTCTTTTCTTCGAATTCATTCTTCGAGGTCAGCCCCCCACGCCCAAGGATGATGCAAACCACAGCCTCAGCCTTCCTGGGGTGAGCAGGGAAGCAAGGGTGTCCATGCCCGCTGCAGGGGGGCCGCGTGCAGGATGGACGGGAGGGCTTGCCAGCCGGGCCCCTGGAGGGCCCGTAGCCAGGTCCCTGCCCGGGAGCCATCAGCCTTCAGGCCACTGTGGTTTGGGGGTGAGGGGAGCGAGACATCTTCCTTCTCGAGTGCCCTTCCCGCCCTCCCGCGGGGCTGTTGGGACATCTGTGAGCGGAAACCACGGGGCTCCGGGCACAGAGCCAGACCCAGGCTGGCAGCCCCGAGATTGTGATTCTGGCCCCAAGACCTGCATCCCTCAGTGGGGCTCCCCGCCATCTCCTCTCCCCCATGAGGCACCCCTCATATAACCAGTGTTCCCCATCCCAGGCCCATCGAACCAGGTGCTTGGGGCAAGAGAAAAGGGAGATCAGGGCTCAAGCCCACTGACAAGCTGTGTGACCCAAGGCAAGTCACTTCGCGTCTCTGGGCCGTGGAGGCCCTCACCACCTGTTAAATGAGGATTTGAAAAGTATCTCTCGGCTGCCTCACCGGGCTCCTGCTGTCATGGACATAAAAGGCAAACGCCCTTGGAAGGAAAAAGGAGCAGTGAAGCAGTCTGATTCCAAGTACTGGCTGTCGGGGAGGCGGGGTAAGGGGGCGGAGGAGATGGGGAAGCTGTGAGCTCAGAGGGGAAGCTGGAGGGGAGTCGCTGGTGACGGGTGGGGGCCGGGTTTCACTTTCTCTGAAAGATAGTCATCTCGAGTAGGTTCTTTGCTTCTCAAAGAAAGAGGAGGGGCCCCGGAGACAGCGCCCCTGAGGCAACCCGCAGGATGAACAGCGACCCCGTGAGAGCGCAGACAGGCGCGCTGGCCCGCACGCCATGCCCGGCCACCTCAGCACCTCCAGCAGATGGGCTGGGGGTCCTTGGCCTGCACCCTGAGGAGTGCCATGGGGAGGGAAGGTGTCAAAGGCTGAGGAGCGGGATGGGGTCCCTGGGGGGGCGTGGGGCCCGGGAGGCCTGAGCTGCTTGGGCGGGCCCCGTGGAGCCGGGATCAGGAACGCCAAGCTAGCCAGAAGGAGGAAGGCCGGGCACCCACCCCAGCACCCATCAATACTCCCAAGGCCATTCCCACCAACCCACCCCTTGCAGACACGCCCGTCTCGCTCATTTACGCAGTCAACGAACGTTTATTTGGCCCGCTCTTTTCCAAGTGCTGAGGAACTAGCAATGGGCAACACCAGCGGCACCCCACCACCCTTAGCCCCGGAGGCTTCTCCTCACTCCCACCCCACCCCTGCCTACTCCCTGGTCCCCATCACACCCTCGCCACCCCCAAGGCCCAGTTCTGGAGTCTCCTCCTGGGAACATCACTTCCACTCGATTCCTCGTCACGGGGCCCACTCCCAGGAGGCGGCTTCCTGGGCCCAGGCCAGGCCCAGATCCTTGTTCATTTCACATTTCTGATCTCATCTCGCTGCAGCCCTGGGAGGGACACCGGCCGGGCAGGCGTGCCTCAGCTCCCCTTTTTTAATAGTCGTTTGCTTTTTTATATATATTTTAAAATGTACTTATTTGGCCGTGTTGGGTTTTAGTTGCAGAACGCGGAATCTTTTGTTGCGGTGAGTGGGTTTCGAGTGTGCTGCCTGGGCTTAGTTGCCCTGTGGTTTGTGGGATCTTAGTTCCCCAACCAGGGATCAAACCCGCATCCCCTGCATTGGAAGGTGGATTCTTAACCACTGGACCACCAGGAAAGCTCCCTGGCTCCTGGTAATGAGAGAAAAACCGAAGCTTGGAGAAGCTCAGGGCTGGGCTCCAGGTGGGAGAGCCATGTCTGGCCAGAGAGCCTCATGCCCCTCTAACGGGCTCCTTGCTGAGCAGCCTCCACGCTCAGGGGACAGCCTAGTGTTTTCACCCCTTGGTCCAGAAGCAGTAGGGTCTCCTTGGTTTGAAGAGGCCTCCAAGACCCAGAGATGTTGAGATCGCCCCACCTGCGGTGTGCCTTTTATAAAAACATTTGGGAGGAGGGTGCCTTCACATCTGAAAGAGCTGGCTCTGAGCACAGAGCTTTAAACTTAAATATGAGTTTGCTGGAGCTGCCATAACCAGGTGCCACAGACAGAAATGATCCAAAGGTGTTTTCTCACAGTCCTGGCGCTGAAAGTCCGAGCTCAAGGTGCTGGCTTCATCCTGAGGCCGCCCTCCTCAGCTTGCAGAGGGCCGGCTCCTCACCCTCTCCTCCCACGGCTGCCCTGCCGTGTGTTTGTGCCCAGATCTCTTCTCCTCTCGAAAAATTATTTGCGGCCGAGCTGGGTCTTCACTGCCGCACGGGCTTTTCTCCAGTTGCGATGCATGGGCTTCTCTCACTGCGATGGCTTCTCTTGTTGCAGAGGACTCAGGCTCGCGGGCTTCCATTGCTGTGGCTCGTGGGCTTCCATCACTGTGGCTCGCGGGCTTTTGAGCACAGGCTCAGTAGCTGTGGCACACGGGCTTCACTGCTCCCCAGCACATGGGGTCCTCCCGGAACAGGGATCAAACTCACGTCCCCTGCCCTGGCAGGCGGCTTCGTTACCACTGAGCCACACCAGGGAGGCCCCGATCTCCTCTTCTTCTACGGCGCCTGTCACATTGCAGTGGGGCCCACCCAACGGCCCCACTTTACCCCAATTACCCCTTTCCAGGCCCTGGCTCTGTGCACACTCACATTCTGAGGAGCTGGGGGTCGTGACCTCAGTGCACACACTTGAGGGACACAAGTCAATGGCTTCAAGTAGAGGGTGTGGCTGGGGGGCTGCAGGGAGCAGGGACACCGGGGAGAAGCCTGGAGCTGGGCGGGAGGAGGCCGAGGTGAGGCAGTCCCACAGCCCAACCAAGTGAAGTGTAAGGGGAAGATGCGTCAGCGTTTCTGGTGAGGTCAGCACCTGGTGACGTCCCTCCTGCCAGCAGGAAAGGCTTGCGACATGGCCCCCGCCGGTATAAATAGGCTCCACGACCACAGCGCCCGGGCTGTCCCCGCTTCCCAAGCCACGTCAGCCAGGTCCGCGTGATCTGGAGGGGAAGAGAGGGCCCGCTTGGTTCCTCAGAACTGCTGTTTCCTCGCCTTTCCGATCCACCCTCCAGCTGGGGAGCTCCCCCGCCCCAACCCCCACCGCCTTTAAACACAAGGATAAGATTTGGTGTGACCTGAGGGGCAGGTCAACAGTGGACGCAGGAGGCCCCTGAGTGCAGAGGCCTGCAGGCTATGGGTGAAGACCAACCCAGGTTCCAGTCTCCATCTGCCTGTGGGCCCAGATTTCTTGGCCCAGTCATACCCCCATTTTCTGAACCTCAGTTTCCCCTCTTGCAACCGCAGTGCCACAGTTTAACAACAGAGAAGACAAACAACTCCATTTTTTAAATTAAAAAACAATTTTTTTTTGATGTGGGCCGTTTTTAAGTCTCTATTGAATTTGTTACAATACAGCTTCTGTTTTGTTTTGGTTTTTTTTGGCTGCGAGGCATGTGGGGGTCTTTGCTGCCCGACCAGGGGTTGAACCCACACCCACTGCATTGGAAGGCCAAGTCTTAACCACTGGACCATCAGGGAAGTTCCTACAACCCAATTTTTAAACGAGCAAGGGATTTAAAAAGACTGTTCNGCTGCGAGGCATGTGGGGGTCTTTGCTGCCCGACCAGGGGTTGAACCCACACCCACTGCATTGGAAGGCCAAGTCTTAACCACTGGACCATCAGGGAAGTTCCTACAACCCAATTTTTAAACGAGCAAGGGATTTAAAAAGACTGTTCTCCAAACTGGACACAAATGGCCAATAAGTATGTGAAAAGAAGTCAGTATCATTAGCCATCAGGAAAATGCACGTCCCAGCTACACCGAGGTGCCACTCCACCGCCACAGGGGCATCTGCGATCAAAGACAGGCAATAGCAAGCGTCGGAGAGGACAGGAGACGTCGGAGCCCCTGTGTGTTGCTGGTGGGAATGAAAGAGGGTACATTCAGCCACTTTAGGAAAAAGAATGTCTCTTCCTCAAATGGTGAACATAGAAATCTCAGACAACCAGCAATGCCACCCCTGGGTATGTACTCAAGAGAACTGAAACCAAATAATCACACGAAAACTTGTACACAGATATTCACAGAAGCATTCATTCACAATAGCCCGAATGTAGAAGCAACCCAGTAGTCCATCAACAGAAAATGGATTTTACAATGTGGTCTATCCATACGACAGAATATTATCCAGCCAGAAGGAGAGATGGGTGCATCGGAAGTGCTGATGCAGGCTACGACGTGGATGAGACTCAAAATCATTATGCTCCATGGAAGTCAGAAAAGGCCGCGTGTGACCCCTTCACGTGAAGTGTCCAGAACAGGTGAATCCATAGAGACGGAGAGTGGATTAGTGGTTGCCAGGGGCTGGGGGATCTGGGGACAGACAAGAAGTGATAGCCAATGGATAGGGTTTCTTAGGTGGGAGGCATGAAAATATTTTTTTAACTATCAAACAGATGATTTCACCCTCTTATAAATATACTTAAACCACTGGATTATGCTTTTTATTATATTCACTTTTTATTTATTTATCATTTTTGGCTGGGCTAGCTCTTCACTGCTGCGTGCAGGCTTTTTTTCTGGGTGTGGCCAGCAGGGGCAACTCTTCATTTGCGGAGAACAGGTTTCTCACTGGGGTGGCCTCTCTTGTTGCAGAGCGCGGGCTCTAAGGCACGTGGGCTCCAGCAGTTGGATATAAGTCCATGAATTATGTACACTTTAAATGCACTTGATGGGGACTTCCCTAGTGGCACAGTGGATAGGAATTTGCCTGCCCACAAGGGGAACGCAGGTTCGATCCCTGGCTCGCGGAGCATTCCACATGCCTCGGAGCAACTAAGCCCGTGTGCCACAACTACGGAAGCCCTCGTGCCTGAAGCCTGTGCTCCGCAACAGGAGAAGCCTCCATGACGAGAGGCCCACGCATTGCAACAGAGAGTGCAGTTTCCGGCCCACAGGGACGGAAGACAGCCCGCACAGAGCAACGAAGACCCGCAGCAGCCAAAGATAAACAAAGTAAGTGAAAATGCACTCGAGGATGTGTGAATCGCACCTCGATTGTGGAGGTGCAGGGCCCAGTGCTGCCTACTGGCTGTGTGGCCGGTGCCGTAATCCGCAGACGGGGCACGCCAATGCCTGGCCCACAGCGAGCAGCCAGTGAGCACTTAGCCACCAGCCACTGGGGCAGACGACGGCACACAGCTGTTTATGCCACAGGGTGACTCTGAGGGCGGTTGGGAAACTCACGTTACATAAACGCCGAGTGAGCAAGGATCTTCCAGGGCCCCTGTGAGGTCAGTGAGGTCACCCTTGGCCGGGGGTCATCTGACTCAAGACCTGCCGGGGTTCTCCTGGGACCTGGTGTGTCCGTGGGGATGGGACTGCGTGCCCTCCCCTGCACCCCGTGGCTTCCCTAAATTGGGCGATTGACCCCCGCTTCCAGGAGCCTGAACACCTATTCAGGGAAGTACAGAGAGAGAGAAGAGGGCCTTACTTCTCTGCTGCAACATCACATTAACCGTCAGCCGTCAGCTCCAGACCAGGCCCTGCCACGGGAACACCACCCCGAGGCCAAGGCGAAGGCTACTGGGGGCTGCTTCTTCTACTCTGAGGCGCGATGAACAGGAGCCGAGCGTGCAGATGACCCCCACTCCCGGGCCACCCTCTTTGAGCCCAGGGTCTCCTCTGTGAGGTGCTGGGACAGGAGAGATGACCACAGAGGGTCTACAGCCCTATAAAGTGCCATGGGGTCCCGTGGAGGCTCCAAACACTGAGACGTCGCCGTAAATAAAAACAGTCCTAAACATCCGGCCTCCTGCCGACGCAGGAGACATAAGAGACTTGGGTTCAATCCCTGGGTCAGGAAGATCCCCTGGAGGAGAGCTCGGCAGCCCACTCCAGTGTTTTTGCTTGCAGATAGAGGAGCCTGGCAGGCTATAGACCTGGCAAACATTCAGCAGGACCAAGGAGTCCAGCGGACGGAGTCCTGGCTTTTCTCATGATGACAACACACGAAGCCCACTTTGAAACATCACATTCTTGCCAAAAACGTTTTGGTGCCCCAGGCAAGTGCTGTGTGCCCAGTGGTGACAATCGGGCTCATTTCTGCAGCTCTTCTGGGGACCAGGACCAGGACTCCCTCATGGGTCAGCTCCCTGCATCCTCAAAACCCCCTAATGAGGCAGAGCCCATGGTCCCCACCCTGCAGGTGGGGAAACTGAGGCCTGAGAGATGGGAGCTTGTAGAAAGGTGCGCAGCAGGGAGGAGGCAAAGATGCCACATAAACAAACACCAGCGGCTCCCAGAGCGGGGAGCTGGGAGGTCCACTCTCACGGGGTTGGCCGCCTGGGGAGGTTGGGGGACGGAGGTGGGTATTTCTGTGGGTCTGCACAGACACCGCTGAAATTGTGAATTCCACAGTGAAACCTGTGAAATTCCAGGTTTCATTGGCGGAAAGGCAGAAAAGAAATGCTACAGATTCCAGGTCGAGAGAATGGCAAGGGCAAACAGGACCTCATGGAACAGTTTACAGGATGAAGGGTGTGGCTGGAAGTTGAATGGGAAGGTTGAGGGGTGGGGTAACTACCCTGGAGGTGCAGAGGTTAAGAATCCCTCTTGCAGTGAGGCCTGCAATGCGGGGGACCCAGGTTGGATCCCTGGTCATTGAGGAACTAAGATCCCACCTGCAGCAGGCAACTAAGCCCGCAATGAAGATCTTGTGTGCTGCAACCAAGACCCAGCACAGCCAAAAAAAAAAAAAGCCGGGGGACACCAAGCCACCCTCCGGAGGGGCTTGTACAATAACACAGCCTGGTCTGATTCTCTTGCTCAAAACACTTCCTGGCTTCCTGTTGCCTCTTGGATAAGGCTGAAGTCATCGCCACAGCCCCCGGTCCCTGCCCACTTCCCCAGCCTCACCCGACACCTCTCTAGCCTGCCCACCACTCTCCCTGACCTTCTTCAGCCCCCAGAGGAGCCGAGCTCTTACCCCAGGGCCTTGGCCCCTGCTGTACCCACTACTGAACTGCCATCGGACACCGAGCTTCAGTTGTTCAACTGGCCTTCCTCTACCCCAGGCTGGTTTCCACACCCCCGCCCCCACCCAGAGCACCACATACCCCTCTCTGTAGCACTCTTCAGAACCATAAACTTTTACAAGTGTGGGGTTGTGTCCCCAGCCAGACTGTAAATTCCGAGAGGATGTGAAATGGTGCTGGTGGCTCCCCATCGCCTGTCTCCGGAGCATGGTGGCTCCCCATCGCCTGTCTCCAGAGCATAGCAGAGGCCTCGGAATGTAGCAGTGAAAGTAAAAATGTTACTCACTCTGTTGCGTCCGACTCTGCAGCGCCGTGGACAGTGGCCCGCCAGGCTCCTCTGTCCATGGGATTCTCCAGGCAAGAGTACTGGAGTGGGTTGTTGCCATTTCCTTCTCCAGGGGATCTTCCCAACCCATGGATTGAACCCAGGTCTCCCGCCTTGGCACGTAGACTTCACCATCTAAGCCCCAGGGAAGCCCTGGAATGCAGTAGGTGCTCAATAAGTCCTTGACGAATGGATGGATGCATGACCGCGCAGATGCAGCTGTGGGGCCCAGGCATGTCCCCAGCCGCCATGCAGAGCCCCCTGCAGCCGGGCCTCTACAAGTGCAGGCCCGCTTCACCGTCGGGTGGGACCAGGCCTCTTGGAGCCTTTCCAGCACCCTCTTTTCGAGGCACGTCAGAATCGCATCACTCCCGGTACACCAAGGCATATGATCCCTCCTTTTCAGGAAGCCTCGATAGTTAAAGTGAAGGAGGAAAGAGACAGAACAGGCTCCGTCCTGAAAGCAAGACTCCGTCTTGGGCTGGACTGTGGACTTTGAGCTCTATGCCCAGTATCTATGGAAACGGCATACCAACGGAAAACCAGGCCCCAGGATAAAAGAACCCCAGGGCTCACATCTAGACTCTCCATTGCCTAAAAGAATACCCTAATTATCTGTGTAACCAAATAGAATCATAAATTCTATCATGCTTATTGGGGTAAATTGTCCACTGTTAACTATCTAGGCTTAAGGCATATGAATCATGGGTTAACTTTGACTGTATCTCTCTTTTACCTTGTCCAGACTAGTTTCAAGGAATTTGGGGAGGTGGGTTTGGGCACGTACACTTAGGGTATATAAGGTTTCCACAAAAACTGGTCGGGGTCCTTGGCAAAGAGGAGACTCTGCCTTGGGCCCGCCGGTGTAATAAACTGCACTCCGCTATCTGCATTGTCCTTCTGAGTGAGTTTGTTTCCTGGAACACGTGGCTACAACAGAAGACGCTGACTTTTTCTTTTATGATGATTTTTCAAAAGCGAATTCAACATCTATTCTTTCAGCCGCTGCAGATTTCAACACTTCCCTGCGAAAACAAACTGAGAAGGAAAAAGCCAAGGCATTTCTCCCACTTCCTTTCAAGAATGCATTTCAGGACAAATTCTACGTAAGCGTTATAGAAAGGCGCCAGCCTTCACTGGAGGGGACAAGCCTACCATCCCTCATTCAACCTCTAGGTAATAAAGAACCTGCTGCATGTGTGGGGCACCAGGCCAGGTGCAAGGGATAAATCGCCAAGGAAGACAAGGCTTATTCGTTGGTGAGTGAAATTACCGTGAAGCCTCGAGAGACCTGGAAGACTCATTTGCCAGGCTGCCCATTTCTTGCCTCAGGAATGAACGCCGACCCAGCCTGATCTTCGTGGTACCCCAGGGTCTGGCAATGAGCCTGCATCCTGTCTGCCCCCACTCCCTGTCGGAGTCCTTCCCGGGACCGATGGTGAGACCCAGGAGACACGCCTCCCTGGTGTGGCTGGAGTTTCTGAACTGGGATGTCACAGGTGAGAGTGGGGTCCTGCCACGCGGGTGATAATGTAGCTGGTGCAGCCAGAGAAGCCAAGGGATTTTCCTGAGCCCCTGGTCCCCGCACAAAGTCGGGTTCCAGCCACACAGGACGTGCCGAGAGGCCAGTTCTGCTGGCTGAGCTGGTTTCCCAGGCACCTCCGGCGAGTCCTCAGTTCTCAGGGCGGAGGGCATGGAGGGAGGAAGTGGGGTGGCTGAGCCTGCTCTGGGTGCCAGCTGCAGCCCAAACTCACCAGCTTTGCTTGACAAATGGAAGGAGACGGGGGAACAGGCCGGGGCCCAGTGTCTACAAAGTGGTAAAGACTTGAGGCAGGATTCGCTTTGCAGAGACGCCGATTACGGGCCCTGGAGGAAACGCCCTGGGGTGGGCACTGGGAAGACTTGCTCTCTTCCTCCTGTTCTTGGGGACGCGCTAAGGACACTCTGAGAGTTCATTTTGATATGGAAACAGAAACACCCTCCAGGTCTGAGGGGAGAAAAGAGTTGCTCTGTCCAAGGGCCGTTCAGCTGGGTGACAGAGTGTGTCTGTTTGGGACCACCCACAGCCAAGCACATGAGGAATAGGATAGTAGTCACTGAACACAGCTGCTGTGCACCCCACAGACAAGAAGGCAGGGCTTGAACAGGCCAGAGGCAGGGGCAGCCCGAATGCCCATCAGCGAGCAGTGGATGAAAAAAGCGCTTATGTCATCCACACTGCTGGGTATGAAATAGGTAACTGGTGAGAGCCTGCTGTGTAGTACAGGGGGCCCCACTCCGTGCTCTGTGGTGACCTAAATGGGAAAAAGTGTTAGTCACTCAGTCGTGTCTCTCTGCGACCCCATGGACTGTAGCCCGCCAGGCTCCTCTGTCCATGGGATTCTCCAGTCAAGGATACTGGAGTGGGTTGCATTTGCTTCTCCAGGGGATCTTCCGGACCCAGAGATCGAACCCGGGTTCTCCTGCGTTGCAGGCAGACTCTTTACCANTAGTCACTCAGTCGTGTCTCTCTGCGACCCCATGGACTGTAGCCCGCCAGGCTCCTCTGTCCATGGGATTCTCCAGTCAAGGATACTGGAGTGGGTTGCATTTGCTTCTCCAGGGGATCTTCCGGACCCAGAGATCGAACCCGGGTTCTCCTGCGTTGCAGGCAGACTCTTTACCATTTGAGCCACTGGGGAAGCCCAGCCTTAATGGGAAGGAAGTCCAAAAAAGAGGGGATATAGGTAGACATACAGCTGATTCACTTTGCCGTAAAGCAGAAACTAACTCAACATTGTAAAGAAACCGTACTCCGGTAAAATCTTTAAAAAGTGGTTATGTCCGAAAAACGTGATTATGTCCAAAAAACATGATTCTGTCCATGCACTGGAATGTTATTCAGCCATTGAAAAGAAGGGAGTGCTGACACACGCGTTCACCTGGATGTGCCTCAAAAGCATCACGCTGAGTGAAAAGGCTAGACGTCAGAAGTCACATATGGGATGACTGCATTCGTAGGAAATGTCCAGACTAGGGAACTCCATAAAGACACACCAGTGATTGCCAGGGGCTGCGGGAGGAGAATGGGAAGTGACAGCTGAGGAGTACGGGGTTTCCTCGTGGGGTGATGAAAGTGTTCTGGAATTAGATGAGGTGACGGTTGCTCAACACTGGGAATGCACTAAATGCCCCGGAGGTAGCTCTTCACTTTAAATGGTCAACTTGACATTGTGTGAATTTCACCTCTATTAGGGGAAAAAAAAAAGTTAAGGCAGCATTAAGAAACACCACTCCAGGAAAACAAAGAGTCTGGGAGGCAGGGAGAGGGCTCCAAAGAGGCAGGAGAGAGGCAGGGGGTCTCCACAGCACCCCCTGTGCCAGTGCCTGCGCAGCGCCTGCATACTGGGCTCGTTTCCCACCTTAGGAAAGGTGCACGTGGGACTGTGGTGGTCCTGTGGCTAACACTCCACGCTTCCAGTGCAGGGGGCGCCGGTTCGATCCGCGATTGGGAAACAGAGATTCCACATGTCACACAGTCAAAAAAAAAAAAAGAGAAAGAAGGGAAAGGCGCACCTAAATGTACAGGGCCAAGACGTGCCAGGAGACCCAGGCAGGGAGACCAGCGGCAGGTCCGGGGCAGCCACAGCTGCTGAGGACAACCCTGGGCTGACTCAGGGCAGCAGGGCCAGGGCCCTGCACTAGGGGCCAGAAAGCAGAGCCAGGCTCCCTTGGGGCTGCAGGCAGAAAAGGAGGGAAGGAGACGTGGGCAGAGGGGGACGAGGGGGTCAGAGAGGCTGAGGGCGGAGGCGGGAGGTGGCTAGGCAGAGGGCAGGGGTGAGAAGGGCAGCACAGCCCACTGCTCCCCGGGGGGACTGCAGGGGGCTGGGCCTTCCACCTCAGGGAGAGGCGGAGGGGCCCAGGGAGATGTGAGTCCACGGAAGGAAAGTGGACACAAGGGTACACAGGGGCAGACGGTGGACATGAAAACAAAACATGCAGATGTGTGCACGCACACACGGACGCAGGAAAACGGTCCCAGCCACAGGTAAAAGCAGACACGCAGAAACATGTGCCGCAAGTGCTCACCTACACACACAACGGAGCAGATGCACACGCCAGCCACACGTACATGGGACACGTGCGGAGAGAGCCAGGCGCACGGCTGAGGTGTCCAGCCGCGGACACCCAGACCCCTGATGCGGAGCGCAAGTACACAGACACACGGACACTCAGAAGCATGTGCAGACAGACAGACACACGCACACACTCTCTGGCCAAAACAGACTTGCTCGCTTGTTTGGCACAAACAAGGCTTGCACACCACAGGTGCACACACCAACTCCCCCGATCCCTGCCAACGTCGTACAGCACCATGACCGACCCCCTCCCCTTGGGGAAGGGAGCTCTGGGCATCCCCCTTTGAGACACCCCTGGATTCAGGAACCTCAGCACCAGGGCCCGCCTGGGAAAGGGAGACACAAACCGCAGCCGTTGCCCAACACCCAGCCCGAGGTCAGGGAGGAGCCAGGGCCGGGCCGCGCGTGCCTGCCCACGCACTGGCGGCAGACGCCCAGCCAGCCACGCAGACAGCCGGGATTGCGACGGAGCTTGCAAAATCACCCGGGTCCCTCAGGGGTCAGCCACACTGTTCCTGCCCCCCCACCCCTCACCCCACCCCGGGGACCTCCCCAGGCCCCATGGGCACTATTGACCTTGTTAAATTCTGGTTCTGCCATGCCCAGCCGTGAGACCTTGGCTAAGTTGCTTCACCGCTCCGCGCTACCTTTCCCTGGTAAAGGGGGCCGATGAGAGTGTGTGGTGAATAGGTGAACTCATGCAGCATGCCACGCCCCTCCCCCATGCGCAGCTGGGACCCCGGCCTCCCTGGGCGCCCGGCTGGCCTGCTGCAGACTGGGCTGTTCCTCCTGCCTCCTGCTTGGACCTGTCCTACCCAGTGGGACCAGTAGACCACGCTGAGGGAGTAGGTTTGTCCTCCCCTTTATGTAGGAAAAGAAACCCTCTTTGTGGCAATTTTGCAAGCACCGGACTGCACGGCCCAGCCCGGCTGAGGCGCAGGTAAGGACCTTAAACCTTGAATTTCTGTTCAAATGCATGGAGGAGGGCTGACGAGGTCACTTCTGTACGACCGTGGGGACCAGAAAGCGTGGAAATGCGCCTTGGCTTCTTCCCCCCTGAGGTGTGCTCATCTCCTGTCCCCACCACCCAGAGCCCCCTGTCCAGGCTCACATCCCCCCCCCTGCCCCCCCCCACCCCGATGAGAGACGCAGGGCTGAGGCCCAGCCTCCCGCCACCTGGGGGCACAGGCTGATCTTTGAAGACAAGCGGCGGGCCCTGAGCTCTGGGGCCTCAACCTTGCTCTCAGGAGTGGCCGCCCCGAGNCCCCCCCCCTGCCCCCCCCCACCCCGATGAGAGACGCAGGGCTGAGGCCCAGCCTCCCGCCACCTGGGGGCACAGGCTGATCTTTGAAGACAAGCGGCGGGCCCTGAGCTCTGGGGCCTCAACCTTGCTCTCAGGAGTGGCCGCCCCGAGGCTCCAGGTGTGCCAGTGAGGGCCCCCAGCCTCAGTTATGAATGACCCAAGCCCAGACCTGGGCTGTCCAAACTGACTTCCTTTGCCCTGAAACTCTCTGGGGCCTGGGAGGCTAAGAAGGTCAGTCCATGAGCCACCACCAACCCCCACAGGCCTGAGACACCGGCCTGGACCCCTCTGTCTGACGGCACCCATAGCATCAGCTCTGAGAGAGGGTCAGAGTCACATCCTCGTCTCCTAGCTGCAGGCGCTGCCCAAGCCCTGTGGGTCTCAGTCTCCCCATCGGTAACCAGCCGAGAGCCAGCCCAGTGAACCCCCAAGGACTCAATGCCCCGAGAGCTAACAACCCCCCTCCACACACACACGCGTGCAGGTGATGGAGGCTGGCGTGCTGGCCTTGAGGCCTGGGCCTGAGTCAGGCTGGCCCAGTGGGGCGCCTGTGGCTCCTGCCTAGGCCAGTCCTGAGGGCAGGCCCCAGAACTAACCAATGCTGTGTTAAAATACAGTTTGGAGGACCAGGAGAAGCCTGACCCACTTGGAAAGCTGGGGTGACAGGAGCACCCAAATAAGGCAGTGACTCACAGAGAGATAGAAAGGCCCCCCAGAGCTGGACGGGCGGCCCCGGGAACTCTGGTTCTAAAGCCCCTATCTCAGCCCAGGACATCCCTCCAGCCAAGGCCCAGGGTGGGCCCTCCAGGGAGAGAAGCAAGACTCCCCCCACCCCAAAGACAATCAACAGACAAATGTCCCCTCCCCAGGGCCTAAGGGGTATTGGATCCTGAGGGGGCTGCCTCCCAGGTCTCCAGGCACTGGGGAAACTGAGGCCAGGGGGAGGGGGGAAGGGGCTGGCCTGGGCCCCTGACCACCACTCACCGGGCTGGCCCGTGCTCCCTGCTCCTCTGATCTGCAGCCCCCAGGTTCCCAGGGGCAGGGCGGGCGTGCTGCCAGAGGCCTGGCCCTGCTCTGGCTTTTCTGGGGAGCCACCACGACCTCTGAGTACCCCGAAGTCACACCCTTCTTCCCTTTCTGTGCGTGGGCGGGTCTGGGCTGAGGGCACCCGATAACCTCCCCTGCGCATCTATAGGGCCCCACCAGGTCACAGCGGAATCCCAGCCCACGGAACAGGGAGATGGCCCCACAGCGACAGGAAACCCAGGCCCAGGTTTGTGGAGCCTCTGGCCACAAAGGCTCCGGGGGGCCTCCGGTCCCATCCGGTCCGCTGGCTGAGCCAAGCCCAAGCTCAAGCCCAGCGTGGACTCTCAGCTGAGCGTTCTGGCCGGCCCCTCCCAGCACTGCTCTGGGAAAGCCCTGGGGGCAAGAACTGAGTGATCAGTCCCACCAGGGATGGCCAGGACTCAGGTGTGGTCCAAGAGAAAGCTGACGGCAGGCCAGCCANCGGTCCGCTGGCTGAGCCAAGCCCAAGCTCAAGCCCAGCGTGGACTCTCAGCTGAGCGTTCTGGCCGGCCCCTCCCAGCACTGCTCTGGGAAAGCCCTGGGGGCAAGAACTGAGTGATCAGTCCCACCAGGGATGGCCAGGACTCAGGTGTGGTCCAAGAGAAAGCTGACGGCAGGCCAGCCATAGCCAAGGTGGTGGGGGGTGGGGGGGTGGGGGTTGGGGCTGGTTGCAGGACCCCCACCCTGGACA
Organism: Neotragus moschatus; assembly: GCA_006410615.1. Lineage (NCBI taxonomy): Eukaryota > Metazoa > Chordata > Mammalia > Artiodactyla > Bovidae > Neotragus > Neotragus moschatus. Next base: position 139,632 of record SJYA01002275.1, on the reverse strand, counting down.
GGAGGGTCTGGGAGCCTCTGCTCTGCTCTGAACCTCCTGGGTCGTTCAAACCCAGAAAGGAATGGAGAGAGCCTGAACCTCAGAGCTGGGCAGCCCTGGCAGGGAACCACATGGTCCTGGCTCGGGTCACTCCCCCTGCCGGCACTCCAGTCACTTTGTCCTGAGAATGGGGCCACTGGCTCTCAAGGTGAGCACACAGAGGGGGGCTGAGGCGAGCCTGGCCCAGAGCTGGCTGCACGAGATGGGGTGGGAGAGGGGTGCAGTCCAGAACCTCAGGCAGCGGCCCCATGGCTGAGGCTCGGACAACCCCAAGGACCACAGCCTGGTCTGCTCAGTATAAGCTCTTTATTAACAAGTTGACTTAAAAAGGAGAGAGAGAGGTGTAAAAATACTTTTCTTGGAGGCCCCAGGAACAGAAGGCACAGTCAGAACTCCTTTGCTGGGTCAGGCAACCCAGCCGGGGGCGGCGCGGAGAAGGGGGAGGCTCAGGCCTCAGGCAGGGAATGTGCAAACCCTGAGGCCCCGCAGGGAGGGTTGAGAGCTTCCTGGAGGAAGCCCCGAGCACCACGTCCCCTGCGTTGGGCAGACACGCGGCAGCCACGTTGAGAGCCGGCGTCTGCTTGCAGCTTACATACACAGAGCAGGAGGAGGGCGCCCCCCCAACCCCCGGCAGGACCGTCTCAGAGCTGGAGCACACAGCTTTGAGAAGTCTCTGGAAGCCAGAGGGCAAGGGGAGACCCCGGAGGCTGCTGTGGCCTGCCCCCGGAGCCTCAGGAGCCCAAGCCGTCCTGCCGGCGCTGGAGGACCTCGACGACGCTGCCGATGTCATCCTCGGGCACCTGCGGGGTTGGCGGGCACGGGCGGCGTCATGGTGGCCCCGCCCCCGCCCCCGCGGGCCCGCCCCCT
>SJYA01002275.1:124707-136473 GCA_006410615.1 Neotragus moschatus | reverse complement strand
ACCCAGTCCACCCGGCCCCGCCCCCCCGCAACCCCCAGCTCAGGCTGCTGCCCCTCACCGAAGCCCAGGGGCTGTCCGCCGATGCGCACCATCCTCCACAGCTCGCCCGAGGAGCTGGTCAGCAGCAGGTCACTGGGGAACCTGGGGCGGCAGGGGGGCGGTGGGCGGCGGTGCCGCGGTTCACCCTTGCCCGCACTGTCAGCCCAGGAGGAAGGTCAGCCTGCTGACCTCAGCGTCAGATGCTCTAGCTGCCCCCTCCCTGGGGCTGGCCGAGGGCCTGTGTGCCACCTGGGGTCAGGGGTCACTTACTTCTTCTGCGTCTCAGCATCCATGACAATGGAGATGTAGCCCTCGATGAGGGAGAAGGCAAAGAAGGTGATGGAGCTGGATCCCGGACAGCCAGAGGCTGCCTCCCTAGGGGGACTGGGGAGGATGGGAGGCTCAGGTGCTCTGCCCGCTCCACCTCCCAGTCGGGCTCCACGCCTGCGAAGGGGTTGGCACAGGGGCCCTGGGCAGACCCTCCTGGGCCCCTGCCCTCCCCTCCCGTCTCAGGATCCTGACCTGCTGGTATGGCTGGGGCCGGGAGAGGATAATGAATCCTGAATGTGACAAAGAGGATTTTACCCCAGGTCCAGAGGGTCTGACCAGGGCACAGCTCACGTGGCTCTGCCACGCCAGGGTGGGAAGGGGACCCGAGNCCCTCCCGTCTCAGGATCCTGACCTGCTGGTATGGCTGGGGCCGGGAGAGGATAATGAATCCTGAATGTGACAAAGAGGATTTTACCCCAGGTCCAGAGGGTCTGACCAGGGCACAGCTCACGTGGCTCTGCCACGCCAGGGTGGGAAGGGGACCCGAGGTATGGCTTTGGGGCCTTGCCTGGACCTCAGTGCAGGGCACAGGGGTGTCACAGACAGCCAGGAACCCCAGCCATGGAACAGGACACAGAACTGCAGAACCCAGGGGTGGGCGGAAGGTGATGGGAAGGAGCCTGGGAACAAGGTGTGTGGACCGATGCCAACGAGGGCCCACCTATGCGAATAGAAGAGGACGTCGATGAGGGTGGTGGCGATGGCTGGCAGAGTCTCGGGGTCCAGCGTGAGGACGCAGAATCGGTTTTGTGGGCTCTGGATGGGGTGCACCGTGGGGCCGGGCCCTGCTGGGGAGGGACCAGATGGTAGCGGAGGTGAAAGGCCGACTGTGGGCAGGGGCGCCCCCTGTTGGCCAGCCAGAGAGCCGGCCTGGGCTGGGAGTAGGGTCAGGCAGCACCTGCAGGAAGCTGCCGGGGGTTCTCCCGGGGCCCCTCTTGGGAGGAGGGGCGTCCGTGTCAGCTGGTCTCCCCAAACCCACTGCCCCACCTGCACAAGGGAAGGGCCCCCGGTGGGAAGAGGAGCCCTTGCCAAGGCCCGGGTGTCAGAGAGCAGCCCTTACCATGCTGTGCACGGGGGAAGCCGTTGCTGGAATCGTCCCTGGCAACAGGCACAGGCTCCCCGCCCACCTCTCGGTAAATGTCGAACTCCCGGGCCAGTGTGTGGATCACCACGGACAGGTCCTGCTCCCGCACCTGGGCCAGGAGAGGCACAACGCATGGGTCCCCAAGCACACAAGGGGCCCGCCCTGCCCCGCACCCCTCCTTCCCCCGCCCCAACCCAGCACCTGCGGGAGACTCACCAGGATGAAGTCTGTCTGGTAGGTGGACAGCATCAGCACGGACACGTGGTGCTCGGCCAGGGGTGCGATCACTGACCGGGCAATCTTGGTGACCCCGGCAGCCTGCACGGCCGCGCCACTGGGGGACGACACATTCAGCACCAGCCACGTGGCCTCGGCCACTTGCAGGAACTCAGACGGGGGCAGCTCTGTGGGGCAAGGGGCATAGGCCCCGTCAGGGCCTACAGGGCAGACCCTGCCCTGTTTCCCTGTCTGAGCCTTACGGGGATCTCTACCAAGGTCGGGTCAGGTCTGGAGACTGGAGCTGTCTTCCTCCCCCAAGTTCTGCTCCTGAGACCTGCATGTCTGCAAGGACTGAGAGGTGCTTCGGGTGTTGGCCTGTCAGGGATTGAAACTTCCCAGTTAGGATCGGAGCTCCAAATTCAGGCAGAGCTGGGTTCCAATCCCAGCCTCACCATCTACTTTCTGCTGATCTGGGGCAAATGATTTAACTTCTCTGGGCCTCAGTTTCCTCTTCTGTAAAATGGGATGACAGTATGGACCTCAAGACAAGTGTTCCGTGGGCGAACAGAAGCCTTATACCACGTGGCCCCACCAGGGGGAGCCAGCAGACCAAGTTGGCTAGGGGATGCCCTTTACTCTGAGCAGATCCAAACTTTTCCTGCTGCACAAATAGGGACACTAAGGCCTAAAGCAGCGCTATGCCTGCTGATGAAGACCAAGTGATCTGGCCTGAGACTCCAGGCCTGTAAGCATGGGCCAGGCTGGCAGGAGTAGGGAGGTAGATGTCAGCTTCAGGGATCAGGGACGGACCAGGCTGGCGTCCAGTCCGGAGCAGGGGCCACGGCCAGGGTGGCTGCTAATTGCCCAAGCACAGCTAGGAGGCCCGCCAGGACCCTGCCCTGGGCTGGCTGCCTGCTCCTCCCGCATTCCTTCCCCAACCCTCTCAGACTCCTGGAGCCGCCAGACCAGTTGGGGAGGGGGTGACATACTCCAGAGAAGAGAGGAGTCAGTGGGGGGAATAACGGCGGGGGGTGGGCTGGGTTGGTGAAACAGCCACAGGAACCCGATTCTTGCCCCAGAACTGTAACTGAGGCCCTGCTGGCCGGGCAGGGGCTGCTAACAGCCCTTCACACACAGCCCCGTTTATAAAGCCCTCGAGGGACCCTATTAGATCAGAGCCGTAACTATTCCATTTTACATAAGAGGAAACAGCTCAGAGAGGGGAAGTGACTTGGTTAAGGGCACACAGCCAGTGAGAAGTGGGAATGGATTCGAACCCAGATCCATCAGCCTTCGGCCCCCTAGCTCTCGCGACCATGGATCCTAGCATTCGGTGTGAACCTCGCAAAGGGACGAGCGCAGTCTCCTCCCTTAGGCTTCCTCCCCAGCCCAGCCCCCACCTTTGAAGCCCTCCTCGTCCACCATGAGCGTGTAATCCTCGGGGGTCTCCGTCAGGCTGAAGAACTTGCACCTGGTTGGGGGCGGGGGGCATCTTCAGCCTGGGTGGGGCGGAGGGGGCGGGTAGACCCCGGCCGGGCGCCTCCCTGCCCCCTCAAGCCTATTTTCTCCCCAGGACAGTGAGGTGTGTGCCCCGTTTCCAGAACGGTGAACTGCTTTCCGCCTCCCCGACCTCGACGCCGGGACACGAGGAGAGGCTCACCCGCGGCTACAAACCTAGGCCGTCGAACCTTGAGCCCTCTAGACCAGCCCCTCTGACCCGACGGGAGGCAAGTGGAAAAGGTTCCACGCAGCCGCCAGGGAAGAATGCCCTTACCTGACACCACTAAGGTTAAGCATTGACCACCCCAGGCTGTTTGCGCCTTAACTGGCCCTGGGAGGGGGCCTCACGGGGCCGGATAGGCGGCGGTCCCGGGGNGTTCTACCAGAACAGGGCGTCCCACCAGGCCAAGGCTGCAGCCCTGCGATGTCTAAATGCTCCCAGGGAGGCTCTGCTCCTCCCTCCCTCTCCCCCCGCACCCCCAACCCAGCCCGGCCCAGCCTGATGGCCTGCCAGGAACAGCCACTATTGTTTGACTGGAAAAGCTGCTTCCTCAGCAGAAGGGGGGGCCTCTCCCAGGGACACCCTGTTCTCACCCTTGCTGGTCACCACACTGCCTGCTTGGGTCCTCAATGTGGAGTCAGGTCGCCCTAGTTGGGAGAGGTAACAAGGGGCTCTGGGTCCCAATCTGGATCAGCTTCACCCCTCCCACTCAGTTCCTCTGCTTCCTCCTCTGTAAAACCAGGATAGGGATGAAGCCCACCCAGTCATCAGTCAGCCAGCCCAGCCTGGCATGTGCTCACCTCGGTAAGCGGCCAGCGGGCGCCTCGTATCACAGATTCAGACTTTGCCCTGCACCCCTCTAACTTGGATGGAGGCCTAGGCTAAGCACGGGAGGGCAGTTCTTCACAACCACCCACCCTTGGCACCAGCACCCGGCCCAGAACGAGTACCTTACTGGGGTCCAAAGTGGCATCCAGGCCAGCCCGTGGAGGAGGACGACTCCGGAAGGACTTATGGAGCCCCTCCCCTCTGTGAAGGGCAAGGATCAAGGCCTGGGGGAGCAGGCCAGACTCAGCCTTAGCCCTGGTGACCCTCACCCTTGGCAGGTGGTGGCCATGGGCCAGGGTGGATGAAGTAGGGGGAATTGGGGTCGGGATGGGGGCCTCTGTAGGATGTGGAGAGATGCTGAGCCCTAGGGGTGGCACCCCTTCCCAGTCCCAAGCTACGCACCAGCTCTCTACACAAGCCTGTTTATTTCTGTACAAAACCATGTTTCTATTTTATACAAAGAACCACCCCCACCCCCCGCCTGCCACATCCATGCCTCAGACCTGGGGAGCATCCCCCCAGGAGGGGCTGGGTGAGACCCCACCCACTGGCCCGCACTTCTACCTGCCCCAGCTGGGCCGGCCCGAGCTCCACTCTGGAGGAAATAAATAAGGAGACTCAGGCAGAATCTGTGCTGGGCCAGCCAGACTCTCTGCCACCCGGGGCCAGGCAGCAGGCCCTTGGAGGGTGGGCAGGCCTTGGAGTGTCAGTCAGTCGGTGAACCGTGTGGTGTGTGGAGACCCCAGCCCAGGGGTCTGAGCTGCCAGGGTTACAAGTAGGTGTCCTCACTCTCCTGGGACGTCAGACTCTCCCGGGAGCGGTGGTGGGCTGAGTCCTGGGGGGCCGGGTCCTGCGCGGGCGCATCCTGTGGGAGAGGTGCGTCTCCCGCGGCGGCCGCCACCTTGGCTTGGCTCCGGGCGGGGGGCCGGCCCTGCTGCCCACTGTCCCTCGCCGGCTCCTGTGGCTCCTTCTGGACCTGCTTGGATGCCTTGGACTTGCCTTTGGAGCCAGGGAGGGGGGCGTCCGGGGGCAGGCGGATGGACGGTGAGGGCTGCAGGCTGGGCCGTGGGCCCGGCTCTGCCTCCAGGATGGCCTTGGCGCCGTGCAGCCTGGGCGGGGACGGGCACTGCAGCTCCCCCCGCGTCTCCTGCCAGCGCCGCAGCTGGATGAGGTGCTCGCGCTCGATCTGGCGCTCCGTCACTGGCAGCTCCACCACCTGTGGGGTGGCGAAGGCAGGGAGCGTCAGGAAGAGCTGTTCCCTTCCGCCTCCCAGCCCAGGCCATGCGGGCTGGCCACAGGACGGTGGTCACAGGCCCTAGAGTGACTGCCAGGTGAGCCAGGCTCTCGAGGCCCACTGCCTCAGAGAAGAAAGCCATGAGTCTTCCTGTCTACCTGTGTATCACCTCACTACAGCCCCCCAGAGACAAAGATCCACGAAAGAGAAAAACGGGAAAATAGAGCCAAGGCTGTGATGGGTGGGGGCCGCACCTACTCACATTCCTCTAGGTGGATCTGGGCCTCTCTGTGCCCCTCTCCTTGTTCAGACAGAAGGACAAGGTCTGTCTGCACCGTCTGGGGCTGCTGAGCACAAGGCCACAGGCCCCCACCAGGGCCCTCAGTCTCCCCCACCCTCCGGAGTGAGGGGCAGGGGTGGCCATACCTCCTGGACCAGGAAGGCCTCCTGCATGACCTTGGGGCTGAGGCTCCGCAGCCGCTCGATGGTCTCGTACTGGCCTTGGCAGCCTCGGACCTTCTCGGGGGAGCCCAGTGCCTGCTTCAGCAGCACCAAGCCCACCCGGAAGATGATCTTGACTCCTGCGGGGGGGGGCAGGCTGTGAGTGCGGGCGGTGGGGGCTGCTCTGGGGAGTTTCTCTGCAAATGGAGGCCCCCCGTGAACTGGACTGGTGGCAGGGGTGCTGCCCCGAGCCCAGCCCGGTACCTTCACAGAAGAACATGTCCCAGACACGCAGCACAGAGCTCCAGGGCAAGGTGCGCGAGAAGGCACACATGAACCACTCAGTCATGTAGAGCAGTGGGTCGATCCTCTGTTGGCTGAGGTGCTTGTGGGCCACGGGAGACACCTTCTGCAGCAGCGAGAAGAGGATCTCCCCGTCCAGCTGGATGGCCTCCTGGGGGGACAGGGAAGCCACCGGGCCGTGACCGAGGGCCCGCGGCAGCCGCCCCTGGCTCCTCAGGTGGCTCATGCCACAGGGTGCCAAGCTCCTGCTAGGTGCCAGGGTGCAATGATAAGCGCAACAGACACAGCTAGTCCCCCTCACTGAGCATGTCGTGCAGAAAGGCAAAGACACGAGCCACAGAAGCATCGAGGGCTGAGGGCACAGAGGGAGAGAGGGGCTAAGTGCCCCCTAAGGGCATGACAAGAACAAGACCCTGGGGGGCGTGTGCCAGAAGTCCCGCCTGTCAGGTCAGGGAAAGCTCATGGGTCACAGGCTGAAAGCTGAGGGGAAAGAAGAGTTATCAGAGGAAGGAAGGGGCGGAGGATTAAGCCTACTGGAAGGCCAATGCAGGAGGAGCGTGGTGCCCTGGAGGAACGTCACAGGGAGGCAGAGGTGGAGGGAGGGTGGAAGTGGGAGGCCAGGAAGGACTTCTATGGGTGCAGGATGGCTGCGTTAAGGCCTGGAGAGGCCACAAAGGTGTCAGGTCTGGGACGGGTCTCAGACCAGGGCCAGGCTGGCAAGCACTCACCAGCTTCTCACTATAGTAACCGGGCAGGTACTTCTCACAGATCTGCACCAGGCACCAGAAGGCTTGCTGTGGGGAGGAGAGACATGAGGCCTGGCTGCTGGGTGCTCGCCGCCCGCCCGCCCACCTGCGGCCCGGGGTACCTCAGCGGGCATGTGCATGAGCAGCACAGCGGCGATGGGCGCCTGGGCCTGGCAGTAGCCCTCCTCCGGTCGGTACAGTGTGTAGGCCTTCAGCACCCGGAACAGGTCCTGCTGGCTGCGGAGAGGCGAGGGGGAAAGGGCTGACGGGTGGACTCGGCCACCCATGGGCCTCCACCTGTGCCCCAGTGGGCCAGACCTGACTCAGAGGCTGCACTTCCCTGCAGACTGGGGTCACCAGGGGCCAGTCCCCCACTGCAGCCCCTGCACCCTTCTTTGACAGGTGAGGGCAGAGGCACAAAAAGAAAGCGGGGAGCAGGGCTGGGACAGGGCGTGTGGCCCCTGGCTTGGCAGCTGTGGCCCCTCGGCCAGGCCAGCCCCGGCCCAGGTCTGTCTCGGTCCTGGCCTGTCCGCCACGTCTCTCCTCTCCTGTATACCTTGTACCCACCCACCTTTCTCCAGCCTTCTTTCTCCCGACTTGATCTGTGCATCTTCCTGTTTCCAGAGGAAGGCCAGGCCAGGCGAGCCTAGCTCTTTGGGAAGTACAGGACGAAGCGCCCCAGACCTAAGAGGACCCATCAGACTCAAACCAAAGAGCAAGCTACAGTGCAGTCAGGGCCCTCCAGCTCCTGGGACCCCCAGCATGCTGCCAGACCCATTTTACCTCCTCTCTCTGAGGGCAAGGGACAGCCCACAAGGCCCAGCCGGCTCACCCGTGGCCCCCCCGGGACACAAACATCTCGTGGAAAGGGAACTGCCGGTGCAGGTCACGCTCAATCACATCCAGCCACTTGGGGTCCCCAGGGGACATGTCCAGCTCCTGGAAGCAAGGTCAAGAGCATCTCTTAGGAGTTAGGGTGGCTGGGAGGATATCACCGTCCCAGGTTGTGGAGGAAGCCCCATCACCAGGGACAATGTCCACCTGATCCCATCCTGACTGGGCCTCCTCGAGGACAAGTCAGGAAGCTTGGGCGAGGCAGAGACAGGCGGAGCAGAGTCCTGGAAACCCTGAGGGGCTACCTAGGCTCCAGGAGGAGGACCCAGGTGGATAAGAGTGCCTGACGTAGCTGTGGCTTGAGATAACCTCCAGGCACTTCATTCAGGACTCAAACACCTTGTTACCCCATGAAGATGGACGGCAACTTGGAAGCAACGACTCCCACCTGGGAGGACCACCCTGAGCACCACGCGAGATGGCACATGTGGGCCTCGCAGACTGTTCTCCTCAGCCCCCCAAAGACAGGTCCTATTGTTACACTGTTCATAGGTGAGGAACTGAGGGTCAAAGAAAAGCCACTTGCCTGATGCCTTGTGGCTAGAAAAATGATGCAGCTGGGTCTCGAAGCCAGGCTGACTCAGAGCTGTCAACCCCAACTCCTGTGCTACCCACCTCCCTGCACAAGCGGTGCCACCTATTCAGGAAGCGTGTGTGTGCTGCTACACTGAGCAATGTCATGACATCCGTCACACCATTAGCCTCAGAGCCATCTCTGGGTGCTGGGGTTTCAGCAAATTTTCACTCTCTCCTTTGAACTTTCATGAACATTTTTGCATGAGTTCCATTTATGAAAACAAAGCTACTACACAAAGAAAGATCCTTTCTCAATTACTTGAAATGTCCTCTTTCTTATTTGCTTGTTGGTTACAGGGATATATATTATTTGTCCAAATTCTCTGAACTGTGTGCTTAAGATCTGTGCACTTTACTTTATAAAGTTCATAACCTTAGCTTTCAAAAAAGAAAGAAACAACTCAGTGGAAAGGATGCCTGGAGGGCTGAGCAGGGAAGCAGACAGAGCCCTCGTTGCCTCCATGTTGGGCAGTGCAAGGAGGGCCCCAGGAGGAAGGCTGGGTCCACAGCAAACACATCCGTGGGTGTAGGCCCAGGCCCCTGCCCGGCAGGTGACTTCATGCAAGTCCCTTTCCCTCTGTGCCTCCTCAGTGGGGGTGTCCCAGGATTGAAATAAGGACCCTGGGGTGTCAGGTAACTTGATATAAGAGGGTAAACACTGAGACAAAAAGCTGATGCAGTGTTGGAGGCTGGAGGGAGGGCCCAGGGTCTGGACAGCGGGCCCTGGGACGGGTGCACAGCCAGACATGCGCACGCAAGCTGTGGGTGTGCAGCCTCCCCCACCACGGGCTGCAAGTGCCCTAGGCGCCTATAGGTCAGGGTGCTGTCCTGACCCGAGACACTGTCTTGAGTACAGTGCAGGCCTGCTTCTGTCAGGAAGGAAAGGAGGGCCACAAGTTCTCCTGAAGGCCCCACTGAGGCACGGACCTGGGAACCCAAGGTTCCTAGAGCACACTCATGGGGTTCCTCCGCAGCCCACAGCACTCAGTCACACAGGGACACCACCCCTCAGAAAGGGGAAGGTGCAGCCGAGGGCCTGCAGGGAGAAAGGGGGCCTACAGTCCAAGGCAGGTAGGGGCCGCTGGGGGTGACGCAGTTACCACAGCCCCCATGGAGCCTGCAGGTGCTGGCATCGTCATGAAGGGAAACTAGAGAAGAAAATCAGGGAAGAAAAAGACTGGAAGGTCCTGTTCTGCCTGAGGAAGAAGCGGCCACGCAGAGGAGGAGGAGCTGCCGCGGGGTGGAGCCGGTGCTGACAGCAGAGGCTGGGGTCAGCGCGGGCCTGCGGGGGCAGGATTGCTGCAAGACAGCCCCTCGTGGCGCCCCTGCCCCTGGCCTCTTGCCCCAGCAGCCGGAGGCAGCTTCTCTCCCTGTCCACTTCCTCCACCCCACAGGCAGGCAGAGTCCCTTCTGCTGAGCTCATAAACCACTGTTCTGGCCCCCAGGACCGCTTCGGAGCCCCGCCACTAAGCTTCAAAACATCATGAAGGGCTTTCTGGGCCAGTCTACCTGCTCCCACAAGCAACCTTCAGACCCCACAGAGGCGGCCGACCCCTCTAGGGACACACCACTCCCCAGAAACACACAGCACAGAGAGCCCTGCACTCTGCTACTCCTCAGAGGCACTCACGTCTGCTAACTGTGGGGCCAGGAGGCTGACCGGGCTCCTGAGCTCCCTCGGCTCTCAGGCCGTGCTCTGGCGGCTGAAGGTAACCTAGGGCACTGGTGACGCTCCCATCCCACCCCTGAGCCTCCCACTCTGCCAGAAGGCAGCCCCCTGACATGGAAGTGATGTCGCCACAGAGAGGAAGACTCTGGACCCAAGAGGCTGCCTGAGTGGGCATGATGTCGGTGCTCTGTGGGACAGCCCGATATCTGATTCAGGCCTGCCCTCAGCCAGACACTCCAGCAACCCCCGTCCCCTGGGCCACTCTCCCCACCTCCTGGTCTACAGCAGCAGCTCTAGCAACAGGTTTGGCAGGAGAGGGCTGTTCACTGAAGCATGAATTTTGTCAACAGGGAGCTGCTGACTGACAGCTCTCTCACTGCCTGTCATCAGTCCCAAGAGCCTGGGAGATGCCCTGAGGCCCGGGGCCAAGTCTGGCAGGTGAGCTGGGGCAACCCCAGGAAAGCCAACTGACTCTCCAAGTTCCTTAGAGGAACAGGCTAGAGGAGCAGCCCAGAGGAGCAGCCCAGGCCAGGGGGAACCCAAGAAGCCTCATGAATGGAGGAGTGTTCTTCACCTTGGCAATCCGAGGTGGGGAGCAGTGGGAGGGGAAGGCATGGCTGTCAGAGGGTATCCCGTCTGACTCCTGACTGGCTTCTGAACTCTAAGGACACTGGTTTGGCTCTGCCACCCCCGGAACAGACAAGCCCATAAGCAACATGGGTGAACCATGTCTAGCTGGCTTGGATGAGGCAAGAAAAAGTAGAGAATGGGAAGTCAAAAGGTGTTAGGGTCCTGTGACCCTGCTGGGCAGCCCCTGAAGGCCCAGAGCTCAGGCCCCAGGTGGTCAGGGAAGGGCTCTGAGTGTCCCTCCCAATAACCAAGAGCTGAGAGGTAGCCCACCAAGTCCAAGAGAGAAAATCTGGGAGGCTGCCAATCTGTCCACCCCACTGAGGCCTTCTCAGGGCTGGTGCCTCAGATGACCAGAGCCCCCGGAGTCACAGACTGACCAGGCCTGGCAGTCGGCTCTGGAGGGGAGAGGTCCCCTGAGCACAGAGGACCACCGCCCCCTGGAAGATGTCCAGAGATGAGGAAGGGAAGGCAGGGGAGAGCAGGGCAACTCACGTCAAACTTTCCAGGGTTCTGCTGCAGCTGCACCTTGCCTCCTGACAGGTACTGCCAAGCACGGCCCCGCAGAGAAGGTGGGATGCCCTTCTGGCACCGCAGCCGGATCTGGAAGTCAGAGGGAGGCCACGCCTGTGCATCCAGCCAGGCTGCCCGCTGCCCCCTCCCCAGCCCCCAGAGGCTAGTGCACATCAGGCCTCCAGGGAGCACGGGGGCGAGAGCCGAACGGGAGGAAAGTGGACCCCACCTCTGTTGCTCCAACGCTGCACCGGGTCTGCTGCCAGCAGGTGAGGGCAGCGGCCCCGGTTCCCTGGCCCAGTGACACACAGGGGCTCTTGAAGTCCACACAGGATTATGAATCCCCATCTCCATTTTCTGAATCCAAATGGAACCAGACAAGTTAGAGGAGCCCCTGGGATGTCACCAGGAAGGGATCTGCACGATGTGGAACATGGTTCAGCCACAGGGAGAGCAGCTCACGAGATGACTCAGAATGTGTCCAGAGACATGTCCTGGGTGCTTTCATGGGAGTGTTTAAGCAGCTGTGGGGCAAGATACATCCAGCCTAGAGAGGAAAGATCTCAGCAGAATTCAGGAAGACGGGAGCTGATCAGAATGGCTCCCCCTTTGTTTGGTCAAGAATCCCTCTCTTCTGTTCTCCCTGACCCTGAGCTCTCATGATTTCCAGACCAGGGTGGAGGCAACTGGTCTGGGTGTGAGTCCTGATCTCAGGCTAAACTGGCGCCGGCCTTCCCCATCACGGGCTGGGGCCGGGGGGGG